>CM040913.1:16326743-16511743 GCA_023029165.1 Gobiocypris rarus
TAACTCAGTAGTTACTTCCTCTTTTATAACGATGTAACTCAGTTACTAACTCAGTTACTATTTGTAAGAAGTAACTAGTAACTATAACTAATTACTTTTTTTAAGTAACGTGCCCAACACTGATAATATACAAGTTTCACTTTTTGAAAGGAATTAGTGAAATAAATCAACTTTTTGATGATATTCTAATTATATGACCACCACCAAATGTATATGTATATATGTGTATATAACTATATACTAATAAAATAAAATGTTTAAAATACTACAAGTGAGTGTATAAATGTTATTATAACACCTAACCAGTTGTCATGCAATAAAGTGATGTGATAAAAGCTATTTCTTAAGGCCTGGAAATTGCTCTAGGCAAGTACATGAGGACAAATGCAACATTGTTTGTTTCTAAATCTCTGGAGGTTGAGTTGCTAGGCTGTTGGTTGCTAAGTAGACATTCCTTGACTTTTTTCATATTCTCTTCATTAATATGATTAATACTAATAACAATAATAGACTGCATGCATTGTATATTCAACAAAGATAACTACCGAATCTAATGCAAAACACAAATGGAATAACTCATCTTTTACAAGTGAACCCAAAGCTTTTACTGCTAAGGATGATGGACAGTTGACCTCAGATTTAATTGGTGAGGCTGTTAGGTGGAGAAAATGAGTTTCAGAGTTCCCTGGATGAATAACGGGCGCTTGCCTCGAGCTTCTGCAAATGAAACATCTGTGAGCAATTCCACCACTGATAATTTCATTTTCTGGCCAAAATGGGAAAGTTCATCTTGGGGTTCAGACTAAAAGAAGAAAAATTACAATAACGGTGATCAACTTTCTAAAAATTTATAAGATTTTGTTGCATAAGAAAGTAGTTTCGTGTCATTTAAAGGAATTTCTAACTGTTTAAATTTCCCTGAAAGGGTCTGCTGTGACAGTCTCCATTTGAAGTCTGATTCACAAGCATAAATAGCCTTACAGATTATGACACTGAAGCAATGAGGAGTTAAAGCATCAAAAAACCTGAGGGCAAAAAATGATACCAATCTTTATGAGACAAAATCAAGCTTCTCTGGGTAGGGCAATAGATACAGCACAAGAAAGATATTAAACCTCATGCTGAGGACAATACTGCGGGCTTGTGAAGTGGCCATCCAGGACATAAAGCAGGACAAAATGATGCTATCTATAAATGTAATATAGCTTACAGCTCAATGCACCACATTTCTGCTACAGTTCAGGAAAAACAGGTAACATCTGGAAATGTATCTGGTTATATTCTTGATATTCTTTTTTTTAACTGGAAAAAACTTAAATTTTGTGTGTGCCTTTTTTTCTGTTTTTCTTTTTTAATTTAATCTAAAATCACCACTCACAAAATTAATAATATTAATATAATAACAATAATAATACATCACTGTATTATTATTATCAAAACAATAATTCATTAATAAAAGGTATATACTTTTTTATTAAGGTTTAATTTGACACAATGGGTTTATAATAATAATTTTAAAGCTTCACTAAGGTAGCATAAATGTTTTTACATTACATTACAAGGCATACAAAATGTAAGATTTAAAAAAATATATATATATCCAAAAACCACTAGAACAATGTTATATGACTTGTGTGCTTACATTATCAAATGTTGAATGTTTAAATTTTAATTTTAACCAGGACACGGACCGCACATCGCAACTCAATGACATCATTCCTGCTTTACCCTCGATTTCAGGAGAGCAACTGGATCATTCATGGACAGAAAACGAATCATTGTTATATAGCTCAACACATTTAGTCTTATTGTTTAAAACTCATTTTCTTGGTGTACCGCGAGTAGCATGTTTACCATGCCTAATATCGATAGCTTATTGCCGCTGAGCGAATGCACATATAAGCATTATAACATAACTTTCAACACACTCAAATAATGTATCTAATATGATAAAACAGTGTGCTGGGCGGTTCCATTAACTGTCCCAAACCTCCCTTACACTGTCCCTGAATCATCCTCATTGTCCTTTTAGATTGTAAGGCCCGCCCAATCTTCCCAACGACGGCTTCCGGTAAGCGGGGAAAGGTTCCTGTGCGTACGGTCTTTTTAGCGGGAGCAAAGTCATTTAATTCCATTTTATCATGACATCAAATTTAGTTAGGAATTTAGTCGATTGGTTATGTGGTCATTCACATTAACCCATGTATAGTACTTGTTCACATTAACCCATGTAGATTTTGGGTGAATTATAGAGGAGAGATGGGGGAAAGAAATGTAAATTAAGGCAATTCTTGGGTGATCAACTTAGTGTGGTAGTTTTCTCGGGAGGAGTCGTTCCTTAGCCCAGACAACCTGGCATCTTACAGTCTTACAAGATGTTACACATATTCCTCTGAACTTGAAAAAACAAAAGCACCAGGATTCTGGTTACTCTAGAGACCCCCAAACCTGACCCGCCTCCAGCACTCTTATATAACAATGAGGCTGCCACCATTCACGGCTTCCTGCCACCACATTACCAAACAAGCCGGTTGTCTGTGAAAGCAGAAGCATGCTGGTCCCCAAAACACCTCAGAAGCCTCAGTTCACCTCATACTCTGAGCTGAATGCAAAATTCTCCGAATACAGGTTCAGCCCCATGAAACCTCTCTGAGGACGCATGAATTAAACTGGTTTCCATGTAGATGGCTAATTGCACTCAACCCAGTCCAGCCGTGAAGACATCACATTTTCTGCCCAGCACATTCAAAGTGGCTCGGAAAAGAGTGGGAAAATTGACATGGCATGATGTGAATCAATGGACATTTATCTGTTCTTTTTGTCCACTTTTAATCAATATTCAGAACAACTATTTTTATTTCCCAAGCTTCCTTTTGCGACATGTGGTTATTTATGTTTGGAAATTTTCAAAAGGACAAAATGTTTTCACGCTCTCAATTTTGTGGCACTGTTTCCTCTTAATAACAGATGCACAACCCTCACTTTTGACCAAATAATGCTGTGGAAGAACTTTTCAGGAAGTGGTAATGTACAAATGGCAATTCATAAAATCATCAACTTTGTCCCTGTTTACACTGAAAGCATGACAAAACGTTTCTGTGAGCATAAAACACCCTGACAGAACCATTTCCCCATCGACTGCTGTCTGAAGATGAGGAATGTTCTCTAAATAAGAGATTACTCTGTGGGCTGAGAGATATCCGTAGACAACGTTTGAAATGAGTCCCAATTACATCTGCATTTGATCCAAACAAGCAGAGGAAAACAAAACTCTTGCAATTGCATAAACACATTCAGAAGTCAGAAATGTCAGATTCGAAACCTGGAGACTTGCTTCAAAATTTAGACGGATTTGTCCCAATTTAGATGGCCATGTGATCTAAATATCTTAAAATATGATAAATATGGTTAAGAAATATAAAAACTTAAAAAGGGATAGTTCACTCAAAAATAAACAGTCAGCCATCATACTCTTACTCATCAACTATTCCTTTAAAATGTAAGAACTATTGAATATTTTGAGATATATACACACATACATACATATACACACACATACAAATATATACAGTGCTGGTCAAAAGTTTGGAAACATTTATATTTTTTTATTAAAAGACACCTGCAATTATTTGATAAAAAATACAGAAAAAACTGTAATATTGTGAAATATTACAATTTAATTTTTTTTGTTTTGTTTTTTATTTACTTTAAAATATAATTTATTTCTGTGATGCAAAGCTGAATTTTCATTAGCCATTACGCCATACGTCTTCAACGTCACATGATCCTTCAGAAAGGAAAAAATTACTGACTCTACACTTTTGAACGGTAGTGTATATTGTATGAAGATTTCTATTTTAAATAAATGATGTTATTATTTATTTTTTACTTTTTATTCATCAAAGAATACAGAAAAGTTATTATTTCCAACGTTCATAATAAATCAGCATATTAGAATGATTTCTGAAGGATCATGTGACATTGAAGACTGGAGTAATGGCTAGTGAACATTCAGCTTTGCATCACAAAAATAAATTATATCTTAAAGTATAATAAAGTAATAGATATAAAGTAAATTTGAATCATTATTTTAAATTGTAATAATATTCTGTATTTTTGATTTATATAGATAGATAGATAGATAGATAGATAGATAGATAGATAGATAGATAGATAGATAGATAGATAGATAGATAGATAGATAGATAGATAGATAGATAGATAGATAGATAGATAGATAGATAGATAGATAGATAGATAGATAGATAGATAGATAGATAGATAGATAGATAGATAGATAGATAGATAGATAGATAGATAGATAGATAGATAGATAGATAGATAGATAGATACCTGATGTTATATGGGCCTTGAATAAATTCTAAAGCAATCAAAGTCAGGAGTATTAGTATGCAATGCTAGTTTTCCCCCACAGAATAGTTTGGCAAAGGATGAACATGTTCCCAGCGCAGTGAATTCCCAGCAGGGGAAGAGTGCCATCTTTGGGTAATGACAGAATGAATCCGCCTTACCATACTCTCAAAATTGTTCCCAATACAGGGAATTACAAAAAAACTAAATAAACAGTATATCGATTTAAAGCAGAAATGTGTCCTTTTTTATAAAAAAACAAACAAACAAAAAACTAAACTCTTTATCCTGTTACAGTTTAATGCAAAGACAACTGTAATAAAAAGATAGATTACCCTGAAAAACTGTGGCTTTTAGGAAAAATAAGGTTTGTTTGAAAATTCCGACCAGCCTGACATGGCAACAGTGGCTCAAGCCAATGATGTGAGTTTGGGGGCGGAGCTATTTGCTTGTTTGACCAATAACAAATAGATGGCGTGTTCTAAAAACCTTTTGAAAACAGTTATTACTTTTGCTAAATTTGGGAGACACTCCTCGCTGCAGCCTGTAGCACGATGACGTAGCTGGATCAGATCCAATACGTACTGGATGGTGGTTGGTTATGGCGAGTGCGTTTAGTTATAATATAAGTCTAGTTATAATGCGTATGCGCTGGTCTTAAGTGACATGGTCAATATTGTATGATGTTCTAACCTGTGTAGTAGTAGTACTGATAAATAGTCGTAATACGTATTTATTGATGAATAAGTCATCGTGATGCTGAAGTTATCCTAGTTTCTCTCTACATACATGCAAAAATTGTAACATATTCTGGTCATACTTGCTGTTGAGTGGAAGCAAAAATGAGTCAAGTAGCCTAATTGCCTGTAATTTTAATCCTCAAGGTACAAAGTACACATTCAAGGGAAAATGCAAAACGTGTCTTGATTTCGTGAGCATGTTATTAATAATTGTTTTTGCGCGATCGGTTTGAGTATTTATCCACAGTTCACAAAGCTCTCAACTGCGCGTGCGCATGTGACGTCATCAAAATGTGACTGAAACCACCGCGCATGCGCGTCCAGTACGTGTTGGATCTGATCCAGTACGTCATCGTGCTTCAGGCTGCAGCGACGACTTCTTAAAATTTGGTACTGCAAGAGGCACATTAGAGTATTAGCCATTAGAGTAATGCTTTAAATGTGATAAACATCCTGTGGTGGCATATAATCGTACACAAGTCGCTCGGTTTCACAGCATCAAAACCTCATTTGAACAGCAACAGGCGTTGAAACATCTACTGGCCTATCAAACGCATAAAAGCCAAAGAACACAGCAGGGTGAGTGTTTGATCGAGAAGTTGGACGAAATAAGTACTTTCTTTCCTCCCCCGGTGCTTTAAAAATACAGACCATACATAAAAGTGAAGAGGAGTTACCTAACTAGTGCCTAGATGATAGCCTCCGCAGGGTCTGTGTCAAAAGGATCTTGGTGTTGAGCACCGCATTAAAGTATATCAGACGATTGCATCTATGCCAATTACTTGCGATGACAGTAACCCTTAAAAGGCCTTTTGACAGAGTGGGCTCATTATCCAGAGGAGGATTCCCCTCGAGTTAGTGTACTCAGAGAAGCTGGGTTAAGGTCAAGGAGATCTGAGGCAGATTAGAGAGGGAACAAAATGGTCCAATTAGCAATATAGAGCGCTACACATGTCTTTGTCTAGAAGGAGAACATCTCAGTGACAATTTTCTGAATGAATGTGATATTTTTCGTCAAGGATTTGAATGTGAGGACTCAACATGACACCCGTGGAACAGCAGAGGTCTGCAGGCTCAGCCGACTGACATCAACATGATGTTCCGTCATAAAAAAATCACATCGGACAAATTACAGGTAATAGTTAGACTTCTCTGACATTTTAGGCCATTTTCAAGGATTTCACCAGAGCTGAGAGGCAGAAACGAAGCTAAACACTCAAAATGCACTGAATTTTGTTGATATAATAAATATAATGTTTATTATAATGTAAAATAAATATGTATAACAGATACATTTATTTTGAGATTTGGTAAAGATTTCGTTTTTTTAATTATTAGCATCATTAAAGACTCTATTAGAATTGAATTTACAAAAAAAAAAACAATGAAAAAAATCAATCACTGATATCAGACAATAACCAACACTTTATTTAGACATGCACCAATATTGAAAAATTCAGGCTGATACAGATAAGCCGACAATTATTGTAATGGTCAATATCAGATAAATGACCAATACTAAAACGATTTTAAGATTTGCAAAAGATCATACATTTTATAGTGTTATTAAATTATTAGTGTTTTCAAAGATAACTTTAAAGGCTTAGATGATGTTCAATGTAATGCCAATAAATAAAAGTCAGATGCTATTTACACTAAGTGAAAATAGTTGTTAGATGCTAATTATACTTAGTGCAAATAGTGGCAGATACATATATATATATATATATATATATATATATATATATATAATAGCAATTATAACATATTCAGGGTATATGATTATTTGTATTAATATAACTCTTTCCCCACCAGCGTATTTAATGTTGTATGAACATCTGAATATGCAATATATCAAAAGAAAGAAATCAAAAGAAAACAGACTCTTTTATTCTAGCTTAATGCCTTTTGTAAGTTTCATAAAAAAGCAACATTGAGCAAAAAGCTGAGAAAAATCAAGTTTACATGTAAAGACTACATCCAGATGGGATTCAGAATGGTGATCAAACAAAGATGGAGTAGATCGAGGCCATCAACCCCAAAGCTAGCACAGTCCTACAGCCCGTCCTGGGTCGACGAGGCAGTTCTGATTTACATGCTGTTTAATGTTGGTGATCGCGTTATTTTACATATGCATATGATTACTCTTCCCCGTTTAAAAGAGTACAGAATCAGGAGAATCTTTCAGAAGATTTGTAATAGCGCCCCCCTAGCGTAAAACAGTGAAAACATGCAAAGCTGGAAATTTCCGTCAATGGCGGGGAGAAGGAGAAGAAGAAGCTCGGGAAAAAGGCAGATTCAAACTCGTTGGTCGCGTCAAAAGCTAACGCCACCCGTATTACTCTCGTAATTTTGTCCGGCTCAATCAGACATCAGTTGGTGGAGTTAGTGTAAACAGCCTCTGCGGGTGGTTATTTGCAGTTGGGATGTAAATATAGCCTGGAGGCCAGCCGAATTTAGCCCCGCCCACAACATTTGAGGTCGGAAAGTTCAGTCTGGATTTGATCCGTTGTGGAGCAACTATGCTCGAACCAGAGCTGTTCGGAACAATCAAATTGCCAGGGGAGGCTTTATACGATGATCAACAGTAACATAATCATCCACATCACCAAACAGCGCTTGGGTTGAATTCATTCTAATTCTAAACAGAGAACTTGTTCACCTTTATTATTTCTCTCAAAAATAATGATTGTGTTGGTAAGTACTCCATGTATCCTGAAATTCTTTTTACAATAACTGCAAAAATAATTTACACTCATCTTCTTCTACTTCTTCCAGTGGGAGTGCAGTTGACAACAATGCGTCACTCAAGTCAACGTACATCACTTACTCGGTTGCTCTGATTGGTTGTAGTTCTATCCAATTGAGTGCAGAGGCATTTTCTTTCCTAGATCAGTTAAAACACGCCCCATAATCACAGCCCAATGGAGCAGCATAAACTCATATTCTGAATAGAATCTGACTATGATGACATAAGGCTATAGTGTAAATAAAAATAAAAATCTTAAAAATGGCCTGTTAGCTGATATATCCTGCATCCGTAACAGCACTGATATATAGCATCCTTCCTTTACACCATACCAAAGCAATGCAGAATACAATAACATGCAAAAAATGTGTTGAGCACTTCATTAGCCAGCCAACATTATTACATAACATCTCTTGGTTTCTACAGTTTCTGCAGTGTTGCTCTGGTTTGCTCCACCCACAGTGAAATGTCACATAATGGCTCACACGTTTAGGACAAAATACGGCTACTCACAGAACTGACACAATGTCCCCACGCTGGACTTGGTAGTTCCTCACACTCCAGCGGTTGAGCAGCACAACATCAGGTGACGACTCTCCATCTGGGTTTAAGGACGGCTGGGAAAGATCCAAACCACATGATATTTAAGAGTCTACATTGTTCGTAAACTCTAGTCTCTAGAAGAGTTGTGACAGATTAGGAACTTTTAAGTATCATTTTTTCTTTTTGGTCTGTACTCTGTGATTTATTGCTTTAATCCTCCATTCCACACAAACTTCCAAAACTACTAAGCTACTTTAACTCTAAGAATAAACTCAGTGGCAGCAACTTTGCTGCAATTTTGTTCTGGAAAAGAATCGCTCTGTTCTTCATTCAGCCTTTCGACTGAAGGACGAAAATAACGTCTACAAGTTAACTTCGAAACAGAATTTGTTTTTCTCTTAACTCTTTTGTGGTGGTATATCAAATAACTTGTGTGTGACAAACCTTCTCAAGCATGCGAGTCAACGACTGACTTGATACACGGGCCTCCGATGAATCATTAAGGGAGATCTCGATGAGCCATTTCACGCTTGCTGGGATAATTGACAGAAATATCTCTTATCTGTCCTTCTAAAATAAATATCCCGACGAGCGTTCCTGCCTAGAGAATTTATCTGTCACAGCTGGGCGCTCTATCTTTTTTATTCAGACACATTTTCTCATTCTGTATTGGTGTCAGCTTTCAGCATTGTCCATGGAGTGACTTATTTGGATTCAAAGGCCGTGGATGGACCGGGAAAAGCCATTAGCAAATTTATAACACTATGAACCGAGATAGAAAACCAGACTCCGAAAGGAAAACAACAACAACACCGTTTTGGTTAGTTTGTGTTCATTAGGTACATAATGAACCATTACTTCTGTTTGGCGGTGAAATGAGCATGGTGTATTCAGACGGTTTTCCCTCATTATTAGAGGTGTCTTTCATTGAGGTCTTATTGCAATTAGTGCAATGTTTAGGACATTTGGTTTGATTGAGCCCTATTGTAAAGTCCTAATATAAGAAAAAGGTTATTAATGTTAGAATAGAGGAGCTTGTTAAAGTAAAGTTCTTGTAGTATTTCTACAATATATCTAGTATTTCAATATATTGAATAGTCTTAATATAATATATTTGCAATTATTTTGATGGTATTATATAAATCAAGCACCTGCGAATATGGTCATGATTTTAATGTGCTTTTTATTGGCTATTAAGCTTCCTAAATTGTGACTTTCACAAACTGTCCTCGTAAGAATGCTGAGATGTTTTAATAATGCCTTTGATTTAAACTTGGAAAAAATGGTGCTAGACTTGGCAAGTTTCATACATTTCTGTGATTTAGTTTAAGCTGTTTGTCTCAAAGAAACGATTCTCAGATTTTTCTTTAAGCGACTCAAAAGGCATGTGCATGTTTTCCAAGTATAACATTTTTAAAATACATTTTTTTAAAATACATAAATATTTAAGTATTGTTACACTGATGCATTTTAAATGTAAATTATTCAACACAATTCTGTTATAGAACTGTACTTTAAAAGTAAATTGAAAACAAAGTCAAGACATACTGTATATTGAGATTGACATATTAAATAACAAGATTTGCCAATGTCCAAAATTGTCGAAGTATATCAAGATATATTAACCCCTTCCGTACAAAGATCGCCGATGGTCCCAGATTATTGTTGTTCAACATTCACTGCAAGGTAACACATCACATTCTTACTTGATCTGGACAAACTGAATATCATTAGAAAAATTTAAGACTCCAGCTTCGATGTTTGACCACTGATTACGATAAAATTAAGTTGTCATAATTTATGTAAGGACTGCAAAATAATCCAGCTGTAATTTTTCATATTGACTGATTTATTCTTACATGTTACATGCAGAATATTTGGTTTCCCCACTGAATTATGCAACCTGAAGAGCTGAAAGAGCGTTCAGATCGCTGTCTGTCTCTCCTGCTCCTGATTTGCGTGAGTTATGACTCATAGAGTGTTCATCAGGGAGCTGTCAATCATCTTATGTGATTCCATAACTCCTGCCTTTATGGATGACGCTGCCCTGTACACTTCCTCAATCTGAGCTCCGTGACAAACAAACCAAATGAAACATTTCTACCCGTGAAACAAGCTAATAAACACACGATTACAATAGTATATGGTTTGTGTGTGATTTTCATGTGAATTGGTGTATTTTCATATGAATAATGGATGTGTTCTGCCCTCACTGTTAAAGGGGTACTTCAGCGCAGGGAAGATGAATCTGTATTTAAACTGGGTTATTAATGTAGTAGAAATGTGAAATTATTTTTGAATTTGGTGCCTTCTAGACTGAGAAAACACAGAAAATGTATTTTTGTCTCATGGGGATGAAAGACAACAATTCCCAGAACGCACTGCTTCACTGCCCTACTCTAGGCGTGGCTAGTCGGCTACTGGATTACTGGATCACTTGCCCACCGCGTTCATTTTCAGAAAATCAGTTCAGTTAGAGACACTACAATTAAAAACTGAACGTGTCTGTTCGATATAATGCGAGTGAGCCGATTGAGCGTCACGGCACAAACGCAGCAGGATCGGATTACATTCATCACATGAACTGAGGTAATCGCGGGATTCGCGGCTGCGGCTGCATTCACAGCGCGTGATCAGTCTGGCGCGTGTTCAGTTCATGTCTTTGGAAGCTTAACTGTCATAGGAAGTTCATTTTAAAAGTTAAAACACTCACTTTGGTCTCCACTGCTCCGTTTACATGAATCTCCGCAGCTCCGCGAGCCGAGTGCTGTGAGTGCTGTGAGTGTGATGTTGAAAACATGAGGAAACAGCGCCCTCTGCTGGCTGTAGTCTTCAGCCTCTGGCCAAAAACTCCTCCGATGACGCAAAATGACGATATTTGCGTCATCGGAGGAATTTTTCCAGAAATAAAATACATAATTCTCTCGTCTCAGGGTCATATGAGGGGGGAAGGTACGATAATTTGAATATACTCCTGGGTTTCTACTGATACAAAGCTTAATGCTAATCGCTGAAGTAACCCTTTAAACTCAGACACAGCTATGCAGATAGATAAACTCCTCGACAATTGACAAGTGTGATGTCCTTTTATTGACGCATCCTTCAATTATCGACAGAGTGAAACTACAAAAGAAACAAATAAACAGCATGTAGACTGTATTCTAATGTATGTTCACATGTAATATGCAAAGTCTTTAAGACTCATATTAAACATAAAATACTCACAAGCAATGCTTTCTGTAAGACAACAAGGACTAATGTAGATCACATCAGAAGTGGATACTGCTGTCAGCCAAATTTCAACATGTGTGGTTTTCTCACTCTCATGCTAGTAAAGGTTAAACATAACACTCGTAACAGCTACAATGCCTCCTGCTGGAGGGAGAGAAAACTACTCCAACACAGGATGTGTACATAAATGCTAAGCAGGTGTAGCGATTAGCTGCATATAAAAGGCTAACATAATATATTTCAACATTATTATATGACTAAAGTCCACATTAGATTGCGGTAGTAAGATAATATAAATACTTGTTGGTGGTTTAAAGTGAGTTTTGACTTTTGAGTAAAAAATTTATATTAATCTTTTAAAATACGTTATGTAGCTTGATGCTAATTGTAGCACTAGTGTACTTGTCACGTCAGGAGCTTTTCTATTCTATAAACTAATTTGTTAAAAAAAATACACATAAGGTCCCAAGAATATGTTTTTTTGTTTTCTACAAAGACTTCAGATAATAGGTTTTGGTTATGTGTCTATTCAGAATGACTTATGAGCAGCAACTTTTTTATTTTGGGTATGTCATTAATGCCCCACTTGACAAAATGGGAGGTGGGTGAATCCTAAGAAAGAAGTAAGATTGACTTTTCATCATATATAAATTACTACATAGAAATAGTGAAGACGGGGAAAGAAAATGACTATGGTGACAAATACAGTACATTTATCAATAAAATGCCTGGACTCAAACCTGCATCGTCCAAAAGAGCAACACCAAAAAATGTGTGCAGACTTCTGCACCACAGCTCCTACTTTAATTACCTTCTAAGTTGTTTCATAAGAAAATGCACATCTTTGCTAACTTTCAGCCAAACTAGACTAAACCAGATTCATCAAAACAACAATGTTACCAAGAATAGTTTGATAAAGTGGATAAAGGACATCTCACCTGCATCGAAGCACCTTCTACGCGTGCCACGTAGGCAAGACGATCTAAAACAGTCACTGTCACAGGGACGGCTACAAAGAAGCCACTAACAAACGCTCTGAAGTATCTTCGCCCAAAGCCCGTCTGCGCCATTGCCTGAAGATAGAGAGAATGAAAAGAGAAAATGACCTTGGCTTCTTCAAAGAGTCTGCTAACATCTTAAGAAGAAATAACAAAAACTCAACAAAATACGGATGTTCACTATTGTGAAGAATTCTCTCCACAGAAGTTTCAACGATATGTTGAATGACTAAACTCACAAAGAAGAAGAACTACCAAAAGAAGACCAGATAACCACGCTTAAGCGTGAACCATCTTGTTTTGAATCAAATTGCAAGGGACAAGTGAGGTCAAAAAGTAAAGTCATAAAGCAACCATTTAAATAATGAATTTTGTAATTGCACCTATCTGTGGCCATCTGTAGGCCGTATTCGCAATGACAAAACTCTGTAGACCCAATGCATTAGGGCAGAAAACCCACTGCGGCATTGAAATTGAATCTGACAAGAGCACGCTTGCTCTAATATCATTAAATGATAGTGTAATGCTTGATTTGAAGGTACACGGCGTGCAATTATGCCTCTCGTTCATTTCACCAACAAAAAGATGAAGAGTGGCTTGTACTATTTTCTCAAAAAAGCCCTCAAGGTCTCCCGCAGCAACATTGCAGACTTACTGGTAAGCACTTGAAGAAAGTCTTGAAGCCATTTGCTCGCAGGAGGGCATTCAAGAGGCTCAAAAAACGGAGACTACAACAACTTAGCAGAGAATCTATGAGATGTGAGGGTGAAAAAAAAATGCTGAGCGAATCACAACGCACTGCAGGATTTGTCAGGGTTGCACTGCTGTGAGCCAGATCCGGCTCAAACAGGGAAAATTACAAAAAAACTCTTTTGTGGTGGCAAAAAAAAGACATGTTCCTAACTCTCTGCTGCATATGTAGGCTAGCCGAGGCAGCAACTCTATCAATATAATACAAACACTGACTATTTAAAAATTGCTTGAAACAGCATTCGCAAAACATTTCACTTCTTTGTAGGCTTTCCTTTAGCTCAAACAGCGGATTGTGGTGCTAGCAACCCCAAGGTCATGGGTTCAATTCCCTGGGAAAGGAAGAACTGATCAAATATGAATGAACACCCTGAAGGCAATGGAAGTTGCTTTGGATAAAAACACCAACGTAAACTTCTGTAACTTCTAAACTTCGCAATTATGAGAAATAACGTCGCAACTGTGAGAAATGAATTCATTATTGTGAAATTGCTACGTTCTCTGTCGACACCTTTGGTTGAAACATAAAATTGCAGGCTATTTGTGGAGGATGTTTATGACTTAAAACATGTACAGAATATCTGAGAAATGTCATCTGAGCAAGCCATCATAGTAATCTGACCCTTCTTTTTTCTTTTTTTTTCCTGATAAAACAATCACGCAAGGACAATTGGCATAAGCCAGAAATTTCCTTCTGAAAGCTATGAATTTATATAATTACTGTAGTAACTCATTTTCTGAACACCGTCTTTTTATGTAGACACTTTCTAAAGTAAGAGAGTGATTGAGAGTGTACTTTCAACATTATAAAAACTGCCCAGAAATTCTTAAATATTATCATTTAAAATACATTTATTATTAATATAACTTTTGACATATACATTAAATTAAACAGTTCTAATGTTAGAGGACAGGGTTTGATGAAATCACAGTAAAAACAGTAATATTGTGAAATATCAATATAATTTTAAATAACAGGTTTTCCTTTTGAAGGGGGTGAATTCTGGAATCCCCTGTCACATCAATGTATAGCTAATGAGTGAATTTATGAATCAATATTTATCCTTTTACATGTTAAATGATTTTAATGACTTCTTCAATTTTATGATATTTTATGTCTTTTTAACGAAATTTGCTCTCTCCAAGCATTTACTTTATTTTTCTTTTCTATATTTAAACACTAGAGAATAATGGTGAATATTGTTCAGTTCTGTACCTCTTACTGAGAGAAAGAACATGCTATCAGAATGTTTTGGGAAAGTTTCTGGCCATTTTGTGTTGACATCATTGTAGTCCTTAGTTTCCATCTCAGTCAGCACTTAAGAATCAGTCTTAAACTTTACTGAAAGTTGCTTTTAGCTTCTTTATAAAAGTCTCCTACTCTTAGACAAGTCCTACTTTTTACTAAGAATTTTTTGACACTTAAGTCAAAGCTTAAGACTATACGTAAGAGCGTTTCTGAGACATTTTATACATTCAGGCCCAGAGCTAGAGCTCGACCAACTCTAACCTTGAAGAAGCTGTGTATCTGTGTATGTGCGCTAGTATTCTGTGTTACAGATTAGTACTGGAGGTGGACAACTGGTATCCTTGGGAGATTGACTGACTTGTTGTTCCAGACAAGTTGGCACCTAGAAACGCAGCTCTACAAACTGGAAGGTCACATCGCCTAAATCCACTCTGGGTGTCATCTGCGTGATCAATAGAGATATGCTTCAGTCTATCAGTTGATGTGTGGAAATTTTCTCTGTTTATCTATTTTTAGCCAGAATCATTCAACCTGAAGCGATGACGTAATTTAAGGTTTTTGGACGTAATTGTGGTGGAGAATTGTATGTATGCAGAACGGCAAATACGACCTCCTTGTGAGATTGAAGCTGGCTTCTGCTGATGAAACTGCTAATTTTTCTTCACTAAAATTTTCTCTGACTCCAGGTCTTCATCGTATCTGGGCCCATATGTACAAAACATCTTAGAAATGCTCTTACGTATAGTCCTAAGCTTTGACTTAAGTGTCAAAAAAATCTTAGTAAAAAGTAGGACTTGTCTAAGAATAGGAGACTTTTAAAAGGAAGCTAAAAGCAATTTTCAGTAAAGTCCAAGGCTGATTCTTAAGTGCTGACTGAGATGGAAACTAAGGACTACATTGATGTCAACACAAAATGGCCGCCCTCAACCACTGAATCAGCCAATAGTGAGCCTGCAAGGGTGAAGTCACAGCAGCATTACACCTCATCATGTAATGTAATTATAGGCTAATACAATCATTTAATTAAGAGACCGAAACTTTAATTATTGAATTTATTTTTAAACTAATTGCTTTGCATTGTGGGAATGATCATGAATTAGTATTGATGCTGTGGGATCCTTTTCTATGGATATCTGTCTCCTCATTTACAGTCGGAGCAATGATGTGAACATCAATGATTCCAACAACTCCAGGGAAGCCTGAACTCCTCATAAAAGAGCCTTGTCTTTGCTGCATGGTTTGAATGTTAGTTGGAAAGTCAATGAACTGCCATTCAGAAGTGGCCAAAAGTGATTTTCGCCCTTTATTCAAATATTATTAAAAATGCGTCACAACGATTTTGTAAGAATGTTGTACGGACATCATATCAGACCGTCATATTATGAACACATGTAAAAAAAAACAAGAGAGGACCAATGAAATATTAATAACAGATTATGTTGAAATCAATGTATGCTTTTTTCCTGAGCTTTTTTGTTTTTCTGAAACCTGTAGCTGTAGTTCACTTTTTTACATGATTTTGTCAGATAAATACCTTCACTAAGTTTAGTGTTTTGTTCTTCCTTCATATTTTAAAATATATAAGTATAAAAATATTGTCCTCATATTTTCATGGTTTAAGCAAACTTGTATGGTCTTTAAAATGTTACAAAATAAAACCCTCTGCCTCCACACATCACTTTTGGCCACTACTGTATGTTTGGTGTGGTCAGTGCCACAATAGTGCTATTTAAGAGCCTGCATGCTGTGCGCTTACCCACTGCTGGGTCCAAGTCATCACCAGTGCACCAAAATATGTAATCATTACTTAAATTTCTGCAGTTAGAGCATTGATTTGTAGAGTGGGAGAAGTTATTACATTCTTACTAGGTCAGGTACAAAAAGAATATCTTGACAATCAAGCTTTTATTATTTTATATACATTATATTTCTGTTGGAAAGTGTGTGTCTCCTCCTCTCTGCTGCCATCTTGTTACTCCTAACTAGGTTGGATACCTCTTCAGCTCTCTTAAATAATTTAGGAGCTGAGATCTTGTCTTAACACTTAGGAACCTTTATGAATCACACTTATTCTTAAGTCTAGGAATAAGATTAAAATACTTCAAATTTTGACACACTTAAGACTACAATTTGACTCCGAGCGCTTTATACATACGGCCCCTGGTCTGGGTCTTTAACTGTAAATTCCCCTACACTTTGAATATATTTTAAAATATTATTTATTCCTGAGATGAAAAGCTGACTTTTCAGCATCATTACTCCAGTCTTCAGTGTCAGACTGGAAATATCTGAAATTTCAAAAAAATATATATATATCATCAGAAATCATTCTAATATGCTGATTTGCTGCTCAAGAAACATTTATTATTATTATTATTATTATTATCTGTTTTCTATCTGTGTTCAACAGAAGAAATAAACTCATACAGGTTTGGAACAACTTGAGGGTGAGTAAATGATGACAGAACTTTCTTTTTTGGGTAAGCTATCCCTTAAAGAAGTAAACAGGTTAAATTTTGATTTCGCATCTTCGTGTACCAGATTCTCTGATGTGTCTAACCCTGTGCTGGAACTTCTTGTAAAGTATTTATTCGTTTAGTTTGTGAAGAAATGCATCTAGCACAAGAGTGCGACTAATGAACTATTATGACAACGAGCGGCTAAATTATCCATGGTGTTCTGGGCAGACCTGCCAAGTGCCAGCTGTCAGGTTTGCTCTAACAATAATCCCTCACCAGCACATACAGTGAGAGATTGCCAATCACCCCGAAGCCACACAACACATGACAGCATGAAAAAAATCTATTTTTGCTTGTCCCTCCACTGAGGCATAATCCTATATTTTTACTTCAGGCTACAAACAGAGAGCGTCGCAATGGTGCAATACCCAGGCTGAGGCTCTATACAGAGTATATGGTTGGCACATGGATCTCAAAGGTGCGTAAAGTGGAGCATCTAATAGTTTATTCTTAAAAACGGGCAGATGGGAGAATCTAGGACTGGTGCGTGGTGATCAAAAGAAAGCGTCAAGTTCATTTTTCATCAAAGGCTCCTTTCAGATTCAGAGAGGAGAACATTTTCCACCATTTTCCATGTGCAACGGAAAGAAATAAAACCGTGAGCGATAAAAACCAAGGTTGGCACAGCAGGTGCGCAACATGGATGGATTTTTTGTAGCCGAGCCCAATTAAAAATGTGTTTCTAGAGTTGAAAGCAAATGCCTCTGTAATATTAGATGACCGTTCCACACAGCTGCGAAACAGTGCATGGTGGTCTAATGCTAGCAGAATCAATTTATCATATGCTTCCCGTTTATAACTTCTATCCCATTTATCCTGCAAGTAATACTGTCAAATATGCCACCTGCATAATGTAAAACTGTAGCCCGGTACCTTTGTTTATGCATACCTGAGCGTAACCATTTTAATTGCACCAGTCATCAAATATGTCGGAAAATGCTTAGTGAACTCGCTGCTTTAGGGTAATTTGAAACGGCGATGACAGATTTCCACTCTTGACAAGGCAATTTTCAGTTTCCTTGATGCATGGGCCTCTTAAACAGTGCAATTCACAACACAGTGCTGACAGGCCGAATCTGATTAAATTATCTCAATGTCTGCACCTGTATGATTTCAGCTGGAATGCTTGACCATTAGTCTGCATCACAGCAGAGGGGAGATTAATGCTGTGCTGTAGACAGCTGTAGACAAGCTGACAAAAAAAGGAGACTGACTCACAATATCCTATGGTATAACTTTTTAAAACGGTCGGTTAATAATATGTACTAGAATCTGCGCTGAAAGCCTCGTGGGCAGCGTGCCGACATATCCAGTGGTGCAGGTATGAAATCACTTTATAGGTCAAAACTTGGAACCGAGTTAGCATTTTTAAGCACTTCCGGTTCTCTCGTCCCAAAATCAATGTTTTTTTTAATGGGGTTTGGTTAAATGGCTGAAATAAAGTCTGTGGTTAACACAAGCTCAAGACACTTTCACGGTTTACTCTACGACATAAAATACATCAGTATTACCCCAATCGTGATTTTTTTTAAGCTGTTACGTGTCTAGGTAAAAGGTGGTTGCTAACAAGTGGCTCAATGGGACTACAGAGGCTGTCAAAGAGATTAAAGGGGCTTGCAGATATGTAGCAAACATGCTCAATTCACCTACTTGTTTCTCAGAAAAACAATGCTACATTCAGTTATTCCACTTTGAAATGTGCGCTCCGTGTCGGGATGTCTGTTTTTGTTTTGTCTGTGCGGAACCGCACGTTGCCAGTTTAACCAGTAGTATTTCGACACCACAGGTTGCCAGTTGGCGGAAAACACAGCGTATTGATGCCATGGAAGCCAGCAAACTGGGTCAGAGATCGCAGATTCTACTCGACCTAAAAAGCCTAAGCATCCATCAAAAAATCTCTATAAACGAGAGCATATTAAAACATGGATAAATCAACTCATCAACTTACAGTGAGGCTTTCATTGTCAATTGTGTTTGCTCCTTTTGCGTGTCCTCAAGCTGGCAACCTGTATGAGAGTTGAGTCTGAGGAGGAGGGGATGGGGGAAACAACTCTCTCCACTATATTGAATTTGGACTGCAGTACCTATTTCAACCACTAGTCAACCCCTATTGTTAATCCTACATACCGTACCTTTAAACATCATCATGCTAAACAGGTAACCTCAGTCCGCTTTAACAGCCTCACATGATCATAATCGTACTCTTATAAACTAGTCTCACTCAAATGTTGTGGGAAAATGTTTTGAGATAAAAGCGGAAAGAGTTGTCGGAAGCTTAGTGATGGTGACGTTGAAATCGCTGGACCGTGGTGTAGTCCGTTTACAGCCTACCTTTAGATTTTTACTTCTGGCACATGCATTTAGGCGTCAAAATTAATAAAAGTTGTGTTCATCTGTGATAATTATCTTGATGGACAAAACGTGTAAGTAAACTTTTGTTGATCACAGAGCTTGTTTTTTGCGATAATCCAAAAGCCTATGGGAAAATCCTATTGGGGATTGAGAGAGAGAACCAGTGTGATGCTAACTGACGGTTGGCCTACAAAGTGACGCTACAAAATAAATATTGTGTATATAAATAAATGTACTAGAAGTGAAACGTTGACTGTTTTTGAATTATGCTGAAATCATAACAATAATTTGTATACATACATAATTCAAATATTTCCATTGATATGCAGTCTAGTTAAAGAGATAGTTCAACTGTCATCATTTACTCACACTCAAGTTGTTCCAAACCTGTATGAATTTCTTTCTTCTGCTGTTTCAAATCAACTGTTTGGTTACCCATATTCTTCAAAATATCTTCTTTCTGTGTCCTTTGCCTTTGAATAGTTTATACATTTTAATATTTAGTTTATTTATTTAACCGTTTTATACTGCAATGCCTATTTGAAGTGACGTTTTTACAAGTTACTGATTAGAAATTCAAAATAATCTTATTCATTAGGGCAGCTACACAGGGCAACGTTGTTAATGAATTAACCTAGAAACTAAATCAGGCATTCATATGGGAGAATGACCTCTTTTTATATCAGTATATTCACGTGTTGCCGATATATTGAGATATATATGCATAAAATACAGACTTTTACTCTTGAACTGTGACTGTGATGAGCAGAAATCAAGCGGCTATGTCTCAAAACATCATAAACTGCCTCCCTAAAGAATAAACATTAGGACAATTAACATTTGGGCATCATAAGGCGGTGTTTAAGTCACCATGAAATCAAAATGTCATTTTTTAATGGAATATTGCAGAATATATTATAAATGATTTATCTGTGCACATCATTATTTGGTAAAGCGCATGTGCCTTTGTAATCTTTAATCTTAAAACGTCATCTCTTCTCTTCTCTGATGATGTGTTTACTGGCGTGAGGGCGGGATCAACCTGTCACTCACATGAGAACGACCAATAGCAAACCACAACCATCCAATCAATTCCCAATAGAGTGGTGCATTCCTTCAAGATTTTCCTATTAGGTTTTATAATGTTTTTTTATTTATTTTTTTATTTATAAGTTATAATAAAGCCTTTGCTAAACATAACTTGACAATATTTTTTGTTAATTACACACTTACACCTCAAACGTTCTTATCTAGTTACCTACTAAAATGTACGTTTTCAAAAATGAACATAACTGCTTTAAAATTCATGTTTTCGCTATAGCTGTGTGTGTAATTTACGTTGTAGAACAAAACGTCAAAGTATCGGCAAGTTATGTTTACCACAGGCTTTATTTCACTCATTAATCGAAAAAACCATAGGAACATCTTGAAGTAACCAGCGGCAAAAGTCACATCTACATCTTTTCTTATTCGAGAAATCAAGTACGGATATACATTTAACTTCATTTTTAATGCTTTAAACGTTTAACAATAACTCAATTAGGATGGATTACTAACATCCTGCTTACTGCACAGTATACTGCATTCTCATATATATAAAAAATTGATTTTATATATATATGAAATATATGATATATATGTGTGAAACCATGCACAATATACAATTATTTAAATAAACAAACTATTTAAATCTTATAAAAACTATATCACCTTCACATGACCTTTTTACAAAGCGTGTGTGTTTATTTAGTAAGTGGCTTCCAGTTATCATTACGGAAATTATTTCACAATCTAATCTTGCATTAAATGTATTAACTTATATCTGTCTCTTTTGATTAAATGCTTAAAATCGTGTTTGATAAAAGGTTATTTTGTGATTCAGGAAAATGGAAGGTCAAGTCGATTCAAGTGCACTACATTGTGGGATATAGTATTCTGTGTAGTAATGCTGGCTTCACGTGCTCTCGGAATTATCGTAAATACGAGTTTGCTAGGTATAAATCGCACATGAACGCCCTCCCATTTCAAAATTTGAATGCAGTGAGCTCGTAATCAACGACTTCAGAAGTAGGAATTATCAAATTTCCGATGGCACGTGAAGGCGATAGCAAGTGTATTGCACATTTGAAGTAGTTCAGTTATTCAAAGTTTACAGGTTTTGAGACACAGCCTGTGAGCTCTGAACGATTTCAAACAACATTGCAACATTAGCAAATGTCGTCGTTTTATCTTACATCCCTCGTTTCATTTAGTTGTGTAAGAGTTACTACTAAGTTAAAACTGCGGCACTAACACACACTATATCATATGAGTAAACCCACTTGTAGTTTAGCGTGTATGGCGACCACGCTGGATTGACAGGACACGCCGCTACTAACATTACTATAAACAAGAGCAAACAACGGGCGTGTAATGAGCTTTATAATGGATGGATACAATTAAAAACATAAGCTAAAGTGAAGCATAAACCATTCTGCACTGGTATGGTCTGAATTCCGAGTATCAATGGTTTCAGAAGTGTGTCAACACACTCACCTAATGTCTTTATGTATGTGCTGTACGTCGCTCCGTTCAGTACGACACCACGCTGCACGTTCGCTGCTTCCCGGGTCCTAAAGCCCTCTGTCTCTTATTCACATGATGAGGAAAGCACTCATAAAATGTACTATACATTATTACGTTCATATTTAATTCTAGCATAAGAAAACGAGGATATGAGATAGACATATGATCAAAAGGTTACGTCACGTGTCATTTTCCCAATGTATTAAAAAGTTTGTTACTAGAGATTTATTTGAAATGTTATACAACAATAAGGCTATATCAGTAAAGTGAAAAACATTACAATCCATTGTACAGATTGTAAATCTCTTCACAGCCTCATTTTCAGTTGGCGTACATACTTTATTTTGAAGCCAAATGATTACCCTATCTTGTACCATTTACAAGATACACACCATGCTACTGTATATGTCCACAAAAAAAATATCAGTAATATTTCAGAAAAACACGAGAATACAATTTTTAATGTAGCTGTATGTGCAAAATACATTTTTGCAATTTAACATTTCTAGTTAACCATAATAAATGAAAAATGTCAAACTGTAAAAAGATATATGAACAATAAGTTATGACAACATAGGTTTTTATATTGCATTAAAGGCACAATATGTAAGATTTTTTGATTAAAATATCCA
The DNA here is from genome assembly GCA_023029165.1 of Gobiocypris rarus. Taxonomy (NCBI): domain Eukaryota; kingdom Metazoa; phylum Chordata; class Actinopteri; order Cypriniformes; family Gobionidae; genus Gobiocypris; species Gobiocypris rarus. The sequence continues at coordinate 16,349,443 of CM040913.1, forward strand.
AAAACCACTAGAACAATGTTATATATTGTATTGACTTGTGTGCTTACATTATCCTAAATGTTTCCAAGAATGTTTTAACCTTGACACGGACAATTCAATGACAAATCAATAATATCATACCCACATTACACTCAATTTCTGGTTTTTATTTAGTAGAAATCATGGAAACACCGAAAACACTTTATACGTTTTATTAGAGAGGTGAGCAACTGTTTGAATACATTAATGGACAGAAAACTAATCACTGTTATGTAGCTCAACACTTATTGTCTTATTGTTTAAATCTCGTTTTCTTGATTTAGCAAGAAATATTTCTTGATATAACATAACTTTCAACAAACTCAAATAATGTATGTAATATGATAAAACAGCACTGCGTTACCTCACATACGCATGACCGGAAGAAGCGAAAGCGCTCATCTGCGGCATAATAAAAGCTCCACGAAATCAAGGCATCATCAAGATTAAACTCATTAAGACAGTTTAATATAATTTAAGTTGAAATGACTTAAACATCCAAGTTGATTGTACTTAAAAATTTAAGTCAACAACTCTTTCTTTTTTCAACTTTGTAAAGTTGCTTGCAGTCCTTGTATTGGATCTATCTCAAGAGAAGCATGCAATAATATATAAAAACTCACACTTTACATCAATCAACCTTTATTTGTTTGATGGTTAATATTCAACATTTACAAATAAAAACTTTAGTTGCAACATTCAAAGCTATGAACTGGTTACATTTTCATATAAACACCTTTTGTACAAAATCTGTAACACAGGCTATATGGAATACTGTCATCCCATTGTATGATATAAAGTACAACTTTACAAGTTCAAAAAATTGAACAGAAAGAGTATAATCCATAAAAGGAGAGTGAAAGGAGAGGAGAAATACAAGCGCAACTAGAGCTGAAGTCCTACGACTTGACCATTGGCAACCCATCGAAATTACAAAACATGATTGCCTGAAATGAGCAACTCTCGGAACGTGGGAATATGAGAACATTGCTGCAAAGCCGTTAATAAAATAGGGAACAAACTAATCGGTGCCCATCTGTAAGAATTTTGTCATCGACGTTAGTTTGATTCTTCACGCATCAAACGTTTTAGGGTGCCAAAAAATACAGCACTTTGTATTTATCTACAAAAATGCAATACAATAACGGGACATTTTTGATTTTTAAAGTTGTATTTCCACAACTACACACATCAAATTATCCATTATTTATTCAAAGAATTGTGGGATTTCAAGCTGGCAGTGAAAAAGCTGTTTGTTGCTATCAATTTTACACCAAAATGTGACAACTTTTCTCTTTTCTTTGAAATGCAACTTCTTAAATGTCTAAAAACCAGCCGTTCCATTTAACATTTGCTGGCTTTGTTAGCAAGATGAAAGGTTTGATGTCTTGAATGATAAAAATTAAACATTAAATGATTTCTTTTAATGATTTAAAGAATTTTTTAATGAAAATATGATGTGGATTTTTTTTAAACAATAGAAAAGGAAAACCAATAGAAAAGAAAATCTATTCCACACAGCATTTCCTAAACTTTGTGTTTATCATCTATGACCTAAAGTCCAAATAAGAGTCCAAATTGAATTTCTGACCTCGACGTGAAAAGTTAAAAGTGTCGGATTTAACATTTAAAGGAGAACAGATTTGATCTAGCCAATATTGTTCGGAAGTGACTGCGGCAGCACAGCCTGATTTGGGATCAGGCTGCTGGGAAAAGTCATCCCAGAACTATATGATGTTTGTTTCTATCACTCTCTGCAAACTACAATGGTTATATTGCTTTGTACTGCTCATGCCCCATGCAGTCTTGATCTACGCCTCTGCACACGGTTTAAGAAGCACATTGTTGAGCACTAGCAGTCACGCTAACTTCAGTTAAGCTTTCCTAACTACTCTCACTGACAAAGAAGTTAATACTGTTTGCATCTTTGGCACAAAACTCGGAGACCACACAATTTCATCACATGGCACATTTAAACGGTCAGGCAGTTTCGGTAGATACGAGGCTACATTAGAAAAAAAACAAACACTAAGAAATATGTAGCACCTTTTAGCCATTCCGGAAAGTACAAAGCGGTTCAAACGGGATGCAGGTCTAGCTGCACGCCTCAGTTTGTGTAAGACCAAAAAAAGACTGCCGTACTGTGGAAAGAAAAGCTGTACAACACTGATTTTGTACTTCTATCAAAAATACCTTGCTAGCAATATGTTTCAGAGCACTCTAAATGGGATATGGACCTGCCAGATCTTCAGATTTAGCTGTAAATTACATGCCATTTCAAAGCGTACATAATCTCTTCATGGCTTTTCCATCATTTCCAGCTGTAACTGCATATCAGACGGACTGTGTCCAGTTCAGTTCATCGGTGAAGAGCGTTTCTGAGCTGCACTTCAGACTTCCACAAAATAGTCACTAAATCACCAAATATGCAGCTGTAAAAATGAAATTAAGATGATCTACTTAATATCAACGAACCAAAAAAAAGGAAAACATTCATCATGGGCGCATTCCGATTGACTTTCTTTTCGATTATAGAATACAAATCGCTAAATTAAAAAACTAAATGTATGGAGGACTAAGAGTGAGATATAATAAATAAATCTTTAGTAAAAATGTCAATAAATTATCAAATGTGTATATGTCAATGAATACATTGGCATTTCTTGATTTATGTCTTATTTATTCATTGACACTCTTATTTAATCGATTTGAAAGATTTATTTATAAATATGCCACTCCCAATCCTTCACATAAATGCACCTCCTTGCATTCGAAAAACATTCCCAATTATGATACATAACCTACAGTAATTTTACAGCAAACAACTGCAAAAAAAAAAGCAACTTTGTCCTAGTTTCCGGTTACTGCAGACAGACTACAGCTGAGAGACCTTCCTGGGGGTGGGCCGGTGGCGGGGTTCTGAATTAATTCGCTGTGTGCGGTTCAGTTGGGGTTTTGCGTTCAAGCTGGGGTTGTCAGTGCTGGGCGGCACTGATAGACTGTGAGGCAGTGGCGTCGCTCGTCTGGGATTGTTCCGTTCGTAGACGCTGTAGGGCGGGGGAGTCTTGCTGCCCCGGCGAATGGGCATGTCCATGGGAACGGCGGGGGGCAGAGGAGGGTCGGGTGGCGGGAGGTCAATCCCACACGTTTCAGAGACGCTGCAGCGGCTGAGGGACGAGATCCCGCTGCTGTAGCTGCCAGAGCGGGCAGGCGAGTGAGATGCCAGGCTCCCCATTGGCAAGCCATCGGTCGGGGAGGGCGTGAGGGGCGGCACCATTGACTGCAGAGCAAAATTAAACACAAAATACATTAACCCTTTCACACGCAAGTTTAAAATATTTTTTAAAGTGACCGTTATTTTCAGAATCTATTATTTCCATGTCAAACTTGTCATGTGAAAAATAAAAGTATGGTTCACAAAAAAAAGAAAAAAATATTTGTCTAGTTTTTTTAATTATTTTTAAAAATCCCCCAACTCATTCCAGAATGATTCATTCTTGCCAAATTAGTGCAGTCAAATCGATTAATCGTGATTAATCGCATCCAAAATAAAAGGTAATGTTTACATAATATATGTGTGTGTACTGTGTATAATTATTATGTATATATAAATACAAACACATTCATGTATATATTTAAGAAAAATGTGTTATATTTAAGGTATATATAATATAAATTATATCAATATATATTTAGTATATACATTCAAATATCTCTTAAGTATATATAAACATGAATGAGTGTGTATTTATGTATACATAATAATTATACACAGTACACACACATATAATATGTAAACATTACCTTTTATTTGGATGCGATTAATCGCGATTAATCAATTTGACTAGACTGGGTAAACCCAGCCCGATCTGCTGGGGATTTTATTTCGCCTTGCAGCTCAGGCTGGAAACCTGTATATACTTTTATCCTGCTTCTGTTACAAATTTGCGGGGACCAATCATAAACCAGCTTATCCAGTTGGCGTTTAAACAAAATGACGGATAAAGAAGTGATGGATCATTGGTTTGATTGGTTGAAAGACTATCCAGTTGCGCACATAGTCATTTAAACTATGCCCATTGATCATGCCTCTTGTGGTCTGATTGGTTAAAGGACTATCTAATTTCGTACAGTCATTTGAACTATGCCAGTTGATCACACCTCTTGTTCAGTAGAAAATACAGAGCAGACTCCCCAGACCATTGTTCAATCTAAAATTGAGCTTGGTCTGGTGATAGCCAGACAACAATTTGACAGCACTATTCCAAATATAGCTATTCAAGTTATCTGGTGAACGTTTCTTTATATCGCAATATACAGTATATCGCAGAACATACAGATCATAGAATGTAGTAGGCATAAAGGAATCACCTTCTGAGGGGAGCGGGCAGTTGGCATGGGAGACAGTGACCTTACGTTCTTGCACAGAGATCCTATTCAACACACACACAGGAACAAAAGGACGTGTTATTGAGCTGTACATAACCGATTCAAGTGTAACGGGTGTATTATATCTCACAGCAGAAAGCTTCAATACCTGTCTCAGGTGTGGGGAGATTGGCTTCACACCGTGGTAATGATGAATCCACTGGTATTTGGAACGGAATCATCCTCTGCAAAAGATATAAAAGATATAAATCTCAGTGAATCCGCTACACCTTCTCTACTGACTTTCTCTCTAGACGTTTATTGAAGGCTGTGAGCTAGACTTTTAAAGACAACATGAAAAATGGACTATAATAATAAATGTAACAGATTCGTCAATGCACAGTTATTTAAAGAATTTTAAAAATGTAATAAATTTAAGAATTTATTGATTCTTATTCTTTTTTAATCCTTATATATAATACTTTAATATTATATGACATAATATAATATACATCTATATTATTTTTAAAGAATATAATGCATATAGTAATTATTAATTACTATTTTCAATACATTATTTTTTAATACTATCAAATATACAGTATAAATATTATTTATACTATTTCCATACCAAAAATTCTATATTTTAAATAAATGATATATAATATGATACAATATAATATACATTAATATTATTTTTACAATGCATAGTCATTTTTAATTAATATTTTCAATATTTCATATCATTTTTCTTATTTTCTTACACATTACAGAAAAAGTAATGTTTAATAATACATAAGTATATATAAAAGTAATATAAAATATAAGTAATAGAAAAAATATATATATATAAAAGTAATACATAATATATCATGTTTAGAAAAAAATATATACCGTGCTACTGTTAAAAAGTTAATTAAAAAAGTTTTGTAATACTGTTATTCAGCAAAGATGTATTAAATTAATCTAAAGTGACAGTGAAGAGAGATAATAAAATCACAACAATCAAATCTTTATGGATAAAATAAAAAATGAAGCCCCGCACCACATTATTTCCCACTGAATATTGTGTTTGGCTTGTAATTGTTGAACGTGTCTTTAAACAGTGCGGGTACAACTGCACTGACCTGTGTGTGGTCCAGCGGGCTGGGGAAAATGCCGCTGCAGAGTCTGTCCCGCGGAGAGAGGCAGGCGTTCTCTCTGGAGTGCTTGTGCTTGTCAGACGGCAGTGGAGAAGCTAATGAAGAGGAATAAAGACACGTTGTGCGCACGTTGAACGGATACAAAATAACAGAGGAAATGAGGCAATGCTGCAAAATGATGCCAATTATGTTGCGAGGCATGGTAAGTAATGCTGGCATTCGAGTGCCGTATTGCTTATAGTCTATCGAATTCACTCACCTCTGTTGCTGGAGGGTGCAGAGCTGTTCACGTTGTGTGAGCCAGAGTGATTTGAGCTGAGACTTGAGGTAGATGGACTGGGCTAGAAAATAGACAAGATGCGTGATGCGGTTTAGTTAACCTTATTATCTCTAAGTAATTGTACACATTCGTATTAGTATTACTAAGTATTATTGTTGGAAGGGGCGAGTAGCGGGAGCCAACTTTCTGTTGACCGTATTTGGTGGTGTACTCATGTGCTTAAATAAAACCAAAGGGCAAGTTAAATCGTCTTCCTCTGATGTCAAGATGGCCGAGTGTGAAGAGTCACAAGCCCACTATCTAGCCTCTATGTGGCTATTGGATGCCGCTAATATTAGTCAATACAGGTAATATCACACTCGTAGTCGTGCGACATGGCTCTATATACCTACTGCACTCGGGTACAGATCACAGTCGTGCTGATATAGATCCATATCGCACTTCTACTCGAGTGATATTACTCATACTAGTCTTTTTAAAATTGTAATACCAATAATATAACTCACTTGCATGTTGAAGACCTCATCCGAGCTCTCTGATTGGCCGGTGATGTTGCTCACTTCGTTTGAGGCCTGTGATGACAGCGAGGATGAGGAGTATCGGTTGACGGCTGGATAGCTGAGAGGACTGAAAGGGAATTGAAAGACACAAGAGAAAGTCTCAGGATAATTTTAGCAAGCATGTGGGTGTGTTCTCGTTGCCAATCTGTCAAACCTGATGCAAAATATAAGATTTCCTAAATAGCATCTCCTTGGCTGTGATTTGAATTGATTTCAACTTTTTTTTAAAACTTTACAAAACTTTTTATCTCTGGCCTTAAAGCATTTTATTTAGTATCACAAAAATCCACAGAAAAACCCTTGCGGTTAAGATGACACATACCTGCGTCTCGCCACGATTCGGCCTCCCTCTGGACTGATGGCATTCGGTACGGGGGTCCTACATGTGCGCGGACTGCCATTGGCAAAATGCAGCGGACTAACTCGCACATAAGCAGGAAACTCTTGTGGCTGGATGACAAAATATAAAACTGTTTTAGAACTTGGTTTAATGGTTGAAATGAATACCACCATTTCTTAAAGGTGAAGTGTTTATTACAGTGCCAACTGCAAATTACTGTATTGTTCCAAATATAAGATGATGGGCCCTATTTTAATGATCTGAGCGAATGGTCTGAAGCGCATGGCGAAGGTGCACTTTGGGCATGTTCGTATCCATTTGTGCTAGTTTAACGACAAAAAAAAACGGTTGGAGCAGCAGTCGCATGGTCCAAAAGGTTTCTACCTAGTTTCCTAATTAGTCATGGATGTGTTTTAGGCGTAACCATGCAATAAACCAGTGATAGTCTCATTTCCCATTCCCTTTAAAAGCCAGTTGCGCAAGCGGAAAGAATGAACGGTTCTCCAGAGAGGAGTCCTTTCATTTTTAATATAAATTTTTCTTTAGGCGAACATCTATAGGCGCACATTACTATCATGCCTTTAAAACACAAAAAATACTGCGCTATTAACTTTAGACCAGGTTTTTGTTGGTCAATGGCGCAGTCAATTTTAGTTTCCTCAAAATAGCAACGCACCAACAATGCGCCTGAACACACCTCGTTTCCAGACCAGCACGCCCATGGGTGGACAGATGGGTGTGAGTGCAATAACTATTTAAACAACATGACGCTGGACGTGAAAATGATAACTGTGTCAGGCTGAAACTAGCAAAAAACACTTGCGTCATGCCTGACCCATTGCGCCGGGTGTATGATAGGGCCAATGTTTTTTTTTTTCTTAGAAATACATCTGAAAAAACAGGTTTGTCTTATATTCAAGGTCTCGGCAATAGGTGGCGCCAAATACACGTAAAACGAGAGTGCCAAGAAATACGGTGCCACAGAGTGTAATGTTAGAAGATCACAAGCTCAAAAAAACCTAATTGTAATAGAATTCAATAATAGGTTATTTTTATGGTATGGCAAAAATGTACATTTTACCAGTATTTACCATACTTTCAATACAAAATTTAAATATAAAAATATGCAATATTAAAACTATTTTCAAATAAAAGCATTTTCTTTATCAAATTCAAGGTTTGGTCTTCAAAAAGTCTTTTTCCAAAAGGTACATCTTGAAAAAGGAAGATCGTCTTAAATTCGGAACAATACGGTAACTTTCGGACTCTTTCCGTCTGTTATTGGTCAGATTAAATCAATAGCCCCGCCCCAAAATTCATGCCATTGGTTGAGCCAGTGTTGCTATGTCAGACTGGACGGGATTTTCAAACAAACAGAACTTTTCTTTTTAAAAACACAACAGTGTTAAACTTTTCAGGGAAATCAAGCTACAAATAGATTACTTGCAGTTGCATATTAAGCTAAAATGTGCATTTTAACATAAAAAAATGGACACAAATCAGCTTTAAAGACCTGAGAGTATGTATCCATATGTACAAAAAGTAAACATACCTGAATTCCCAGACTGGAGCGCATTACATGAAATTGGTCAACAAGCTTTTTATGTAACGGCCTCATATCCTGCGGGACGAATTTCTCGTGCACGGCTAAACCAAATTCTAGAATATGGGCCTGTAAACAAATCAGAGAGAAAATTGGATTATTCTTAGAACACACAGAAAAGAAATGTATGCACTATATTATATTTTTGATTAGTCGCTTCTTCAAATGTATTAATTGAATTTTTCATATATTTTTGAATAAATTAGCAGACAAGCAAAGTGTCACATCATCGACCCGAATAACTATTGGTTTTGTACCTGTTCAAACATCAGTTCCCTAAGACGAGTAATTTTCTCTCCGTCCTCTGGATGATTTGCGATGTAATCTTTCGCAAAGAATGCCTGCGAGAAAGTATATAAAGAGATGCGTCCATCATTTGTATTCAGGCTCTTTTTTAAGAAAAGTCGAGTTAATAAATAAACACACACATTGAAATTCACTGCATGTCTCACAGCCGTTTCTCTGCTGTAAACTAACCTGCACTCCTACTCATTCCTCAGAAACCATTACGCAACATTACAATAACGCTGTGAACGTTTCCACGACTCTCGCTTAATCCATCATGCTAATTGTCATGTGTAAGTGACATTTTGATCCAGCTTTCATAGAACTGCAGCCCTGTGCTCTGTGGTAAACCCATCATCTGTGCAGTGAGGTGCATGCTGGGATTCAGGAGGACCCCTGCAGTTAGCTCTTCCCTTTTAATAGAGTTAGTTGAAGCTCGCGCTCACAAAAGGCATGTGCTCAACATGCTGTTGCTTGGCAACTGTCAGAGATACATGCAGCAAACAGTCCTATGAAGTGTGAGGATGTGGGGTAGTCATTAAACATCCAGCGAATGCTCTTTTTGAGGGTTTCGCTGAAAACAACAGCTAGAAACTGCCCTTCATCTTGCTAAAAGGAACAAGGTGAAACTGGTGTCATCACACCATTAAATCACTTCACAGAAAATTCATGTTGTCAAGACCACAAGGCAATTTTCAACTACAACTGTTCAAATATTTCCATATTCTGAATGCCTCATGTCATAAAATGCCATAAAAATTCTACATGACATTGAAACTGAGAGGATTGATTTTGTTAATGTAAAACCAATTTTCTCAAATGTGTTACTTTTTTCTGTAATAGTAATTGAACACAAAATAATAATTTGCTTATGTATTCAATCAGTAATGGGTAGCAAACAACAGTGCCATTTGATACTAACTTGAATTATTCAGTCACCTATTAAAATACCTTTTTGTAGTTACTGTTATAGTATTTTACAATAATTTCAGAAAATAATACTTAATATTTAGTTGAGTGTTTATCAGATTGTTTTCAACTATAAATAATTAGATACTGTAAATACTGCTCTCTTTGCAAAAAAAAAAAAACATAAAATAAAATAAAGGTTCAATGTTGAAATTTTTATTTGTTTTTATTAGCAGCTTATAATTTAAATTGTGTTTTTTTCCCCCAAAGGGTAGCACTGCAGAAACTCTAGCTTGTCAAGCTAGTTATAGTCACACTATTATACAATAATTTTATAAAATAAAACTATAAAATATTCAGTTGTTCATCAGTATATTTTAAGAATATAAAATTATTACATATTGTAAATATGTTTCTGTTTTAAATGAAGTAAAAAAATAATAGTGCTGTAAAATCGATTAATCACGATTAATCACATCCAAAATAGAAGTATGTTTACATAATATGTGTACTGTGTATAATTATGTATATATAAATACACACACATACATGTATATATTTAAGAAATATTTGCATGTATATACTGTACATATATTTAAAGAATTGAAATTATATATTATGTAAACATTTTTATTTTGAATGTGATTAATCACGATTTATCGATTTGATAGCACTAATAAATAAATAAATAAAATAAAAAGCTGCAATGTGGCTACTTTTTATTAGCAGTTTATAATGTCTCTAACTTAGTTCTTTCCTAAGGGTAACATTGCTGTAGTCGTTAAAACTCTAGCTTGTAAGCGACAAGCCTTGAGCCTGTGTGGATACTGTAGGTCTCATCAGCTTTACACAATGGGCCACTTTATATTTCTCCATTCTTTTTTTGATCCAAGTTTTAAATCAGTAAAATAAAACACCAACCCAAATTCCACCTCTAATCTACTAGAACCAGAATGACCCTGCTCTCCATCCATTCCTGTACCTCCTGGTATCGAGCCAGCCCTCCATTGACCGCGGCATCTATGACTCCGTTCAGGCACATGGTGAGAGGGTTGATGTTCAGCATCTGCCTCATCTGACACTGGGCGATCAGCGTTCTCAACTGCAGCGTCTTATTTTCAATCACCTCACTGGCGTTCTCCAAGGGACTCATCTCCACCTATATTGAAAGCACACTGAGGTTATGATTTATCTGCTTATGTTTAAATGATTGTTTTGATGATGGACGTGCCATCTTGGGAGCAGTTACTTTAAATTCATGAAGTGCTTGGAAAAACCTTGCCTTGAACGTGATTGGCCATGTTCATGATTTATCAAGGGCTGAGGTCTACAAGTGTCTCATAAAATGTTAGCTTTTTTTTTTAAAAGTTATGACTCACCAATTCCCTTTTCTCAACCTCAAACCAGCGTGAAATGCCAGGTAAACTCTGAGCGAGGGTCAGTGTCGTCCTTTCAACCCACAGGCTCTACAGCACAACACAAATAACATCAGCGTCATAAAACTGACTTTAAAAAATGTAAAATTTCAGATTCATCTTGTGTCCAAGACTTTAGCAACATCAAAAAAATGACAGGACAGTATATACAGACAAGACAGACAGACGGAAGGACATATAGACAGACAAGACGGTAGATAGATAGATAGATGACAGACAGAGAGACAGACAGATAGATAGAGACAGACATATGGATGGATGGATAGACAGACAGATAGATAGATAGAGACGGATGGAAATACAGACAAATATATAGACATATACAAACGGACGGATAGACGGAAAGACAGATAGACAGATATAGACCAACAGATAGACAGACGGAAAGACAGATAGACAGATAGATGAAAAGACAGATAGACAGACAGACAAATAGACATAAAAAGACAGATAGATAGATAGTAGATAGATAGATAGATAGATAGATAGATAGATAGATAGATAGATAGATAGATAGATAGATAGATAGATAGATAGATAGATAGATAGATAGATAGATAGATAGATAGATAGATAGATAGATAGATAGATAGATAGACAAAAAGACAAACAGAGAGATAGATAGATAGATAGATAGATAGATAGATAGACAGAAAGACAGATAGATAGATAAATATAGACAGATGGATGAAAAGACAGACAGACAGACAGACAGACAGACAGACAGACAGACAGACAGAAAGACAGATAGATAGATAGATAGATAGATAGATAGATAGATAGATAGATAGATAGATAGATAGATAGATAGAGACGAAAAGACAGACAGACAGATAGATAGATAGATAATAGATAGATACAGATAGATAGATAGATAGATAGATAGATAGATAGATAGACAGACAGACAGACAGACAGACAGACAGACAGACAGATAGATAGATAGATAGATAGATAGATAGATAGATAGATAGATAGATAGATAGATAGATGATAGATAGATAGATAGATAGACAGACAGACAGATAGATAGATAGATAGATAGATAGATAGATAGATAGATAGATAGATAGATAGATAGATAGATAGACAAAAGACAGACAGATAGGTAGATAGACGGAAAGACGGATAGACAGATAAATGAAAAGACAGAAAGAAAATTAGATAGATGACAGACAGACAGACAGACAGAAAGACGGATAAACAGAAATATAGACAGATAGATGAAAAGACAGACAGACAGACAGACAGACAGACGGAAAGACAGACAGAAAGACAGATAGATAGATAGACAGACAGACAGACAAACAGACAGACAGACAGACAACAATACCTTAAACTCGTTCTCTTTGTCTTTGGTGCCCTTGTGAAAAGGCCTGTCATAGCGAAACCTCCAAATATGGTTGACTTTGTAGAAGCTCTTGATGTTGTTGGGCACTCCGTCTCTCTGCAGGACGTCCTGGTTTTCAGGGACAGGACTAACAGCATAGATCTGCAGATCTGAATCACGACCAGTTAAGGGACTTACAAAGCACATTCAGTCTTCACAAAAACACACTCACATGCAGACACTGCAGTAATATCATTCTCTCATTTATTTCCAGTTAATATCATCTTATTCTATAGGAATGAGGAGAAACATTCAGGACAAAGGTTCAAACGTAAATGAAACTGAGACTCAAGTCTCCCAAAATGTAATCGAGCAATGCTACTTTCCTCTGAAAGAAGTTTGAGCTACTCATGAACTTATGCCTCAGATACAATCAGCTATCAGATCATTAGCAGCTGTAAGACGCTGTGAAGAGAAGAGGTCATGGAGCAGTTCAGACACACATCTGATTAGAAACCATTCTGCTGGCTGCAGACCAACAGCTCACACATCTAACAGCTGCCCTATTAGCACTTCTCCACTCTTTAATTGCCCTGATCCTCACACCAGCTCTCCTCTACCAACCCGTGAGGAGCAATCTGGCAATCTCAAGAAATTAAATGTGAACTTGTACTGTACCTTTCAGAATAAACAAATCCAATTAATTACAGAACAAACGTTTTCAGAAATACAGAGACAGTGGTGTGCAAAGAATTTACAGCATGATTTTCATATTTTAAGATTTAAAAACTGGGACAAAGTTAAAACAATCAATATATTGGATATATAGGATATTGTTTAGAATACTTAAACAAAAGGAAATAAATGTGACTTTAATGTGTTTTAATGTGACTTTCATTAAGAAAAACATTGAGGAAAATATTTAAGTTTTAAAGTGCCTCATTATGCTATTTTAAACGTTCCTAATTTATATGCATCAAAGGTCAAAAAACACTATACATGTAATATACATTACAGCATTAGCTCTTTTCTCAGTGTCTGAAATGACAAAAGATTTAGTCACTCTAAAACCCTCCTTTCTGAGAGCTTACTCTGCTCTGATTGGTCAGATGGCCCAGCCTGTTGTGATTGGTCTACTCTGCCCTGATTTGTCAGAAGGCTCAGTCTGTTGTGATTGGTCTACTCTGCTCTGATTGGCCAAGTGGCCCAGTCTGTTGTGATTGGTCTACAGCTTACAGTGCGTGTCGGAAAATGTGAATTACCATATATGAATTTCAGCTCCGGATCTTCCTTAGCACTTGATACACAGGCTTGTGTATTCTAACAGTAACGATGGAGTCATACGGGGAATATTCCAGAATGGCCCATCTGAGCGTTCCTTTTCTCCAAGACGGAGCAAGATACCCAGAACTCGGTTTACACCTATCGCCATTTCTAGCCACTGGGGGACCATTAGACAGGCTAGGGGAACTCATAATAATGTTAAAAAACCTCATAAAGTGAAATGTTCATGCCATGGGACCTTTAAATCCAGTTTTACTTCCTGCATGAACATATGTAGGTTTGTAACAGATTTGCATAATGCCGCCTATGGTCTACATTGGCTGTTCACAAGCAACATGTAACCCCCTCAAACACACTTTATTAAAATCAACAAAAATGTGTTTAAGGATACACTGCGCGTCTGCTTGGTGGATGGTCTGGTCGGGCAGGTTGGCGTGCTGCATTGCGATGGCGTGAGGAAACTCGCCGAGCATCCGCTGCTGAAAGGCCTCCAGGCGCTCGTAATCGTTCCCTCGACACACAAACTCTTTATTCTGTTCGGCAACACACACAGACAGAAATAATGAGGAAAATGGGAGAAACTAGAGACAATACAGACTTTGAGGGACTGAATGTGGACAGAATAAATCTTTCATAAATCACTCCTAATTTATTCTCATTTTCCCCTCCATTGTCATAAAAGACATCTGGTGTGAACACACAAAGAATAGCATTTGGTAAACAGAATAGCTCAGTGAAAGGAAAATGTTGCAAATTACAGATGAGTTACAGTGAGATCTGGGAGAAAAGTGCCCCCTAGAGGACATTATGTTGAATTACAGGATAAACATTTTAATATTAAAAGAGATAGTTCACCCCAAAATGAAAAAGCTGTCATTATTTGCTCACCCTCATTCAAAACCTGCACTACTGTACTTTTTCCATAAATAATAATAATAATAAATGTAATTAAACAACAGCAAAGACTGTCAAGAATTTATTTATTTATTTATTAACTATTGCTTTATAAACTATTTATAATGATTTCTGTAAAATATTTACATAAGATAACATTATATTATACAATATATATTATGACAACGATATCTGTAAAATATTTACATAAAATAATACACTTTTTATAATACTATAAATAATACATATGTACAGGTCCTTCTCAAAAAAATTGCATATTGTGATAAAAGTTCATTATTTTCCATAATGTAACAGTAAAATTAAAATTTCATATATTTTAGATTCATTGCACACCAACTGAAATATTTCAGGTTTTTATTGTTTTAATACTGATGATTTTGGCATACAGCTCATGAAAACCCAAAATTCCTATCTCAAAAAAATAGCATATCATGAAAAGGTTCTCTAAACGAGCTATTAACCTAATCATCTGAATCAACTAATTAACTCTAAACACCTGCAAAAGATTCCTGAGGCTTTTAAAAACTCCCAGCCTGGTTCATTACTCAAAACCGCAATCATGGGTAAGACTGCCGACCTGACTGCTGTCCAGAAGGCCATCATTGACACCAAGCGAGAGGGTAAGACACAGAAAGACATTTCTGAACGAATAGGCTGTTCCCAGAGTGCTGTATCAAGGCACCTCAGTGGGAAGTCAGTGGGAAGGAAAAAGTGTGGCAAAAAATGCTGCACAACGAGAAGAGGTGACCGGACCCTGAGGAAGATTGTGGAGAAGGACCGATTCCAGACCTTGGGGAACCTGCGGAAGCAGTGGACTGAGTCTGGAGTAGAAACATCCAGAGCCACCGTGCACAGGCGTGTGCAGGAAATGGGCTACAGATGCCGCATTCCCAGGTCAAGCCACTTTTGAACCAGAAACAGCGGCAGAAGTGCCTGACCTGGGCTACAGAGAAGCAGCACTGGACTGTTGCTCAAATTTTGCATGTCATTCGAAATCAAGGTGCCAGAGTCTGGAGGAAGACTGGGGAGAAGGAAATGCCAAAATGCCTGAAGTCCAGTGTCAAGTACCCACAGTCAGTGATGGTCTGGGGTGCCATGTCAGCTGCTGGTGTTGGTCCACTGTGTTTTATCAAGGGCAGGGTCAATGCAGCTAGCTATCAGGAGATTTTATCTGATCTGCTGAAAAGCTTTACGGAGATGAAGATTTCGTTTTCAGCACGACCTGTCACCCGCTCACAGTGCCAAAACCACTGGTAAATGGTTTACTGACCATGGTATTACTGTGCTCAATTGGCCTGCCAACTCTCCTGACCTGAACCCCATAGAGAATCTTAAGGCCGCTATCGAAGCATCCTGGGCCTCCATAACACCTCAGCAGTGCCACAGGCTGATTGCCCTCATGCCACGCCACATTGAAGCAGTCATTTCTGCAAAAGGATTCCCGACCAAGTATTGAGTGCATAACTGATCATAATTATTTGAAGGTTGACTTTTTTTGTATTAAAAACACTTTTCTTTTATTGGTCGGATGAAATATGCTAATTGTTTGAGATTTTGGGTTTTCATGAGCTGTATGCCAAAATCATCAGTATTAAAACAATAAAAGACCTGAAATATTTCAGTTGGTGTGCAATGAATCTAAAATATATGAAAGTTAAATTTTTATCATTACATTATGGAAAATAATGAACTTTTATCACAATATGCTAATTTTTTGAGAAGGACCTGTATATATAAATATAATACAAATATGGTAGAAGAGCTGTACCCTTAAAAAGAAGGGGAACTTCTTGCCGTAGAATCCGACTCTGAAGAACTCCGGCTCGAGACGCTGCTGGTTCATTATTTTGTCATAAAAAGAGGCTTCCATCATCTATCAAGAACGCAAATAAAACAGACCATTGAGCGCAATGTAATACAAACAACTGTTAATATGACAAATTACTGCCACAATCTGTGAAGCAATCGACTGTGTAACTGAACTTCCCCATTTGTTATTTGTTTATTCTGTTTAACAGTTAAAGCCAAACGCCTCATTAGGATAACAATTGGCCATAAGTATAACGAACATTCTGTAATAACAACTCAATCTATTTCAAATAAGTGCTGTATTTAAAGCCACTGCAAACTAAAAGCAGATGTTTGAATTGCAGACAAGGGTGTGCAAAAATAAACATAAATACATAAAAATATAAATATTACAATAAATACATAAACAAATGGTCTGTAAACAGGAAATACCCACCCTCATTTTGCTGAGGTTTCTGTAGTCATAAAATGTTTCGTACTGATTGGCCAGTTCTCGACACAGTATGATACAGTTTTCCCAGCACTGGAAGGAAGAGTTCTGTTTTTAAATAACAATAATACTTCATACATTAACTTATATTTTTAGTTACAAACAATGACTCCTGCTCTTATCAAAGTGGTGAGTAATTGAAGCTATAAGTTTCAGCCACAAGATGGCAGTATGTAGGAAGAAAAGAACCATAGTCAAGTTACAGTAGCTGATCATCAGCCAATTGTGATAATAATGAAAATAAAGGATTTCTAGTCACACTGTCACTGCAAATATCAGTCAGTGTGAACGGCTTTCTTTACATAGCTGACCAGGTCCTTCAACATTAAGCATTATTAGCCACATGAATGACTAAAATGAAAAATGGACTCACTTTCCCTCTGTCAAAATTGTGTATGATGGTGAGATGGAGGCATTCTTTCCTCTGCCACTCGCTCTGCATGGGGTACGTGAGAAACTCTCTGAGAGGCCTTTCAGTCCACTCCAACAGCTCGTCGTACAGCAGGAGGGTGTACGATGCCTCTGCAACACAGTTACACACGTCATTAAAAACTGAAAATTTAAAAATAATATTTAAAAAAAAATTAAATAGTTTAAAAAATACAAATTATTATTAGTAATAGTAATTTATTATTATTATTATTATTATTATTATATTATTATTATTATTATGCACACAGTTCCACGGATCATAAAATACATTTAAAAAGGATTTATGATACAAATTGATGATTATTATTATGCAACACACTCAATTTATAATAGAATATTATTATTATTATGAAACACAACAATTTATTATAGATTATTATTATTATTATTATGCAACACAATTACACGGATCATAAACATTTTAATTAAAAAAATATAACAAATACAAATTATTATTATTATTATTATTATTCTGCAACAGTTACACAGACAATAAAACATGTAAAATAAAAAATATACAAATTATTACTACTATTCTGAAACACACAGCTACAGATCATAAAAAATATTAAAAAATTATAATTACACAGAATATTATTATGCAAAATAGTTAAGCATCATAAAAATAAAATAAACAAATTATAATAAATTGTCTGTGTAAGTTACACAGATCTTAACTAATTGAAAATTTAAAAAGGTTATTTTTATTATGAATGATTATTATTAATATTATTCAACACATTTTGTATAAATTGCATGTAATTTCCTGTAAAGATCAATAAAGTATCAACAAACAACAACAACAATAATAATAATTTATAATAGAAATTATTTGTATTATTATTATTATTACAACAGTTACGTGGATAATGAAAACAAATTAATTAAAATAATTGATATTAAAAAATATTATATTATTCGAAAATTATATTTCAAAAATGAATAATTACTTATTACAAATTAGCATATTAGCATTTAAATAATTTAAAATTACTTTAATTAAGAAATTACTTGCCGCATATTTTGATCAGAGGTAGGCTATATACTGTACAAAATTAACAATCAAGTATACTGTCAAATGAAAATGATACAGATCAGATCAACCCAAATATATTGAGCTATTATTACCGGTGTAATTTTGTGCCTTCAGGTGCAGCTCATAGAGCTTGTGAATATAACGGATGTACATTTCTTCTTTATTCAACTCAGTTTTGTAGAAGTTCTGAAAAAAGAACAGGACAAGTTAAACAGAACATCCTTTTTTTCTGAAAGACATTTCAGTAAATACCAAACAAATATAATAAATAACAGGTAAAATATTGTTCAATGTTAAAAAAAATTCTCTGATCTCAAGTAAAGAACATGACAAATGAAAATAAATAACAAAATATCAGTAATATCCAAGCTGACCAGAAGGTTGACTGTACATCCCATCGTTTTCCCATCAACCTCTCCGATCTTCATGCAGTCCCTGTGAAGAGATGAAGAACATCACTGACCCTCATGCATGAAACACGAGTGTGTTTGTACTGTGTGCTGTATGCATTCTGTTTATGGATGTGTTTGTGCGTGTGTGTCTGCTTTACCTGTAATCCAGTAATCTTTCCATTAGCCGTGTGACAGTAGCGATGTGGGAAATGCCACTTTCTCTCCAGGTCTCTCTCTCGATCTTCTTCAGCAGACTAAATCACAGACACGCAGTATTCAGATATATTCTATTCTAGGAACTGAACTGACTTAAAACAATGACTGTAGTACATAGTATTTAATGATGGTCTTACCTCGGATATGGACCAAACAACGGAATTCTAATGCAGAAAAATAGAAAAACATTTGACAATATTTTAGCATATTTTAATAGTATATATTTATCAAATATATATATATATATATATATATATATATATATATATATATATATATATATATATATATATATATATATATATATATATATATATATATATATAAATATATATATATACACACACTCATTCAGTATATCACATATAAAATAAAAGTTATATAATGTATATATATATATATATATATATATATATATATATATATATATATATATATATATATATATATATAATATAACTATATAAATAATAATAAATATATAATTTAAAAAAATCTTAAATATATACATGCATGTGCGTGTTGACGATTATATGATTTGACGGCACTTATAAATATATATAGCGATTATTACCGGTGTAAAAAAGTGACAGCACTTATATATATACACGTACACACATACACACACACAAACATCTTTTATATTGATATAATACGTAATTGTTTTGTATTTATACACTTTTAGAAAATAATGTTTTTATGTTTTTGAAAGAAATCTTTTATGCTCACTAAAGCTGCATTTATTTGTTCAAAAATAAGGAAAAAACTGTAGTATTGTGGAATATTATAAATATTGAACATTAATATTAAAATAAGTGTTTTCTATTTGAATATATATTTTTTAAATGTAGTTTATTATTTAATTTAGTTTACTGATAAAATATAGTCATTTAAAGGTAAATAAAAATAAAAAAAAATTTAAAATAGAAAAAATAATATCAAAATTAAATAAAATTTTAAATAAGTATAATTTTAGGGCTTCGGGTGATTTTAACCCGGTGTGAGGGTTAAAAAAGAGAAAGAATTAGGACTCACATGTTGTTAAAGAGCTCTCTGTAAGTCTCATCTCCTTTGCCCTCCGACATCAGGCCATCTAGTTTGTCTATTAGTTTGGCCTCCACCTTTACAGACAAATCAAAAATAACTTAAAGCATGTTTTTAAGTCCACTTTTAATGTTTGTCAAGGTTTCCTGCACCAAAAACATCATCATGTATCATAAATAATTAATGTCCAATCCAGGCTATATCTGCAATAGGGCTTTCTAGAAGACCATTGGAATAACAATAAAAAAACCCAGACATGGCCCAGACATATAAATGATATACCAAATATAGTTCAACTTTACATCTACATGAGTAGCTCAAACAATCCTTTTCAAATTATGATTCCATTCAAAAGCGTCACGATCTTGGTAAACAAGCTGGATTTCCTGGCATCCACAGCGTTGTGCTCTGGTGCCCGCACATAATTTACTGTGACATGAACATCACGCTGCTCTCGCACGCTGAAACATGTTCATGTCAATGCAATTTCAGCACCTGTTTGAAGTTGCCGCTCCGTTGCTGTTCGCAGTCCATCATATCGTGGAAAATGGGGATGAGGACGTTCCGCAGATCCATCTGTGGTACCAGAGTCACCTCCATGAACGGGCCAATTAGGGTAGGAATGAGATTTAACTTATAGTCACCTGGAAGACAGCACCATATAATCGCTCTTAAAGGGTTAGTTCACCCAAAAATAAAAATTATGTCATTAATTACTAACTGTCAGTGATTATGTCGTTCCAGACCCGTAAGACCTTCGTTCATCTTCGGAACACAAATGAAGATATTTCTGATGAAATCCGAGAGCTCTCTGACCCCTCCACAGACAGCAATTTAATGACCACTTTCAGGGTCCAGAACGGTAGTAAAGACATCGTTAAAATAGTCCATGTGACTCCAGTGGTTCAACCTTCATTTTATGAAGCGACGCGACTTTTTGTGCACAAAAAACAAACGAAACAAAAATAACAACTTTATTCAACCATTTATTTTCGTTTGTGCCAGACTCCTACACTGCTGACGTAGAAAATACAGTGCAGCGCTTCCGAGTTCTATGGCAGAACAGCGGCTCACCATTGGCTAGCTCCATTTGCGTCAGCATCAGACGCATGGTGCTCGTGTGAACAACGTCGGCCAATGGTAAGCTGGCATTCTGACGTAGCACTTCGAAAGTGCTGCGCTGTATTTACTACGTCAACAGCGTAGGAGATGAATAAAGTCATTATTTTTGGTTGGGGGGTTGTCTTCATTTTTGTTCTGAAGATGAACGAAGGTCTTACGGGTTTAGAGCGACACGAGGGTTAGTAATTAATGACACAAATTTAAATGTTGGTTTTAAATGTAAATGTTAATTTGTACCAAAAGACGTACCCAAATGCTGCCACATGCTGAAAATCTCACAACCGATCATCACTCTCATGTCACCGTACCTTTAAAAACACAAACATAATCATATCAATTCTGCGGTAATAGAAAGGATATTGTCTGCATCCTAAATCGCATACTTGCCTACTATATAGTAGGCAAAAAACTGTGTGACAAAAGTAGCATGTCCGAAATTCATAAAAAAGAGAATGACCTACTACTTCTGATGAGATTTTGAAGTGTGCATGCGATAGACACTTTACTATCCCATGAGGAGACGGGAAAGAATTTGGCAACATGCCGAATGTAGTACGTCCGGTTTACATTCATACCACACACACACTCATACTTTTTAAAGTACTTATTCAAAATTTCGGGCATGGCAAATGTGGTAATATTACTACACTTTTCCCATGATGCAACTTGCATACTGTACAAACCTAATTAACCAATATACAATAAATCCCTAAACCAGCTGCTAGTAATAGCGTCTCATTATGTATAATGTGTTATTTTACACATCAAATCTTTCAATCTCATTCTCGGTAGGATTCTGATCACAAAGGAAAAGAACAGGAAGGGGTCTCACTTCTCCAGGACTTTTTTCCTCTTGGAGGGCGGGAACATTTCCAGTTGGAGGCAAGGCTGGTTGATGAATATTATACAGAGATAAAAATAGGACTCCCATACCTACAGATGAAAAGACAGCTAATTAAAATGCTGACTATGATTATCTGCATTGCAGGCACACGTTTATCATGTTCCCATGATGCACCAGGAGAGAATTCTCCTATGCAGTCATTTTTAATGTCATACAGCACACTGTAAAAAATGGCAATGTGCAGATGTTAACCTAAGGAAATATTTCTATCTGACCCTTAAAAATGACTTTTCCTGGTGTAACCTACTGAACTCAGGTTGACTGTGTCATATGAAATATTTTATTTAATTTAGATGTCAGAAGCACATTTTTAGGTTACTGGATCAAACATTTGTAAAGTGTAGATACTGCTTTCACACGTACACGTCTGAATATATTAACATATTTAATAACATAGTTAAAGGCAATCTAGTAAATTCTATAAAGTGTATGCTCATTTTTCTCTGGTATCCCAGTACTCTGGAGAGCATAAAATGAATGAATAATCTGTAATTAATAATTAATAACCTGCATGTATACCTTTTCTTTACTTAAAAGGTGAGAATGAAGATTATGTGCAGATGTTTCACAGATTTCATTATATTTACTGTAATAATATGAAAATTGAGAACTTTTGCTGTTAGCAACATCCAGGTCATGGGATCGGTTTCAAGGGAAACATTTGGGGTCGTTCATTTTTTAATGTAAAGTCTATGTTCACCAATGATGCATTAATGCACAATAGACACAGAAATATTGTGAAATATTACAATTTAAAATAAATGTTTTATATCAATATGTGATAAAAACAAAACATTGAAATGTAATTTTTTAAAATGTAATTTATTCCATTACTCTAGTCTTTAGTGTCACATGATCCTTCAGAAATCATTCTAATATGCTGATTTGCTGCTTTAACATTTCGCATTATTATTATCAATTTCAAAACTACCGTGCAGCTTTATATTTTTGTGGAAACTATGATTTTTTTTGCTGAATAGAAAAATCAAAAGAATAGCATTTATTCCAATGCTTTTGAATTATAAATGTCTTTGTCTTTAAATATTAATTTCTTTTTTAAAAATCGTACTGAATGCATAACTGTAAAATCTCCTCACCTTGAAGTCAAATTTCTCATTAAGGAAGTTGTTGCGCAGGGTATCGGAGAGATACAAGATGGTGGTAATAATGACGCTAAACACAAACAAACAGAAACGTCAAGCAATACAACATTTCTATGGTTGAAGGAGATTACATATGAATCAAGCCTGGATTTCCAAGCCCTTACTTATTAGCGACCAGCCGCATGACAGTCCAGTCTTTTGGGAACATATCCTGTCGGATAAGTATTCTGAAGACGGTGAATAACTGCAGGAGGAAACTCTGGGAAACCAGTGTAAGAGATGGTACAGTTAGACTACAGCAATCACTATATTATCACAGAAGAGTAAGCTAGCTAAACAGCTGCTCTGGTAATGTTTTTACCGTTAGTTCATCTTTAGTGGGAAATCTGCTGAGAAGCTGTTGGTATTCTTTATCTTTTAGCTGCCGTAGCAACGCGAGCAAACAGGCAACAAATTCACCCTGAAACACGAACACATCTGAGCGTTATTCAATATACTGAAGTACTTCCCCCTGAAGTAAACATAAAAGGTCATTGGAAAAGGTCAGACGCACGGTGACATCCTGGTACTGCAGGCGCAGGGAGGAGGCAGCAGGCTGAGGCCGGTTGGTCACTTCCAGTATAGTTCTGAGTAAGACTCCAGACAGACTCTCCATGACCTGATTCACCTCCTCAGACACTCCACACTCCTACAGAGAGATACGACAAAACACTGATTTGATTTGATTTTGATATATACAAATTAATATAGCAAATTTATACATCATTTGAATTGAGTTCCACATTAGAATGGCTGTTAAAATGTAATGATATTACATTTTTATATATTTATTTATTTTACTTTTTAATAAAATGTATTTGTTTTATTCAATTCATTTTATAATATGGTAATGTCTTTAATCAAATTAAATGACAATTAATTAAATACAATATTTAGTCATACAGTGTTTAAAAGACCCATTATATTATTGTGGTAGATCACTGAATAATCATCTGTTTTAGGTTAAAAACAGTTACATATAAATTTACATACATTAATTACAATTTTCAGATAAATTATAATAAACCCTAATTTTAACATTTTAAGGATATATTCTTTACATTTTCTCCATACAACATCAGCAGCTAAAACAAGGTCAAAATCTCACCAGCAATTCTAAAGGGGAAAAACTGAAATTAAATCAGGACAGGAGCTAGAAACTAACTAATAAACAGAGACGAGAGTGAATTAAACAGTAAGGAAACGACTGTAGCAGCAGTTTCAGCGCGAGTCTGACCGTGGCGGGTGTGTTGAGCGTCAGCATGCTGGTGAGGATGTTGGCACACAGAACCAGCTCCCTCTGCTCCTGCAGGTGTGTGTGCAGCAGATGCAGAACTACAGGTAACAACACACACCTCGACTCTGACAACACACACACACACACACACACATACATAAGATTCAAGCATCTTAACCCTAGAAAAACGACTGTATCAAATTTCTAAGAACCCTAAATACTCTTTAGCAAGTAAAAGGCCTTTTAGTATACAGTAACTGTAAAAATTTGGTTCACATATTTTCACTGTAAAATTCCTGATTTTTATAAGGTAAATATAAGAATAACTTTTATATTGTTAGTAATATTTCGTGATGGACACTTTCTGAACTGAAGCAGGTTAACATGAATATCCATACATTTTAGAAATGGAAAAATCATGTTAAAATGTGAGTATTTCTGAGCAAAATGTGTTCATCTCTGAATCATTATCATTGTATTGCATTGCATTTATGTTTCGTCCCCCACAATAAAAACTACAGCGCTTTGATCATAACAATAAGCATTTAGATATCATCTTAATAAGACATTATTATTGGGAGATATAGAGTGACAACGATATTTATATGCAATTTATGCATGTAGTCTGCTATACTATAAAGATTATTGATTTAAATTACAAGCTATCAGATTTTCATCTTGCTTTTTTGATGTTTTTCTTCTTGAGAATGAGCTCCATATTCTCACTATATCATACTATGTGAGCCATAAATGCCTGATGCATCAAAAATTATACAAAACATATGCAAATTGATCTTGTATTTATTTTATATTTTTCTATCATTATATATTTTAGGCTTTACAGGGTTAAACATCATAGTGTACACTAGCATTTAGATGGCCTCTAATAGACCTAAACCTGATTTCATGGTATTTTCAGCAATCATTTTTCATTTTCAAATGCCTTTTCAGACAGAAAACTGCATGCGATCCTTTACCCGGGTTGACGTAAAGAGGACTCTCCACAGTCTTGACCATGCACTGCAGTTTGACGGCCTGCAGGGGGCAGTCGTTGTGCGTGAGGGCTGGCAGGCTGCTCAGCGTGTCACGGGCCAGATTTGCCACCTCTCTCATGCTGAAGATCTTTAGCAGCTCGCAGCATACAGTCGGGAACGATCTCAGGAACACGGCCTGAGAAAATGCCAATAAACAAGTCGCTGAGTCGAGTGTTTGTTTAAAATGAAAAAACCCAGTCAAAGTAATTAGGTGGTACCCAAGAGATAAAGTCAACATGAAATCAAAATGGACAATTCTTGGTTTTTAATTGAATATTGCAGTATTTACTATAAATGATTTATCCATGCACATTCTTATTTTAAATAATTCATGTTCCATCATAATCTTGAATCAAAATAACTTCCCCTCCCTCTTGCAGCATCATCTCTTCTCTGATGATGTGTTTACTGGCGAGAGGGCGGGATCAACCTGTCACTCACATCAGCTCAACCAATAGCAAACCACAACCATCCAAACCCATGGCCAATATCAAGTCCCACACTAAAAGGTTTCTTTTTCAAGAAGCCGTTTCCCTTGAAAATACATCAAAATAGGGAAGAAAAGACCATTGCAACTTCGGTTTCATGCTGACTTTAATAATATGAGTAATGTTCTGCGGTATGTGTGTATTTTGTGCATTTGTTTCACTGTAATACGCTATCATCTTCCTCCAACCACATTCGCACATTGATTTAGTGGGAAAATGTACGTCTGGTGCGGTAGGGGACGTCAAACAACAGATGTAAGCAAAGGCACACACACAAATTCGTGTCGACACGAATCTGGCACAGATCCAGTCGCCTGCATGTGCTTTGGATTATGCCGCGGTGTCCAAAGACGCTTTGTTTTCTTGGCTGTGTTAATTGAAATCTGCTCTCTTGCTGGGCCGCCATAACAAGAACAGACCTGTGTGCGAGTTCAGTGTGAGTGAATGTGAGAATGTGTGCGCGCATCCCCACTGTGCCACCGTTAACGCTCGTCGGAACGAAACGAATCTCGAAAAGAACGGGAGCTGGTCTCTCTGCCCGACGGACACACGCGGCTTAGCTGACTCCTAGCTCACGGGCCGTGACGGTGTGTGGCAGGCTTTTAGCACGCACAGCATGCGTCTCTGTTTGTGTATATCAAGACTGACTTAACTTTCCATTGGCTGACTGAGCTTTGAACGCTGCTATGCAAGCAGAACAAATGTGGGTGGGGCTGAAAAAGTAGTACTGTACTCAATAAACACTGCTAGCTGTGTGTTCAGCACATCCCACAGATGCTCGACTGGATTTAGATCCGGGGAATTTGGAGGCCAAGTCAACACCTCAAACTCGTTGTTGTGCTCCTCAAACCATTCCTGAACCATTTTTGCTTTGTGGCAGGGCACGTTATCCAGCTGAAAGAGGCCACAGCCACCAGGGAATACTGTGTCCATGAAAGGGTGTACATGGTCTGCAACAATGCTTAGGTAGGTGGTACGTGTCAAAGTAACATCCACATGGTTGGCAGGATCCAAGGTTTCCCAGCAGAACATTGCCCAAAGCATCACACGGTCTCCGACGGTTTGCCTTTTTCCCATGGTGTATCCTGGTGCCATATGTTCCCCTAGGTAAGCGACGGCCACCCATGACCCTGTCGCCGGGTCACCACTGTTCCTTCCTTGGAGCACTTTTGATAGATACTGACCACAGCAGACCGGGAACACCCCACAAGAGCTGCAGTTTTGGAGATGCTCTGACCCAGTCATCTAGCCATCAAAATTTGGCCCTTGTCAAACCTGCTTCTAACACATCAACTTTCAGGACAAAATGTTCACTTGCTGCCTAATATATCCCACCCACTAACAGGTGCCGTGATGAAAAGATAATCACCTGTCATAATGTTATGCCTGATCAGTCTATATAACATATGAAGTCCAGTTTACAGGTAAGCAACAATTAGTGCATTCCAAAATCATAAATACATTGAATATAAGTCTGGATCAAAGGTGCCTGGATGGTGTTTCTGCTAACATTGTCCACAACCACTTTCTCTAGGTCTGAGGTCACCAATTAATAGACCATAATTGTTTTTATGCAAATGATTTTTAATACAGCATGTGATACAGGGATAACAATTGCTGGAAACAATAATTTCTGTTGGTCCAATTGCTAACATATGGTTGTTCAGATCTTTTTAGGTTGTAAAGATGCAATTTTATGATGGTATAATATGCTCAAATGCTGGAATACCAGCTTACTACATAGCAAGTACATACTTTCTCATCTCTCCGTGCAGTACATACTTCTTGTTATAAGAAGTGTGTGAACTTGTACCCAGTGTAGGCGTACAGATGTCTGTGTGTCTCACCTGTGTGTGTGTGATGGGGCTGATGCCCTTACTCTCATGAGACAGGAACAGGTGGATGGATTTGAAGAGCTCATGAACAGAGCAGCGGAATTCCTCCTCGTTCTGGCCTCCGGTGGCCGCCGCATACAAACGCCGTGATTGCACAATGTACTTAAATAAGTACTCTGACGCCTGTGGGCCATATAATGTCAAACCATTGTTAATGAAATTAATATTTAATTCAGTTTTTTTTAAAATCCTAAATATATTTAAAAATAATTTCTTAACCCTGTATAGCCTGACATATGAAATAATAGTCAGAAAAACATTTATATATTTATTGAACCTTTAGACAAACCATAACGAAAAGACTTTGCATATGTATTTTATGTTGAGTATCATCTTTGATACACCAGGCTTTTTTTGCTTATATAGTCTCATAATGTGCAATATATGCTTATATAGTCTCATAATTCCTCACTCTCGTGGATGAAAACCAGACAAAATTTTTGATCATGTTGAACATTTATAAGCCTTATAAATTTGTGTATCAAATATGGCAGAGAAGGCTTTACAGGGTTAATTTAATATACATTTTTTTATTTAATATACTGTATACATTGGTATGCATAAGCAGCTTCTTAATTTTTTTTGAAAATAAATAAATAAATCTGCAAACATTGTGTAAAGTGCATTTTCTTAATTAAACATTTCAATCAGAAAGAGCAAAAATATCAAAAGATGAATGGAACGCATTGTCTCCAAAGAGGGTTGAAGGGTTCAAGGTAAGAAAGTGGGAATTGCTTTCAAATAACACCTTTGAAGGGTGTAAACGAGTGTGGATGCATTTGGAGAATGTGCCTGGTGGTCCCACGGCAGGTCATAAAAGCAGAACGGGCGAATAAAGAAAGAAAAGACTGAATGTTTGTAGCTTAATTGCATGATGGGTAAGAAAAGAATTTCCTGTGGGTGAGAGAGGCTGGAGAGGAACGGAGCAGATGCATCAAGGGTATTCATAGCTGCTAGGGAGGAAGCTTAGAAGATCAGGACAGAGAACCAGCAGGGGGTGAGGGTTTATTCCAACATGATAGAGACATGTTTCCTCATAGAGATGCATACATACTGTGACATACATCCTGAACGAAAAACGTTAATGCTCTCACCTTCAAAACCTGCTGGATCTGTTCCTGGTGCTCGGCATCAATGATACGATCCACATACCACTTCAAAACGCGGATCAGATCCCTGCAGACACAAGCCGTGAATATTAGACATTAGGAACCAGAAAAAGATGTTTGTTAAAGTTTGCCGTTTATGTCAGTATGTTGTACATTTCTGTTTGTCCTGCAGGGAACACAAATAATATCATCATAATTTATTCATAGGCAGTGCTGCTAAAGATTTTACGGAGCCTCTAAAATAACATCTGCAGGGAAAAGAAGAATGTTTGCATTCCCACGATACACTGTTCGATTCCTTTACGTTCTTGTTTTTTTAAATTCACTAGTTTTAGTGATAGAGAGGTGAAAGACCGCCTCTGCAGAAGAAATCAACGCCTACTTCATCATTGCAACTTTGGCCCGGCCCACTAGCGTGTTAGTGAGATGACAAGGAGAGAAGAGTGATACAGGATAGATGACAAATAACATTACTTTCCAAAGGATCCTAATGCTAGGTGGTCAACAATGTGAATGTCTCAGTTGAGCATTATTTAGTTACATTTCACTGTGGATTCTTTGGTAAAACAGTCACGATTTCGGCGCAGACTTTGCAAACAGACTTTTGCGATATAGACACGACAGTATTGCAACAACATGTAAGTAACCGTGTTAATTCCAATGCCTGATCTGTGACCAGTAATTTCTGATATGTAATGATTCATGTGCAGTCAGATGTTCTTTGTCTATGTGTCAGTAAATCAAACCAGTGACTAAACGGTCAACTTCACATTGTTTCGCTTAGTAGGATCTCTTATTTACATTGTGTTTGCACTGTTAGTTTATGATGAAAGCATTCGTTAGTGTGCAGAAATCGAGATCAACATGTCTGTGTTCGGCTACAATGCTCATCACTGCAACCTTTCATTCCACAATATAAATAAAATGCCATAGATCTAAATATAAATGCTATAATCAGCACTTTTCATGATTAGTTAACCGTGAGAGCTGTAATAGTGAAAACATGCTAAAAGTTTTTGAGCGAGTTCTACATGTAATACTGAGTTATTTCTAGTGGTCGCCGTTATCGGCGTTAACGTGCTACGTTAACGTGAGACTCTTATCGGGCGATAAAAAAAATATCGGCGTTAATCTATTCTCAAATTTGGGTTGGGAGCTGGGTCTATACTACGCAAGCTATGATGACTTTCACAGTGATATTTTAGCGCGGATGTATAGCTACCTAGCCGAATTGCACTGTAGGGAGCGAGAACGAGTCTTCGAACCTGCGTGTATGCTGTGAAATTACCACATCAAGCGTGAACGCTGGCTTTCCAAACTCGGGTGCGCACCCGCAAACCGTACTCGAGTCCTGACGAGCGTGACTGACCTTTTGCCACCTTCTCGCTTGATGTCGTTACCAAGCAACGGGGTAAACAGCTGCTGCTTTGATGACGCAAACGCACCCCGGTTCGGACCCAAATAATATAATTTGAACACGGTCCAGGGAGCAATCGAACTTGGGTTCATTCCAGGCAATCGAACCAAGTGTGAAAGCACCAATTCATTATTTGGGTAGCACACATATTCTGAAGGCCTTCGGCATTGTATTCAAATGAGCCATTTTAATCTAGATTAATCTAGATTAATTTCAAGATCACAGTGAGATTAACCTAGATTTTAAAAAATGATCTATGCCCACCACTAGTTATTTCATATGCAGTTTTTATTTTCATCAGCAACACAAAACTTGATAAGCAAGTTGTTCATCCTTGAACCTCAAATTTGAAGTATTCCTGCTCTTGCACCTAACAGGTTTTGTAAAGTTTAGGAACCAACCCCTAGAATCAGAGGGTTCTGACCGATTGAATGCTGTTCCAAGATCAATAAAGGTCTTAACGGTCCAGCGTATCCCATGAGAAGTCTTAAACACTCAGGCGATGAAAAGTCTGAGATATTTCAAGTGATGGTGACAATGAATCAATGGAGTTAGAGAGCACAGGTCTTCATGAATAATTAATGCAGCCGCCAGGAAACTTTGTAAATAGACTCCGGTTTAATGGTCTCTGTTGCCAGTCAAAACCCATTCAAATAGTTTAAAACGTCCTTAGGGTCCAATCCATCAAGATCTGAGAAGGACAGTGCGTGTAAAGGTGTACATATATTCACAGTTTGTGGTTGACATCTAAAACCTGGAAAAAATACTTGAAGAAATAATAGTGAGGATAGTTTATTTTTGGTTAAACTCTTATATTTGGCAACATTGCCTAATGCGTCATTAATTTTTAAAGTGAGATGTGATTAATTACAAATGGGGCGGGAGGGGAATAATTGGAGGAAAACTGGGTCTTTTATGTGCCTCTTGTTGGTTTTGGAAGCCCATGAG
The DNA here is from genome assembly GCA_023029165.1 of Gobiocypris rarus. NCBI lineage: Eukaryota > Metazoa > Chordata > Actinopteri > Cypriniformes > Gobionidae > Gobiocypris > Gobiocypris rarus. The sequence goes on from CM040913.1 coordinate 16,380,628, forward strand.
AGTAATTTGGCCATAAGGAGAAAAATGTTAACATTCCCAGCATGGGATTGCAATTAATGTCAGCCAGTGTAATACCAGCTCTCATCCCCCCTAAAGATTTCCCTTAAAATCCAATTAGATCTTAATTAAACACACTGTAACACCTCATGTTGTGATTGTGATAAAATATATTGCCTTGAAAAGAATCCAACCATATCAAGAGTAATATTTTTACATATTTATCCGATTTATATTCCCCAAGATCTGACTGTTAATATGAATCTATTAGCTGAACTACACAGCCATCAGTTCAGTTTGATTGGATTCAGTTTTGTTCTGCTAAGTGGTCAGATTCAATTTGATTCAAAATGGTTCAGTTCAGCTTTCTGTTCTCTTTGAATCAGTTCAATTCAGCCATGTTAAGATCGATTCGATTCAGTTTAGTTTTGCTTCATTCATTTCAGTTTGGTTCAGTTCAACTTGTTTCTGTTTAGTTCAGTTATGAATTTAAATCGGTTCAATTAGTTTTGATTCAGTTGTGTTCTGTTTGATTTAGTTTTGATTGATTAAAGGGTTAGTTCACCCAAAAATGAAAATTCTGTCATTAATGACTCACCCTAATGTCGTTCCAAACCCGTAAGACCTCCGTTCATCTCTGGAACACAGTTTAAGATATTTTAGATTTAGTCCGAGAGCCTTCTGTCCTTCAGTTGAAAGTGTCTGCACACTCTACAGTCCGTGTCCAGAAAGGTAGGAAGTAAGGTATGAAAAACATCATCAAAGTAATCCATGTGACATCAGTGGGTTAGTTAGACTCTTTTGAAGCATCGACAATACATTTTGTTCCAAAAATAACAAAAACTACGACTTTATTAAGCATTGTCTTCTCTTCCGTGTTTTAAGGGTGTCGACATTAGGGTGAGTCATTAATGACAGAATTTTTGGGTGAACTAACCCTTTAAGTTCAGCTCGGTTCAGTTCAGTCTGTTCTGTTCCATCGATTCAGATCTGTTCTGTTAGATCCGATTCAATTCACAAGCAAATTTCTACACCAAGATTGTGCCATACATGACTAATGTAATACGGTTCTCTTATTTCACGCTTCTTAGCTTTGCAAATGTGAATATTATTAAGTGACCTGTTTATTCACTAGCGATAACAGCAGTAATCGCGCGGGCAGCATCAGCAACATTTACTTAAGATACTTCAGGATTACTGACACACAGCTTGAACCCAGCGGCTCTGTTTTTCACTACCCTGAGACAAACAGACCCTCATCGCCACAGCATCAATCCAGACCACAGATTAACCTTAGTGTGTCTTTGAGCATGCTGGGAGACAACGCAGTGTGAAAATGATGCGTGTGGTAACAAAGCACATAACCTTAAACTGCAAATAGACTATGAAAAAAACAGTCTGAAATCTATAGGGAACATATCAAGTGGGATTTTCCTGGCTCTTTTGAAATATAATAGTTTGAAATACTATGAAAACATACGCCTAACGCACAATGCATAATAAAATAAAAAATGTAAACATACACTTAACATGCATTGCAAAAAAATGAATACAATTAAATAATGTCATCAAAACTTTATAAGAAATGTAAACAAACACGTACACAACACAAAATAAAATAGTATGAATGAAGGCATCACAATATTATACGAAATGTGAATATGCACTTAAATATGTAATTTTCACCGCTAGAGGTCGCTTATTCAATACAAAGGCGGCTACTACACTTGCTGCACACTGCAGTAAGCTAGATCGATATTAGGCATTGTGTACTTGCGGTAAATCAAGAAACCGAAATTTAAACAATAAGACTAACTGTGTTGAGCTGTATAACAATGATACGTTTTCTGTCGATGAATGTATCCAAACAGTTGCTCACCTGTCTAATAAAACACATCATATATTAAAGCGTCTTTGGTTCCATGGTTTCTACAAAATAAAACCGGATACCGATATTTGAAACCAAAAATCTTACATATTGTGCCTTTAACACACAATGTGAAAAAAGTAAGTAATGTAAACACACTTAAAGGTACACTATGAAAATATTCCGCCCGGTAGAGGGCGCCTATTCAAAACAAAGGCGTAGCTTGATGACTGCAATTTTGAGCGCAGAATCTTGGGACATGTGGTCTTCACCTCACAGCCGTTGGAAAAGAATCGGGACATGACTCGGGCAGAAATCATGTTGATGGATGTGGTTATTAACGTTACTGTAGTATGAAGCAGAGCAGGGGCGAGTGCTGTGGGAGCTGAGTAAGGCCGCTGGAGTGATTGTTACGCAACACAAGGCTCGCGAGCAGCGGGACTTTTATTATGACGGGACACAGTCGTCGACGCCATTTCCAATTTTCCGGTCATGAGTATAAGGTAATGCAGCTCTGTTTATCATATTAGATACATTTGAGTGAGTTGAAAATGATGTTATGGCATTACTCTATGCTTTCACTCGGCGGCTGCTATGACACTTGTTGCACACTGCAGTGAGAGTAAAGCGTTTCTGCAAAATAAAACCGCAAACCGAGCGTAACGCAGATATGACACAATTGACAGGAGACTCCCTCAGACGTCCCACTTCCTTGGTTAAAATAGCAATTTTCTTGCGATTTACAAATAGTTGGAAACATTTGGGATATTGTAAGTACTCAACTGAACAAAATATATAACACAGGCCTGTTGTTTGTTGTATATTTTATTGCAAAAATCTTACATAGAGCACCTTTAAAGGGGTATTCGCCACTGGCAAAATGGGCTTTCAAAAGTAAACAGGCAAAAAATAAGAATTGGTGCTATCGGACTAGATAAAACTGAAAAAAAGCTGTTTGTCTAGAAAAACTTCATGACCCATAATGCACTGGGCGTTGCACCAGTCTGTTATGGACACACCTGACCACAGTCAAATACCACGCTGCTTTAGTAGGACATATTTATTTACAATACTTCAAAGAGTAAAGTGGAAGTGAGTTTTGGTTTCCAGTGAAGGATCTAGCACATTGTATGCAGTGGCGAAAGGCTGCAAAGAACTGTAAATACGGAGAGAACACTGCGACGAAAAATCTGAAAAACCTCTGTGTTTGAAATCAACATTTCAAACTGGATAACCATGACCAGTGTTTCAGGCCAAACGCAGGGGGGAAAACTGAAAGAAACTGCCGTTCTGTCGAAGCAAAACACTATCACGTACAGTTAAGAAAGCTGTTGCCATAGTGTTGCATTTTTACCATAATGCTGTTTTAAAAGTAGACATAGCACAAATACAATTTTCATTGATAAACCTAATCATCCTCTGTCAATTCGAGCTGTCAAAAGTCTGCTGGGTGATTCGTTTTGCTGACAATAAATGTGAATTTCTAAGTCCAGGTAACACAGGGAACAAGTAAACAAATACTAGGTAAAAATCATTTACAACTACTACCGACATTGTAACAATACAAAGCAGGATGACAATCAGAAGGTACACTTTGCTGGAACACAAAATAAAATAAAACAAGAAAAGAAAAGAAAATATTATAATATATTATAAACAGCATTACACGGGAAAGAAACACGGCACAGCATTATGGGAACTGGGTGATGGGAACAGTGCGAAAGTGAGTATTTTGCAAGCCGCCCACATCCACCTCAGCTTTGACATGATGCTCCACACCTCAGTGCGTTACAGAAGAGAGACCACATCACTGCCCACACACAACAACACAACCACACCACCTCATTACTGACAGACAGCACGGCCAGAACACACTGCACACACAGAGAGAGAGAGAGAGAGAGAGAGAGAGAGAGAGAGAGAGAGAGAGAGAGAGAGAGAGAGAGAGAGAGAGAGAGAGAGAGAGAGAGAGAGAGAGAGAGAGAGAGAGAGAGAGAGAGAGAGAGAGAGAGAGAGAGAGAGAGAGAGAGAGAGAGAGAGAGAGAGAGAGAGCAGAAGGGGTGTGTTAAGGAAGAAAAAGAGAGGTGGGAAAAACCTTAGGAGGAAAGAATGAGGAGCTATGAGGAGCATCAATCTATTACACATTATACATGTAATCTGAAAACCCCTTAATATTTGCCATCAGCACAAACACACATTACCTTCCTGACCACACATACAGGACAAAAACTGCATTGTCAGTCAAATCAAACAAGTTAAAACAGATGAAAGCAAGACTGCGCTGTGCTTTGGGCTTGACATACATCTCCCTCTGTGCTGAGAGGACCTGCAAACTCAGAGAAGCTCCGCGGGTTACAGTATACAAGGCCTGGAGCTCAACAGAAAGCACCTTTCATCTTTCCACATTACCAAAACAACTCTCAAAAGCATGACATGCTATTTCAGCTGAACACCTCAAGAGCTCCAGTATTTTTGAGTGTTTTGGAACCCATACAATTCTCGAATGCAACATTTTTACTTGTGTAGCCTGTTTACTAGGGCTGGGAATTGCCATAGACCTTAATTCGACTTTATTTAATTGATTAAATATTACATGATATTTAGCTGCCGTTTTGATATATATTGCGATTTCTTGTGTGTTTAAGAGTACAAGTATTTTTTATGCATTTAGCATTTTATGAATTTTGGCTCTTGAGGTCCTGGGTATTGATTTCTGTTTAAGCTGCTAAAGTTTTCCAAAGTTATGATTTCTTATTTTCTTAACATTAAATTTGCATCGTACAAACATTTTTGAAAAGGTGAATACCTAGAGCGTGTCTCTAAATACGCATTTTAAAAGTGCACTTGACTGGCATCTTAAAAACATGCGCTGCATTTTATGTGTGAGACGCAGCAAAATACCGTTTGACTTGAGAATCGCGATTTGTAACAGAATGTTTGTTTCCCCACCCAAAATGTTTACCTGTAGGACAGGGCACCAGCGAAGTGGTTCTCGATGTAGTTGTCCATTACAGGCTTGAAGAGCTGAAATTTGCTGTCCTGCAGCAGATTTATAACGTGCACCTGAGGAGAAAACAAAATTGAGCCACCTCAGTAAGTTCGTAAGCTATCTTCATCAAAAGCATTAACATAATTTACGATAATTAAAGCCATTTAAATTCCTATCAGATTTTATTTTTCAATACTGATCAGCAGAATCAACAACTGATGAATCAGTTTCCGAATCACCTGCTAATGTACCAATCTTTGGTAAATCACCCATCGGTGAATCAATCGTTTGGCAGATCCATTAAATCCATTGGCAGAACAAACACTAACGAATCATCCACTAGCAAATTAACAATTGCTAAATCAAACACTGGCGAATCAACCATTTCATATCAGTAGATGACGAAATTAAAAATTACAGAATCAACTGTGCATCAAACATCAACATATCAACCACTGGTGAATCAATCATTGAGGAACCAACCACTGATGAATCAATCATTGATGAATCAACCACTGGTAAATCAATTATTGATGAATCAACCATTTCATATCAGCATATGAAGAATCAACCACTAAGGAATTAACAATTACTGAATCAACTGTCTGTGCAACAAACATCAACATATTAACCACTTGTGAATCAATCATTGATGAATCAACCACTGATGAATCAATCATTGATGAATCAACCACTGATGAATCAATCATTGATGAATCAACCACAGGTGAATCAATTATTGATGAATCAACCATTTCATATCAGCAGTTGACAAATCAACCACTAAAGAATTAACAATTACTGAATCAACTGTCTGTGCATCAAACATCAACATATTAACCACTGATGAATCAATCATTGATGAATCAACCACAGGTGAATCAATTATTGATGAATCAACCATTTCATATCAGCAGTTGACAAATCAACCACTAAAGAATTAACAATTACTGAATCAACTGTCTGTGCATCAAACATCAACATATTAATCACTGATGAATCAATCATTGACGAATCAACCACTTAGGCATTAACAATTACTGAATCAACTGTCTGTGCATCAAACATCAACATATTAACCACTGGTGAATCAATCATTGATGAATCAACCACTGATGAATTAATCATTGATGAATCAACCACTGATGAATTAATCATTGATGAATCAACCACTGGTGAATCAATTATTGATGAATCAACCATTTCATATCAGCAGTTGACGAATCAACCACTAAGGAATTAACAATTACTGAATCAACTGTGCATCAAACATCAACATATTAACCACTGGTGAATCAATCATTGATGAATCTATTTAAGTTTAAATTATTTTATCACCTGAAAAAGAGGTGGTTGTGGAATGATATGAGACTTGAAACTAGCACAGCATTGTAGGAAATTAATTGCCCAAGACAATGATCATTTTATTATAATGGACTGCAGAATGCAGCAACTGACCAATCAGAATCAAGTATTCCAGAGTGCCATGTAAAAAGTAAAGTTATTGTATAAAACACTTCCCATGCAGCCTAAGAGAACACTCAATCATGCAGAGTTTATTTAAAATGTGCTTTCTGATCTAGACGTACTTTGTTCTGCCTGATATAAAGAGAATATGAGGACAGGAGTTGGATTATAGCAAGAGAAGTCTAAGATGGATTTTATGAGTTGCCGTATTTGGCATGTAACCGTGGTAACACAGTCGAGGAAAGATGAGGAAAGCATCTTGTTCTCATTAACAGCAAGAAACTGTCTCCTTGCGGAGGAGATGGATGAGTTTGTATGAGTTTGCAGTCAAAATATGTAGAGTAACTCTGGAAACTAGAAACTTGAGAGCAATGCAGTTCTACATTTTATACATTCCCATTCACAAGGTTTGAATAAAACATCACTCACCAGGCAGTCAAACACCTTTAGTCCATACCGCTGAGGACTCTCGTCTAAAATCCCAAACAAGGTGTCCAAAGTGTCCTGTAAAAACTGTACAGAGGGAATTAAATGTTACAGAGACAAAAATATTGTTGGGAAAGAAAAGTCAATACTATTTCTGCAGTTTCAGTGGTAAAAGCAAGTTGCTGTATGTGGTTTATACCTTAACAATTTCAGTGCCATCAATGTCCTTGAGTTTGGAAAGGCAGTCAATGATTCTGTCCAGATTGACTCTCCATTTTAGCAGGTCCAACATGTCACCTGAAAACAACACAAGAAACATGCACTTTTTAAAGATAAACTATTTAAAATGGGATTCATTAATAAAGTGGCTGAGTCAACAATTGCCAAATCACCTGTTAAGCATATCAACCTTTGATGAGTCCATTAAATCCATTTGGAGATCAAATGTTGCCGAATCAACCACTAGTGAATTAGGAACTACTGAATCAAACACTGGCGAATAACCAGTTTTCATATTAGCAGTTGGCGAATCGACCATTACAGAATTAACAATTTGCAAATCAACTGTCAACAGTGGTGAATCATTGATGAATCGCCTGCTAGATAATTTACGAATCCAAATCAATCATTGATGAATCAATTACTGATGAATCAAATGCAGGAGAATCAACCGTCATCATTGGTGAATCAACTGCTGGCGAATCAACTGTTGGTGAATCAACCATAGGCGAATCAACTGTACGTGAACAGTTGTCATAATCAATCATTGGTGACTCAAGCACTAGTGAAACATTTTACAGTAAATCAATCACTGGCGAATCAACGTACAATGAATCAACCATCATCATTGGTGTCAACAGCTGACAAATTAACTGGTAAAAAAATCAAACATTCGCGAATCAACTGTAGGTGAATCAACCGTTGTCATATCAACAATTGCTGAATCAACCGGTAGTAAATCAATCACTGGTGTATCAAACTAAGGTGAATCAATTGCCATTATTGGTGTGAACCACTGGCGAATCAACTGGTACAAAAGCAACCATTCGCGAATCAACCGTAGGTAAATCAACCGTAGGTAAATCAACTGTTGTCAAATCAACCATTGGTGAATCAATCACTGGCAAATCAACCAGCAGTAAATCAATCACTGGCGAATCAACCAATAGTAAATCAATCACTGGCAAATCAAACGTCATCATTGGTGTCAACAGCTGGCAAATTAACTGGTACAAAATCAACCATTCGTGAATCAACTGTAGGTGAATCAACTGTTGTCATATCAATCATTGGTGAATCAACCGGTAGTAAATCAATCACTGGTAAATCAACCTAAGGTGAATCAATTGCCATCATTGGTGTGAACCACTGGCAAATCAACTGGTACAAAATCAACCATTCGCGAATCAGCTGTAGGTAAATCAACTGTTGTCAAATCAATAATTGGTGAATCAATCACTGGCGAATCAACCAGCAGTAAATCAATCACTGGCGAATCAACCGTCATCATTGGTGTCAAAAGCTGGCAAATTAACTGGTAGAAAATCAACCAATCATGAATCAACTGTAGGTAAATCAACTGTTGTCAAATCAACCATGGGTGAATCAATCTCTGGCGAATCAACCAGCAGTAAATCAATCACTGGAGAATCAACCGTCATCATTGGTGTCAACAGCTGGCAAATTAACTCATGCTAAATCAACCATTCATGAATCAACTGTAGGTAAATTAACCAGCACCATATGAATCATTGGTGAATCAACCGCTGGCGAATTAACTGGTCAAATGGTCTATGAACCTTTAAAGATGCCTTTCAAATATTTATATGTGATGGGATAATGCAAGAATAACAAAGGAATAACGACATTCAACTCAATATAGCTCAAAGGTCTAGATATTATTATAATCAGTCTCAAGCTTCAGGCTTTTTAAAGTTTAGATGAGTATAGATGCAGTATAAACTGAATCTAACTTCAGTGCCTTCGGTTAAATAACAGCCAGATGGCCGATGATATGTGTGCAGTTGGGCGAAGGCACGGCAGAGCCGCAGAGATACTGGGCGAACTTCCAAGGTCAACAGAGGCAGGTGTGGGCTCAACCCGCTGTGATCTTCGGTCCAAACGCAGACCTCTCTTTTTTCTGCCACTGTTACCATGACATTCACCTGCTGAAGTGCTCAGATCAATATATCACAATATCAAGGTCGTGATGCAAAGACGGGGCCATATGGCACAAAGACAAAAGGTATTTCTGAAATCACCGCTTTCCAACAGACAGGATGGACTACATTTGAGATCATATATAATTTCAAAAATGAGGTTTTATGGCATATTGTGAGGAACTTTGTCTCACCATTCTGAGTGAGCTTAGTGGAGCAGAGAGACGACTGGATCCAGAAGGACTCTTTGCTGTTCTTTATTGTCTGGTTGTTGGCTGGCTGGAGGCTGGCTTTGGAAAATGGCAGTTTGAGGTACCGAGCAGGATCCTGAAGATCAGCTGTCTCTTCACACTGTTGTGAGAGAGAATTTCATAGACAATAGACTTTAATAACATACACATACATTGAGACCATCGGGGTGATTTTGTATTAACCCTTTGGTGCTGTTCAGTCAGTGTTAGCCGAAAAAATTTACATTTAGTTTTTTCTAGAATTTTTTACTTCATATGAATGTGAAGGTTTTGGTACTTGCTATGTGAACGCACAAAAAAAATCATGGACATGGTTTGAAAAGGTTAAATGGTGCTGAAAAAATTCGTTCTACTATTTGCATTCATAAATGACTGTATTGTAAAGAAATTGGAAATCCATTTTTATCTAGTGGAAACGTTTGGTACTACGTCCAAATAAAATCTTAGTGAAAGCTAATTTTTTTAGATATCAATCTCAAATTCAGAACACAACTTGTTTAGATTTTTGGCAGTTTTAGAGTAAAACATGTTTTGCAAAAAAATTTAAACCAATTTTATCCAATTTTATGCAGCTCAGACTTATCCACTTAAGTCTGAGCTGCAATTAATTAATAAAAATAAAGATAATAATAATAATAATTGATATATTTTATATATAATAATAAGACTCAAAAAGACACAAAATACCTTGTGGACAATGAGCTCATGCGTCCCATCTGGCAGCGGTCTCCCATTGTCCTGCATCAGAGGGACAAAAGAGAAGCCAAAAAGCTTCTTCTCACCTTTTTCCTTTGCTGCATGAACAGAGAGAACAGTGGTTATGTGAAATGAGTCAATAATGGGAAAGTCTAAAATCTCAGAAGGTGGAATAACAAGTAGACGTAAAATCAATTTCCCTGAAAAAAGTGCATGTGAAGCATAGCGAAATCTTACTGGAGCAGTGCCTGAGCTCGAAGCGCAAGTGTGTGCCGTGAAACATCTCCAGAGGGATGGGCAGTTTGATCTGTTCGGTCCAGCGAGGGTTGTTACTGTGATACAGGACAAAAGAGCGGTGCTCATCTACTCCTGGCTCCCCGGAGCCGCAACAAACCAGACCCTGAGACAGAGAAATAAAGAACATGAAACTGACCCTAATAACAGCTTTTATAAATATTTATAGTCATAATTGTCCATTTAACTGTGCATAATATTTTGAAGTAATCATGAACCGAAAATTATACGATAATTTTGTAAATTTTGTGTCAAAAGTTGAAAACCAAAAATGCTCTTTTAAGTAATTAAGTAAGTAATAAATTATAATAAATTAAAAGATTTATTTTTACAATAATAAAAACATATTTGGAAATTATTTTTAAATAAAAAAATAGAAATAAAATATATACATATTTATATTATTTATTCATGTAATTTTACAACAACAAAAATATTTCGAAAACACACTGACAACGGTATAAAAAGAATAATTATGTGTCATTGTTGATCATTATAATATTGACTTTTAAATCTATTTTTAAAAATCAAACCCTTACATATCAAATAATCTGAATTACTGCTAAATATTCTCTTTTACTCAGAAAAATTACTCATTACTGAAGTTTAATGTTTTGAATGATGGTTCACAAGTTCAATGCATATAAGTCTTTGATAAAATACACTCTTACAAAAGTGATACAAAGTTGAACACATATTAAGTTAATAAAGTGGATGCAAAGATTGAAATAATACATCTGAACACTGAAAAGTGAGGCAGACATATTTATTAATTTATATGCAGTAAAAAAATGAAGTCCAGTGATGGTTCTCACCTTCAGCAGCTGCCCATCACCTCCCAACAGATAGACGGTGACTTCCACATTACGTGCCACACTTTTTCCACCTTTCTCAAATTCACCCCTCTCAAGGGTCACATACAGATCATTTCTTATTTCACCTGCAGAAGGAAGATAACCGTATCTCATAAATCGTTTTCTACCAGCACAGCACTTTCAGGCGGTTATCAGGTATTGAAATCAACCTATCAGGAGAGCTTGCTGAAAATGGAGTTGTTTTTTTTCTATTGTGTGCTGATACATTGATCACTGACTATGAACATGACCGTGTTTGTGTACAATGTATACTGTTGTATGTATTTATGTAAGGCATATTCCAGTATACACACAGTATATCCTCTACAATCTAGGAAGGACAACAAAAAATGTTTCTTTTGGCAATCCACACTTCTAGTCAATACATTTCTGCTCCTCGGAGATGTTAGAAACACCACAAAACATTTCTAATTACTGTCAACACATGGGGCTCAAAGGTGCTTCCTCGCCGACTGAGGGTGTGAAAGCAAATATCAAATAAAATGTGGCCAAATCAATGCATTGTGTAATAAGGGAACATTTTTTCATTAATAACTCCCACTGCTTTTGCTGTTTAGCTGCGTATGTACGTACATTATGTGACAGCGAGCAAAACAAGAACATCCTGTAAAATCATGTAAAATCTGATTTTGTACAACATTTACTTTTTAAGACTATGCTATATTTAGTAGGAGTGCCTGTCTTATCTTATGGTATAAATGAGACTGTTATATCTCAAAGTTCATGGTAATTCAATAAAAATATTATTTTGCTCCAGTAAAGCCTGTATTCACACTGCAAAGCAATTAATTTACTGCATAATGACACTATTAAACCATTACTACAGATGCCACAAAGCGGCCACATTACCTTATGATGATGTCGTTAAATGACAAAAGATAACGTAAAGCTTGAGCTTTAATTTTTGCATAACAATGCAAAACATAAATCCAATGGCAATGTGATGTAAAAAGGCAGCATAATGGCAACAAAACGTGATTATCCCACCTGGAATGATTATATCGGAGAAACCCAGCCTCTTGGTAATGGAGACGTTGCGGGTGAAAAGACGCATGTAATCCTTACGAATCTGCTCCATATCCCCGTGTAGGAGCTGAAGAGAGACATTAAGGCCTACAAAACAAACAAGCGCATTTTAATGAACCTTTGCGGTAACATCTGACAATACTGTAAAATGAGAGTTCATGACAAAAACAGTTGGTTAATAAACACGTCTGGAACATAATCCTAACAGAATGTGTATTAATCAATCACACTTTATTGGGTCCAGTTTTTAAATAGTTTCACTACTTATAAACCAGCATTTTATTATGAAATATAAACGCAAATCTCACAACAAAACATTTTCTTATGAATACCGTTTTTTATGTGTTTAAAATTAAAAAAAAGGAAGAAATCCTTCCCTCGCGGGTCAATTTGGGGATAGTTCACCCAAACGTTTAAAATTGCCGTCATTTACGTTTTTAGTTGTTCCAAACCTGTATGAATTTCTTTCATCTGTTCTTTCAGAATGTTGACGGCAGCCACTGACTTTCATAGTAGGAAAAAACAAATACAATGGAAGTCAATAGCTATAGTCAACTGTCTGGTTACCAACATTCTTCAAAATATCTTATTTTGTGTTCAACTGATGAAATAAACTCATACGGGTTTGGAACAACATGAGGGTGAGTATATGATGACAGAATTTAAATTTTTGGGGTGAACTATCCCTTTAATTACATCATCCACCAGGAAGTGACATAATTTTCCTTGGGGAAACAACAGGACACACATCAGTATACAGCAAAAAACCCAGTGTTTAATTAACACTCCTCAGAGTTTATGAGTCCACACTCAATTGTGTTAAAATTAACTCTGAAGCATAAAGGTAATGAGATAATTAAGTGATAAATTGAATGATGCTTGACCACTAGTGATGAAAACCTACTGTTAACAATCAGAATCACTGAAAGACAGTCACCATTATGGTGATCAGTATTTGCTTTAGTTTGGCTCTTGACGCTTAACTGTTTAACATGACTTTTTCTCTGACTGCTGTAACCAAGTTATTACAGCAAGACCAGTCAAGAGAAAATTAAGAAAATAGAAAATTATATCAGTTCATCAGTCCACTATGTGGTGATTGCTACAATGAAAACATAACACCTGGAAATATTTCCTCTGTTTTCTAAACACACAGTTAAAGCAGCCAGAGAAAACATAATATTAAACATTCAAGAGTCAAGAGCTCAACTAAAGCAAACACTGATCACCATAATGGTGACTATCCTTCAGTGAATCTGATTATTATCATCAGGTGTCATCACTAATTGTCAATCGTCACCCAATTAATCACTTAATTATCTCATTAACTTTAACACTGCTTTAATGTTCATTTTAACTCTTGAGTGTGGACTCAAACTCTGAGGAGTGTTAATTTAACACTGGGGGATTTGCTCTGCAAGTATCAGCAATGAATTTGATAAATCATTAATTATTAATATCATATTATTAAATTATTATCAAAATTTAAATAACTCAGCTAACCCTCACTCCTTCTAAACAACAGCTACATTTTGTTGTGATCCACTGTTACATTTTCATCTTAAGTTACAATTAAAAAGTTATTTTAAAAAAAAGTTACAGAGTTTTTTAAGTTACAGAGTTCAAAAGGTCCTGCATAACAGGAATGACCCAACTGCCTCTTGAGTAAATGAATTATGGGTAATCCGGTGCCTTAATCCCCATTTGTAACATTTTTGCTTGTTACCATAACGGCTCCATCGAATCAGTAAGATCTTATTGTGTTCCACCACACTTAATGACAAGCATTTCTCTGCCTCCCTCATTTATACTACTGATGAAAGCCAATGATTCTGACATCTGTGCACTAGATTTACACTTTAAAGTCACAACTCTCTTTGAAGAAACACTTTGGGTTTTCTTTTCTTTTTTTGAGTAATTTAATCACAAAGCCGAGCTAGAAGTTGAGTTCTTACAGATGGAAATTTTGCCCATTCCCATTCCTTCATTTGTCTGAATGACTTTCATCTCAAGTGTAACCCTGCTGTTCATTTGCTGAGGGACACGGCCTGTGGTTTAGATTGACATGAGAGAAACTGCATAATCTCCTTCCAGCTTGATCGGCTTTTTTGACTATCTCAGTTTTTTTATCTGGCCCTCTTCTTTCTGCTTAAGTCTCCCCGTGTTCTTCTCCAGGAAAACTGTCTCATACTCCACAAACAACAGACATTACAAGTGCATTCTGGGTAATTTCACAGTTTTGGGTTGCATAAATGAGGTTTGATGGGTTTTAAGCTCTGGAAGCATCATGGCTTCATTATGGTTTCGTAATGTATTCAGAGTAAGCTGCCCACACGAGTGAAATCTCCAGCAGTCCATTCATTTTGAAACCACTTGCGAGATGATGCACACCAAGATTGCATAACTACTACTCCACCACCTCCACAAAACATGGCATCAACAACACAACACAACGCACTCGGAGACCTAGCCTTTCATCTGTTTGCCTTTTTAAACCTAAAACGAACGTTGTTGTTCCTTTTTTTCCTGGTAGTATTTTAACCCAGCAATAAAATCAATAACAGTTATTTGGCTTTTATCCAAGCGATTAGCTAGAAGCACTGGCGATTTGCTCATCAAATTATTTCAAGTGACAACAATGACATGAAAAGGGTCAACTGTTCTCTGTGCACGCGATCGATATGACGTTCTAGTTCACTCTGATAACCGATGTGTGTGTGACTCATTAATAGCTACTAATGGTCATCGGTTAAAAAGACACTCAGACTGCAGACGACTGGATAACATTTACCAGCTGACTGAGATCAGGTTCTGATCTAGCTAAATGAATTACAGGTCTGTGTTTTTGGATTCTATGTTTAAAGCTGTAGTGTGGAACTCCCACCTTATCATGTTATTCAATGTGGAGACATCTATTCCTAAACCATATTTGGACGGAATTATTTTTACAAAATTATTTATTTTACCACAGGAGGTCTGTAATATTACTATTGTAATAATTGGCAATTCGCACAAGATAAGAAATCTCAGGAAAACTAGCAAAAGTGGGAGGGGTAACTCGAGTTACACACCACCATGTGCGTATAAAGTTGCTTCCTGATATCATGTGCGCAAACACATATAATCTATATATAATCCATATATAACAGTTAAATCCGGTCAAACGTTTTATGGATTAAAACCTGATAGTAATATACACTTACCTAAAGCCAAAAGAAGATTTGTGCCTCTGACAAGTGCTTTCGACTTTGTTTTAAATATGAATGGTAAGCAGAAAGCACTTGAGGTTCGCCACAGAATCATCCCACCGCCTAGAACGCAACTGAATGCTTTTTCATGCGCCTTCATACTTGAAAAAAACGTGGAACACTACTTTTAAACAGGAAATTACAGAATATTTACGTACATATTTACAGCTGGGTTCATTCACACTGGATTAGTATTACCTGAGGTAATTTTTCCAAACCTTTTTACAGAAAAAGTAAGTCGCCATAATCTTTACTGGCATTGTCCGAAATTATTACTGAGATGGCACATTCAGACAGGACTAAAATCACTGAGAAGCTCTGGTAATAATTACTTTACCCCACCTCTCCATGTTAAACTAATCTATAGGCTTAAGTAAGTCATTGGAAGGTGTATTCTCCCAAAATAAAAATGTCTGATGATTGAATGAACAGATTTTCAGATAAATACAGTCACAAGATTGTCTTAGGTAGACATTATTGTCAAAAAGAGAACAAAAAAACTAAACTAATTATAGTTATTATGAATATAGTATACAAAATTAAATTAAATTTAACTAAATAAAATTAGTTATCATTTACAAGAATATCATTTACACAATATACAAGATATAATTTATAAGATATAATTTACATGAAATATTTTACAGACCTCATCTTAGGTCACATAATATAAAGTATGAACAAAATCTGAATCAGTGCACCAACCTGCTTCTTTAAAGAACTTGCTTCTTTCTTGATTTTGTTTTTGAGGTCTACTAGAATAGTATTTTATGCTTGAATATTAAAAAAACAACAACATTATCTGTCTGTCAGTAACACCTTTAGTTACGGTCTCTATGAAGCCCTCCTTCTGAAAAGTGCAGTGTGCTCCGATTGGTCGGTTAGACCAGTGTGTTGTCATTGGTCAACCGCTTCAAGCGTGTTTTGTAAATGTAGTGCCACTCACCACTGCAAGCTTCAACACACTACTAATGCAACTCAACCAGGCCTTGCCTATTTTGCATATGACTTGGGCAGGAATTCTTTAAATGAGGAATATTGTGACATGTTCCTTCTCGGAAGAAAACTCGAGACTACAACCGAGGCATTTCAGAGAAACAGTGCTAAGTGATACTTCCTTTGGAGAGACTTTGTGCTTTGTAATTTTGCAGACCTTTTTCATGCTCAAACAGTAACATTACACATTAAAGAAAGCTGAAAATATTTTTAAAAAAGCATAATAGGTCCTCTTTAATTCTGTCAGATTTCACACAGGCTGACTTTAATGATGTTTTTACCTGGTGAACGGTAAAACTACTGAAAAAAATCCAATGTTTTCATTGAAGTAGAGGCTTGAGCCATATCTAGAGATGAGAATATCATAGAGACTCATAGAGAATTATGTCTTTTGACTTGGGCCAGTAAACGTTTTCCAAACAAACTAGCTAACACATACTGTAGCAACATGCTTTAAAACCGCAGCTATTTGAGTCATACAGACGTCATAAAAACAAAAGCGGCTGAATAACAGCTCTGCTCGGTCTCTCCGTTGAATACATATTGGCGTATACTTTGACTGCAGGCTTCTTCTGCTGCTCAGAACCTGTTGCTAGGAGAGAACACAGCATTTCTCTGTAAAGAGTTCTGCTATTTATATCTTAAGAGCAAGAAGAAAAGAAATTCTGCAGCATGATTTGGTACGATTTGAATACTTCAATTAAATGGATCACTTGGTTCAGAAAAACGCTGTTGCTATGACAGACAAAAAGGTACAGTTTACCTAAAAAATGGAAATTCTGTGAGTTGTAGTCCAAGTCTTATGAAGTTGTATGAAAAATGTGAGGAAATTTGAAATCATTTTGAAATTTCTCCTTTTTTTGAAAGAACATCATACAGGTTTGGTCTTACAGGTCTTAGCAAACTTTTAGTCGTAATGGTGTTGACTTGTATTGTTCCCGGGTGCAAGAATTCAAACAGTAAAGGGGAAATGAGTTAGTTTCGGTTTTCAGTAATCGTAAATATGGAGAGAACAGTGTGACGGAAAAACCTCCATATTTGTAGTCAACATTTCATACTAGATGACCACTGACACAGTGTTTTAGGCCAAATCTGAAGAAAAAAAAAACCTGGATTTGTTAATTTATATATGTTACCCTGGACCAATAAACCAGTCATAAGGGTATGTTTTTTGAAATTGAGATTTATATTTAATCTGAAAGCTGAATAAATAAGATTAATGTATGGTTTGTTAGGATAGGGCAATATTTGGATATTTCTGCCAATATTTGGCAGATACAACTATTTGAACATCTGAAATCTGAGGGAGCAAAAAATTTTAGAAAATCGCCTTTAAAGTTGTCCAAATCAAGTCCTTAGCAATGCACATTACTACTAATAATAAATGTTTTATATATTTACGGTAGGTAATTTACTAAATATCTTCATGGAACATGATCTGTACTTAATATCCTAATGATTTTTGGCATAAAAGAAAAATCTATAATTTTCTCCCATACAATGTATTGTTGGCTATTGCCACAAATATACCCGTGCGACTTATGATTGTTTTTTTGGTCCAGGATCACATATATGCTTTTGACAATACAAAGTGGGTTGAAAATCTGCAAAGTTACACTTTTTATTTTTGGTTGAACTATCCCTTTAAAAAGACAAGCCGAATAAAATTGGGATTGTGAGGATCTTACCTGTATTTGAGCCAATATGGCTGTATCGTGAGCTGACCTTCCTGATAATACTGTCATGGATTTGGTACCACTCACTCTCGGTGTTACATCTGTGAATATAATAAACCACAAGTTTACTATGAGATTTCAACCACTTACAATGAGGGCTGTGTGAAATATCTGAATATGATTTTCCCGGCAATATAAAATTAAGGAAAACTAGGAATAAAGCAATGATTATAATGCACTTCTTTCCCCTTGACTTTCACATCAAAAATAGAATTAATGCCATTTCACATCAAAAGTAAAACAAAAACCTAAAACGAGTCAAGAACGATGATAAGAACTTTACAGTATTGAAGCCCTTAACATTTCAAATATTTCAAAGCAAACACATACATAAATATGCAGTTCCATATTGTCAATAGGGCGAAATATATACAGTATATATATTGTACAAAAATGTTTATATTAATTAGCTTCATAAAGTCCCTTCAAAAAGTTAGGGTGTGACACTCACGAGTAGATCTTTAGCAAGTGATCGTCTTTGAAGTCAGCTGTTAACAGGTCGGCCACACTAATCACGGCACATCCGTATGGACGTTTGTACTGTGTGTTACTCACACTCTTCTTCTCTCCTGCGACCATTCGCCCTGCAAACAAACACACTGTGGATCACACACTGCTTGTATGCGAATAAAAACATATGCGAACACAAATAGATTTGTCATTTTGCAACATAAAAGAGACGTTTTCTTATTCTGCCTCAAAGAACACATAGCACTGTCACAAGATATAATGCGTAATGTGACACTTAAGCATTACAGCCGTGTCTTACCCAGAAACAAGCTGACGTGTCAGTTTTATGTTACTCTTATGGCAGAATGATTAACACTTATAATTTTATAATGACGCTTGTCATTACAATAGACATACTAACGACTGTTACACAACAAACACTTCCCAGTCCACAGTGACATGACTTACATACATGCAAATGAGCATTAATCTATACTGTAACATCACAGTTCTGTACCGATGCAGGCCATGCATGTAGCGACGACTGCTACACAGACACAAAGGTGACGTTTACAGACAAAGACACCATCTTGGTCACATTTGACTTGTGGCCTGTCATTTAGCCGTTATATAATACTGCCACAACTATTGATGTAATTTGATGTAATCTCTCACTCAAGCATCAGGAAGTGCACTATCAAGTTGTGAGACCCATATGACTCCTATGATAGGGTAATCTAAGGCATTATGACAGGTCACACGGCGAGAAAAGTGATATGCATCCAACAGCTCTTACCTATTCTAAAAATATGAGCTACAACATACACATCTTTGCGAAGATCGCTACTTCCCAAATCCTTAAAAAAAGACAAATGATTCATTGAGCAGCATTTACTAGATTTCATGTACCAAACATTTCTCTAAAACTTAAAAGATACTATTTAATCGATCAAATAAAAATCTGGAAAAAATAAAAAATCTACATTAGGCTGTCAATTTAATGTAATTTACTGCTATTAAATACACAAAAACAATGCAATGCAATGCAACAACACATTAGTGATAAAAATAAAAGAACAAAAAAAGAAATAAAAAAAAGAACTAACAAAACAAAACAAAATCACGAGAGCACAACAATTTACATTTTTCTGTTTGCAAGACATGATATCCTGATAAACAGTGAAACAAAACAATATTTTATCGATGATTTCATGTCTTGCCACAAAAATATAATTTCTTAAATTATATTAATTTGGCGGCAAATGTTAACTGTTAAAAAAAACACACCTAATATTGTTGTTTTCTTCAAAAATTCTTGCTCAGATTCACACAAAAAAGACATTTTTGAAAAAAAAATCTAGATAAGGGCAATTTAAACAAAACAATGCAATGCAATGCAACAAAACAATAATGATAAAATAAAAAGAAAGAACTAACAAAACAAAAAACAAAAGAACTGACTAAAAAACAAAAAAACTAACAAAGGGACTGACAAAACAAAAAAACTGACAAAACAAAACAAAATAACTAACAAAAGAACTGACAAAAAAAACTAAAGAACTGACAAAAAACAACTTACAAAAGAATTGACAAAACAAACGAAAGAACTGACAAAACAAAACAAAAGAATTGACAAAACAAAAGAACTAACAAAAGAACTGACCAAACAAAACAAGTGTTAACAAAACAAAAAATAACAAACAAAAGAACTGACAAAAAAAAAGAACTGACAAAACAAAATGTGTTAACAAAACAAAAAAGAACCAACTAAAGAACTAACAAAAAACAAAAGAACTGACAAAACAAAAGAACTAACAAAAGAATTGACAAAACAAAACTGCTAACAAAACAAAAAAGACTCAACTAAAGAACTGACAAAAAATAAAATAACTAACAAAACAATATTTTAAAGATGATTTAATATCTTGGAACAAAAATATAATTTCTTAAAATTATATAATTTTGGCAGCAAATGTAAACTGTTGAGAAAAAATTAAAATAAAATTAATTCCTGCTCAGATTCACACTAAAGAAAGACATTTTTGTTCACAACTAAATTAAAAACCTCACATTTTCAAAAAAATTATGTTCAGTCAAGGATATGCGTTCCACACAGGAAACTATTTAATCGACAACAGCACCAGATACTTAATGCAAAAAAAAGCAAGCAAAATGGACCAAGGACACGCTCTTGGTGCACCTCGAAAAAGTCTGTACTTACAACAAAGAGTGTGCACTGCCTCTCAGTCTTCTCTGGAGACTTAGGTAGCCCTTGCTTATTGAGGCGCACAAAGAACCTCTCACTGCACAGAGAGAAAGAGAGAGACGGTCAGGTTCACCACAGACATGCCATGAAGCATAAGGAATCACAGCAAGACTGGTGTGAGCGTGAGTGTGTACATGTGCGTCCACAACTGCATGTGTTAGTGGGTTTCCTCTGACACTTGTGCTAGGTAATTACAAGGAGAGGCCCATTGAGGCTCAATATCTCCTCGATTCTCCTTCACTTTCACTAAGTGCCCTGGGGCGTCACTCGTTCTGAATAATTTACAACGAGGAGGGGTGCCTGAACAGTACACTCCCTAACATGAGTGGCGAGAGAGAAGGAGGGAGAGAAAAATAAAAAAAAGAGACAGAAACCAATGAAAAATTCAACAAACACATCAAGGCCTTAGTTCCATCATTGATGTGAAACTAAAACATCCCTCAGGCTGATGTAGAGCGGTAAACAGATGCATTGACGTCGCAGTCGACATGAATTCCAGATACTATAGTTCCCAGTAGTGGCAGGATCAAAGCAATAGTCTGAGAGCGTCATAAAAATATACTCAAGGTAAACGCGCTGATGGACGACTGGTTGGGGTTGGAGACGTCTTTCAGACAGCTGGAAGGGATACAGTGATTCATAATTAATGAAATCGAGGTCAGACTGAATTTTTCCCATTTTTTTGTTGTTGTTGTTGCTAGATCTGGTGGAATTTAGAGAGGAGTCAACAGTGACAGACTTTTGTTGCACTCAAACTCACAACCTTTATGATAACTAACTCAAATGTTTAACAACTATACATTTAAATAAGCAAGAGGAATAAATATTTCAGCTGTTTGTGTTAATACAATGGATGTGAATGGGGTCCAAAACAAGACAACACTGGACCCCATTCACTTTCATTGTAAGGAAACCATTAAATCGCCGTTTTTCATACAGGTTTAAACAATGTAAGCATGATTAAATGACGCTATTTTTGTTTTTGGGGGAATTAATCATACTTTAGTCTTGGGTGTCTAGGGTCAGAATTGGCACCTGATTGGTCGCATTTCCCTGCTGTCATAGACAGAGAAGAAGACTTCCAACTCCTCCCCCAGGTTTGAGCTCATCATGCTCTTCATCTGAAGGAACAGGTGGTGCATACTGGCCTGCGGGGGAGCCTCGCGTCTACGATGACGTCTCTCCATCTATTTAAAAGAAAATATCATTACAATGACAAAGACATACAACAAGCTCACTCAAAATTTCTGTTAATTGTTAAACAGTACCCCCATCCCTACCATGTCTGCAAATACTGTATCTTTGTGTAAGATACTACATTTGCCTGTTGTTAATCATAGATATAACATATAATAACTTTCATAAACGTTATTATGTTATATAAGGTAAAAACAGCCCATTAGAACACTAGCACTGTGTTTTTATATTTAAGCTTTGGATCTTTCCTTTGCTCTTCTGAAGAACATGTTGCTGAAAGATCCTTCAAAAAGGCACTTAACCCTGAGGACGCCACATTGGTGTCTTTTTTGCTTGCGCCCTCACTTCCTACTATCCACTTTGTTAACGCTCTCTCTCTCTAGTCTAGTAGATCCACACCTACATCTTGTTCTCTTTTGTTTCTTTCCTTCTTCCTTTAACCCCTACCCCCACACCTCTGCCCACCCATGGACCAGTGAAAACTGGGACACGTGTGGTCAGCGCTGCAGCTGAGAGAAAAAGAAAGAGAATTTTGTGAATTCTGACTACACTGAAGCTGTCTTACTAGCTCTCTTTTAAAAACCTTGTAAGCCAGGCAGCATTTTAAGGCATTATAGAATCCTCCTGATACAAAGGCTTAACTTAATAATGCAGCCTACTAAGATACTTTCTTCTAACGGTATTCAAATGCAGAACTATATGTTCCCTTGCGGATAATTAAATTCCATAATGCAATAATCTGTGAGAAAAATATTTTATTTCATCTTGAGATTATTCATTTAATACTGAGAAGTATAGTTCATTTTTAAATAATGAATAATAAAATAAAATATTTTACCCCAAATGTGTGATATGGGTATATAAATAAAAATATAAATAAATACATAAATCAAAATAATAATTACGAAAATTAAATAAAAAAGTAAACAATAGAATAATAATAAAACAGCAGTATTTATGTATTTTATGGTATTTTAAATCATTAATAAAAATATGTATTTTCTTTATTGAAATTAAAATATTTAATAACAAATAGGCCTATATTAAAATAATGTAATCACATCCAAAATAAAAGTTTGTGTTTACATTATGGATGTGTGTGTGTACTGTATAATTATTTTGTATATTTGATTACACACACATGCGTATATATATATATATATATATATATATATATATATATATATATATATATATAGAGAGAGAGAGAGAGAGAGAGAGAGAGAGAGAGAGAGAGAGAGAGAGAGAGAGAGAGAGAGAGAGATTTAATTAAAATAATAAAAAAAAAACTTGGATGCGATTAATCGTGATTAATCGTTTGACAGTACTTAAATTTATAATAAATTAAAGTTATCAATAACATAATTAAATAAAAACTTGCCATGTGCTATGTACATTTAATATTATAAATGAAATAAAAAGAAAAGAAAAGAAAAATGATGTCATTCCATGTGGGATGCTCCCTTTGAAGGCAACTTATGTAGGCAGTGGGCAGCTCACTAGGTTTTGGAACAGATATTATTTTCCAATCTGTACACAGACACTGTTGTGGCTTTGAGAAATTCAAACCAATTGTGCCAATGATGCTGCATGTATGCCAAATTATAAGGGCAGGAAATTGCATGCGTGAAGTGTCTCTGCAGTTTGCAAACAGCCTGTTAATGTGCCATTTAGCATTTCTCTCTTGTTCTTAATTACTATCATTTCCCTATGCACAGGCGACTGGAGGTGTGTGTGTGTGTGTGTGTGTGTGTGTGTGTGTGTGTGTGTGTGTGTGTGTGTGTCTCTTTGTTAAAACAGAGGACGAAGCACTCGAGAGAGAGCCTTGGCGTCAGGTCGAGCTGCAGTTGCCATAGTAACACAGCAAAGAATATGGGCGGCAAAGGAGGGAGGTGAGGTGACTCATGGGTAATGGGAATGTGTGTGTGTGTGTGTGTGTATGTGAGCTTGAATGTATGACTACCCACCAGCCGATACAGCTCTGTGATGCTGATCTCATCAGGGTCCACCATGCCGAAGTCCCTCCTGGGGACCAGATCCAAACCCAGCTGCCTGTCACACACAAAAACACACATTTTTATTCTACCCAATTCTATCAAGATTTGCATTTGCCATTTTGTTTATTTCAATACTATTTTCAGATTTAATTTTCATTTTAGTTTAGTTTATCAATGGATTTGTTAGTTACACTTTCATTTTTATTTCATGGACACATTTTTATATTATATATTTTATATTATACTGTATGAATACATACATAATGTTGATAGATAGGTTAATTTTTTTTAAATAAAATATTAACTAAATTATTAATTAAATTACATGATATTAAATGTATCTAATAATAATAATTTCAATTCATTCCTATTGGCAGAGAAAAGCAGTCAAACGTTCCATAACTGCAGGCAATTTATGAAAATGATATTATATAATTATTTGCTATTATATAATCAATTGAATTCATAAAATAAACAATGTAATAATTTACTGCAATTTTCTGGATTGTATGTTTTATGATTTAATACAAATTTATTATCAAAAATAGTGTGAAAAGCACCATCATTTAATAAATCTTTTAATATGTAATCAAATTAAACCTAAAAATTTTGACAGGTTGTCATTAAGATCTTTGAGTGTGTATATAGCCCTATTTAGATGGGACGAGTTTTCTAAACAACATTTGTGTTACAATTCTTATCACTCGACGTCTGTGACAGGACTTTTCCGTGATTCTGTCTGCGTTTTCATAGGGCCATATTTACGACAATAACCCAAGTCATTTCTGCAGTTTTTCCAAGTAAACAATCTGCAGTAACTTTCCCAAAGCGTGAATCAAATGTGAGAATAATCCGTTTCATTGAAATGAAATATACTGAGAGACAAAAAAAACATACGTAACACGTCCCACTCGTTACTACCATCTGCGACTTATTTTTTTAGAGAAAAACAGCATATAAGCATTCGAGCACATGGCTGACAGATTTCCAAGCATTTGCCGGCAGTTCATCATGGCCGTCCCTGCCACTGCGTCCCACCCCCTGTTTTTATGTGTAATGCACAATATATTTGCAATCACTGAAAAACACAACACAATGTGGCAACAACAGGAAAGCTAAACTCTAATGGCATAAATGAATCAAACTGAATGATAATGCATTAAACTTGTCACAATACCAAACATTTCAGTAGTCGATACGAATACCATCATCATAATGACAGAATTTGTATTTGTATTTCAGCTCTTGAGGTATGGGTAAAACTCACTCATTGCCCCAGTCCAGCCGTGCCGTGATGTGCTGCTTGATGTCACTCAATCGGTCGTGTGTCAGGTGACCCACTAGAACCTGCTGCCGCAGCTCCAATATCTCGTTCATTACATGCCACAGTCTGTGAAAGAGATCCCCTTCATTTCTCTGAGAGAGAGAGAGAGAGAGAGAGAGAGACAGAAAGTACGTGAGTGGGTTACAGAGAAACAGTTTACCAATTTTTTTTTTTTTATATTCGCTCAAAGAAAATTACCTAGTTGGCAAAGTCTTGTTATATATATATATACACACACACACAGCTCTGGAAAAATTATGAGACCACTTAACATTGATTCAATCAGGCATAACATTATAATATTCTGTCGATCCCCCTTCTGCTGCCAAAACAGTCCTGACCCATCGAGGCATGGACTCCACTAGACTCCTGAAGGTGTGCTGTGGTATCTGGCACCAAGATGTTATCAGCATATCCTTTAAGTCCTATATGTTGCCAGGTTGGACCTCCATGGATCGAACTTGTTTGTTCAGCACATCCCACAGATGCTCGATTATATATACGCATCATTGTTGTGCACCTCAAACCATTCCTGAACCATTTTTGCTTTGTGGCAGGGTGCATTATCTTGCTGAAAGAGGCCACAGCCAACAGGGAATACCGTTTCCATGAAAGGGTGTACATGGTCTGCAACAATGCTTAGGTAGGTGGTACGCATCAAAGTAACATACACAAGAATGGCAGGAGGCAAGGTTTCCCAGCAGAACATGGCCCAAAGCATCACACTGCCTCCACCGCCTTCTTCCCAAAGTGCATCCTGGTGCCATGTGTTCCCCAGGTAAGCCACGCACATGCATCCGGCCACCCATGTGATATAAAAGAAAACGTGATTCATCAGACCAGGCCACGTTCTTCCATTTCTCCGTGGTCCAGTTCTGATGCTCACGTGCCCACTGATGGTGCTTTCTGCGGTGGACGGGTCAGCATGGGCACCCTGACTGATCTGCGGCTATGCAGCCCCATACACAACAAACTGCGATGCACTGTGTATTCTGACACCTTTCTATCAGAACCAGCATTAACTTCTTGAGCATTTTGAGCTACAGTAGCTCGTCTGCTTGATCGGACCACACGGGCCAGCCTTCGCTCATAACATACATCAATGAGCCTTGGCCGCGCTTGACCCTGTCGCCAGTTCACTACTGTTCTTCCTTGGAGCACTTTTGATAGACACTGACCACTGCAGACCGGGAACACCCCACAAGAGCTGCAGTTTTGGAGATGCTGTGACTCAGCCGTCAAGCCATC
This sequence comes from Gobiocypris rarus, assembly GCA_023029165.1. Lineage (NCBI taxonomy): Eukaryota > Metazoa > Chordata > Actinopteri > Cypriniformes > Gobionidae > Gobiocypris > Gobiocypris rarus. Next base: position 16,407,137 of record CM040913.1, read on the forward strand.
ACAATTTGGCCCTTGTCAAACTCACTCAAATCCTTACACTTTCCCATTTTTCCTGCTTCTAACACGTCAACTTTGAGGAAAAAATGTTCACTTGCTGCCTAATATATCCCACCCACTAACAGGTGCCGTGATGAAGAGATAATCAGTGTTATTCACTTCACCTGTCAGTGGTCATAAATGTTATGCATGATCGGTGTATATTAGAGATGCACCGATACTAAATTTCTCAACCAATAACGATAGCCGATTATTCAAAATGATATCTGCTTATACCAATAAAAATCTATCTATCTATCTATCTATCTATCTATCTATCTATCTATCTATCTATCTATCTATCTATCTATCTATCTATCTATCTATCTATCTATGTCTGTCTATCTATCTGTCTGTCTATCGCAGACGAATACTGTTTTTAACTGATAAAAAAGTAATTTGTAATTCCTGGATAAGTTCTATTCATTTCCACGATTTTTCCAGGTCTGGAACCCACAATTGAAAAATTATATTATATTCCCAGGTTTCCCATGACCTTGTGAATCACATAATATATATTCTTAATAAATTCATGATTAACAGCTACATCAACTCTATTTGTTTAGTGTAACACAAAGAGCGATACTTACCATGTAGAGCTGCTTCCACATGGTGCCCCAGTCTCTCAAGGTCATAGTTATCTCTGTAATGACCGAGTCCTCAGTGGGTATGACGGTCTCAAACTGCCTGCAGCGCAAGACACACAAACACACATTCACACACACTCATCTGCACAAGTCCATGGAGAGCAGTGACCTCACATGACCCTGAGGACTAACACTGACTCATGAGGACATGTCCGCAAATACACTTGCAATGGCTTGTGGTATAGAGAAGGCTCCTGTCACTTCAATACAGCGGAAGTGTTTTTCTCAAGGGCACTGGTGGCAGGTCAAAGGTGAGATTTAATTTGCTGTCCAGTTCATGGGTCACCAATTCCTGGGATCAAACCCATTATCCCTTACTTAAACAGATTCTAAACTGTCTTTCCTTCAAAAAAAAATGCAAGTACATGTAGGAATTGCCATTATTTACAGTATGTATGTTTTTTTTCTCAGACTCATACCCTTTGTTCTTGACGTGGGCATTTTTGAGGTGAATATAGGAGCTTGGGAATATTCCCTGGGAGAAAAAAAAAACCACAGAAAGTTATTTAATGAGCCAATTACTGCATATAAAACACACAAGATTAAACAATCATGCACTACCATCTGTTTATAAATGTGCTGAGATTCAAAGCAAAGGAAAGATATACAGATCAATCGAACAGAACAGACAGAAATAAAGGAATCATTTCAATTTTGCACATTGTTAATCTGTCAACCGTGCAGCGACATAGGATTGCTCTCACCTTTACATTTGGATTCTTCGTGATGAATCCTCTGTACCATCCTACAAAATGCCATTTATAATTATGACAAACTCACATTTCAACAGCATAATGGATTATGTATTAAACATTTCCTGCCATTTACACTTTAAGGCCTGGTTTCACAGACAGGGCTTAGACTAAAGGCCCGACTTCAAGTGAAATCGAAGAACGAACTGGTGTGACGTCATTTCAAACTAAATCATTTTGGAGGTTCCGAAAAAGTTTGCGTCGGCTGATAAACACCATTTTACTATCATTGTTCTGTGGCGATTACGTAATAGGTGGGTGTGCGCGGAAGCTCCTCCTTCTTTCACATGGAAATCTCCTGTTGAGTCCATTGAGGTAAGACGTCCACAAGTAAAAACATGAACACTGGAGAACTGCTCTATATCACAAAATGAAGTTGCACTTCTGATGAAATGAGACATTGTTTCTCATATACGGTAAAGCTGCTAGTCGTGACTACACTAGTGCCGAGTTGCAGAGCATGTGCAAACAAACATATCCACATCGCTATGATCAGATGCTTTTCTTATGCTTTATTAAAAGGCACAATATGTAAGATATTTAGATTAAAAGATCCAAAAACCACTAGAACAATGTTATATATTTTGTTAACCTGTGTACTTACATTATCCAAAAGGTTTCCAACAAAGTTTATTTCTCTGGATTTAAACAATTTTAACCAGTGTTTTGGACCGTGTCCTTGCGTCGCCTGTCAATGACGTCATATCCATGCTACCCTTGATTACCACAGAAACCGTGGAAACACCAAATGCGTTTTAAAATAGTATGTATGTTATTAGACAGGCGAGCAACTGTTTGGATATACATTTATCAACAGAAAACTAATTGTTTTACAGCGCAACACGGTTAGTCTTATTGTTTGAATCACTCGTTTTCTTGATTCACCGCGAGTAACATTTTTACCATGCTTTAGAGACGCAATTTTGTCAAGTAGCTAACATAGCATAATCTGAGAGAGCTTTCTCCAACATACAATATATTTTAAAATTAATTGGATGTTATTTAGCAACAGTCATTTAGTCTTTTTGTTTTTATTAATATGATATTCTAATATCAAAGTGCAACAAGTCTGTTATAACAGCTTTCAACACTCAAATGTATTTAGTATGATTGTTTTAACCATGTAAAACAGCTGCGTTACCCCACATATGCAACAAAAAGAGCAGAAGTGGCCGACTGCAGCGTAAGCATAATAAAAGCCCTGAGACCGGTGTTTCACTCAGGTCTCTCTCAATAGCATTCGCTCCCACAGCTCTAGGCACGTCCTGCTCATAGACTGTAAAAAAATGGACATGCCCTTAATTATACAGAACTTTAAGGCTTTAATGTAAACTTTAATGTAAACGAATGAGTCCCCCCCCCCTCATTCATGTTCATTCATGAACATGATTTCTGCCCAAGTGAATCGGATTCCTTTCCATCGGCTGTGGAGGTGAAGAATCAAAACTACAACTCCCATGAGTCCACGCTCATTCAAGACGTCATCAAGCTATGCCTTTATTTTTGATTAAGCGACCCCTAGCGGCAAAACTTACATACTGTGCCTTTAAAATGCTTGCTGTTTTCTAAATTTTTTTGTGTCTATTTTGTTATTAAGAGGAAAGCGCAGCACATATTTGCATATTCATCTAAGCATTGCTCTCAGCAGTGTGGGCGGCATAAGATGTTCGCTAACAGTATATCGCTGGTCACGTATTTCGAACTTTATTTTACCCCTAAACTAAGAACAAAAAATAACTTTACCCTGAGTATATCGGGGCCTTAAACCAGGATTAGGCCTTAGCTCAATAAGGACATTTAAGTAGCTTTTATAAATGTTCCTTAGAAAAAAACATTACTGGTGAGCATCTTGAGACAAAACAATGGCACTGACATATTTTAGGATATGTATATAAGTTGCAGTTAAAACAGCTCAAACATGCATTTTAGTCTGGGATTAAGCCTTGTCTGTGAAATCGAGGTTAAGTATGCGATGCAAGAGTATTCTGTGTTCACTAAGGGTGTTTCTTCAACTTTTGACACTATGGACTTACAGTACATAAATATACTAAAATATACAACCGGCTGACTGCATATCAACAAATATATTCAACAGAATCCATCTCCATAGCTGAGGATCTACAGTTATAAAGGAGTTGACTGTCAGCAACACAACGACAACATTGACTACCTTCACATTTCTCCAGAATCTGCACCGTGTCGCCGATCTCCAGCGGGAGTCCATGCTGAACCATTCCTCGAAAATTTGCCAGCACTGAGGGAAAAACAAGCAAACAATAAGTAAATCATCGTGCGACAAAAGCAAAGTTACAGTTCTGAAAGTCCACAAGGTGACAAAACCATCTGTCTTCACAAAATCTGCATCTTTAGTTCAGCCCTGTGGACGAAGCGATATAAACAATACATTCAATACTCACTGCAAACAGGGATTTTAAAGGAATTCTCAATTCACTTGTGAATAACACCCGACCTAACCCAGCACATATTTCTTTATGAAAAATAAACCATACTATGCTTAGATGTGCACTTCTAACATTATCTCACTTCTCTTAAATAAACCCTGAGTCACCTCGCAAAGCACAAGTTACATAAGTACAAGATCTCTCCACACAGGAGCACATAGGCTCAACCTATCAACCACTTTCTGCATCCATATGCGTACGCTCTTTATGCACAAATATGTTAATTTTGAGTGCTCATTATTTGCATATCAAGTGGGTTAGGAAACTATCTGACATGGAAATAAATAAATAATCATATGCATAAACAAAACCGACAGAGTTCTGACACTGCTCAGAGGTTAAGCAGGCTGCCAAAACAGCCATGTCAGCTTTTAAAGACGAGATGTGTTGCTGTGCTCAATGCCTGTCAAAAATGTGAAGCAAACACACAGCATTCGTCCTGAATCCACCAGAGGTGTTGCAAGCAAGGCCGTAACCATGTCCTGAACATTCAGAGGGGACCAGAGTTTTCATTTCATGTTTTTTATTTAGCTAAATTACATATTTAAAGGATTAAATGGATTTAAGGGAATAAAGAAGAAATAAGAACGGTAAAAGAAGTCCTAGATCTAATTATAGTTGTGAAGTAATCCATTTAAACTTTGCAAATAATATTTTATTTTAAAATATGCACACATTCACTCTTGTTAATATGTCACAAATGAGACCTTTCTTGTCTCATCATCACATTCAGTTATGAATGACATCAGTTAAATGATTGCATATTTTCTATTCAAAATAGCAAAAATGCAGCCATTTGCATCACTGTATGTTACTATGGGTCGTTTAACATGTCCATCATAAAACAGTTGTCAAATGTTAAATGTTTAGCTACATATATCTTACCATGTACGCACTCTTTCACTGAAAAACAAACTAAAGCGTCGCGTTGGAATTCACACTCATCTTCAGTGAACAGTACGCCCCGCCTTCTTTTATCTGATAGGCCATCATTTTGACATTGATGAGCGCTATTAGACCGTTGAGGCAGACCAGCCTAAAAAAATTTTTTTTAACTGTCTGCCATCTTAACAACAAACAGAGTGTTGCCTAATGGAGAGAGCAGCATTAGAAAATATCAAATATTGGGGTGGGGGTGATCTGGCCATTTACAGTTATTAGGGAGGCTTATGCCACATTCGCCCGCTCCAGCCAACATTATTCGCCATCGTGGACTAGGTAGCGTGTCGTCAGTCACAGTAACAATCAATGATGCACAACATTGAGCAGCTTCTGGTCGTGAAAACGCTGAGATTGGTTTGTATTTTTAATATGTATTAACTCAATTTTATCATAGTACAATATTATACTACGGTAACTTTTTAATGTTGTGTTAGCTGATGACTTTATCTAGTACTGTGTTAGCAAAATCATTTGCTGAAGTCAACTGCAGAAATACATACGGTTGCAGATGCTCCGTGAACTTGACCGTTCCAATATGACGGATGGCTTTCTCATAGCGACCATATATATTATATATGTATATAGTTTTGCATGGGTAAACAGTCACGTTGAAATACACAAATCTAGCTCACTGAGTGAAATATTAAATTGCATATGATTCTTATTACAACTTAAACCTCTATTTCAACCTCGGCCATTGCCAACGGGAGTGACAAAAGCTCTGTTGTAATAGGACAGGCAAACCCGTTTGAGCTGTGCGCCTGTGCTAAACGCTTTCCCACGGTCCTGCTGTCAGCGCTGTGGACACACACTGCTGCTTGGCAGAGAGACAGGGCAGCCAGAGGCCCGTCTCGCATAACCCTTACCAGGTGCAAAGAGCCCTCCGGACCCCTATAACGCTGTCCCTGTGACTCAATCGTGTGGCTGGGATCTACAGGAATAATGCAGGAAGGTTCAGTCTGCGACAATACGGCTGCTATGAGACATCTAAGCATTCTAGAAAGGTTAAGGTGGCATTAATTAATGTGGCCACATTTAGAGACTGAATAATATTATGCACTTACAGCTTTTAAATCTCTGTGGATGTGAAGAATATCACACACTGCACATTTCAGAGCTGGGTATGTTTGGAAAAAAAGGTCACGATGGACTAAGTGATTGTCCCTTGCATCACTCCGTTTGCTATGCTGACACGCTTTTCTCTGCTGTGTTTATAAATAATTTCCCCACAATTTAGACTGTTATGAACTGTAAGAACAGTGTGTTACAATTAAAATTCAGGTATGCAAAAAGCTTTTTAGCCAGTGAATTTATAATATAAAATGTTACAGATGCACAAGTCGGCTGATATTACAGTTCGTTTTTTTCCCTAATCAGCCAGTATTGTAGGCTATATATTTGTTCATTTCCCCATTTATATTAACTTTAATATAATTTTTTAACTGACTATTATAATGTTGTGGTGCCTTAATTCACTTGTAGCATTTAAAACAACTGATTTAGTTTTATATTTATTTATTTATTTGAACAAAATAGTTTTGAATTGTAATACTGACTATATATTGGATATCAACCATAACATGAAAATAATTATCGTATCAAACAGAATTTTAATTTAATAGCCACATCACAAAATGAACATCATTTTACTTTTTAGCTAAATATTTAATTTAAAATCATATGTTAGGAAAAATATTTTTTTATATTTTTGAAAGTCTCTTCTGCTCACCAACGCTGCATTTATTTAATCAACAACGTTGCAAAAAATTAGCATTATTATGATTTCTGAAGGATGTGACACTGAAGGCTAGAGCAATGATGCTGAAAATATATAATACATTACATTTTTAAATATATTAAAATACAAAACTGTTATTTTAAATTGTAATAATTTTTGCAATATTATTGATTTTACTGTATTTTTGATTAAATACATGCAACAACAAAAAAAGTATGTTTCTTTTGACAGGTACTGTTCATATTTATATCTAAATATATAATATCTAAATAAAAATGTATAATATTTATACAGACATATATATTTGTTACTTTTTTGTTGTTGTTGCAAAAAAATACTACAAATAATTTACCAGGTTTTAAAATTTACAATAACCGGAAATTATACTACAATGTAACTTTATCAAAGTTATGAATTAATACAATGCACACATTACTTAATTGTTTGATGCTTCCATAACTATCATTTGTGCAGTTTTGACCAAATCTCAAATATGTTACCAAGCAAAACACTGATCCGACTCGGCCTGAAACACTCACACTGCAGGCTTCATGGAAATCACAACTGAAAATACACAAAGTACCATAAAACACTTATCCAGCATATTCTGTAGTTCCATCATTACTTACTATATTTTACATGTACTAATGTATTCAATGCAAACGCCATTTATCACCATTACCAGAGACAGTAAATGGCTGATGTCAGAGTGTTAATCCAGCAGCAGAATCCCCTGTAGACGGATATCTGTCTGCATGCCTGGGTGATGGATGGGTGTGCACACTAAACTCTCTTCATATTGCTTTTTGACGCTAGCTGTAACGTTGTATTGAGTCAGCCTCGAGAGAGGACAATGCCAGCCGAAGGCAGAGCGCATTACTCTTGATACATAGAAATACCAACACAACTCTTAAAATGCTAATGTTAGAGATATTTGTATGAGTACATCTGGGATCAGTCCTGCCGTTTTTCTTGTAGTGAGTGAGGCTGGGATTGCAAAACTAAAGATTACATGGTGGGATTGAGCTAAAATTGGAGAGGCTGAACAAGGTTTTGGCTGGAAAGCACCTACTGGTAGAAAATGTTACTTCACCGCTTGCTCCAATTAAGAATGTTTCTCCATTGAGAGCCATTCAAAAGTAGCTGTAAGATTTGTGGTGGTAACACATAAAATCACAAATATTTCAGGTGTTTTTTATCAAATGTTTGATCATTTGATTGAATTTAATACATTTGAATTTAAAAATCAAGTGGCTGTTTGCTGGAGTAGATGGATGGAAACTAATGTTGTGATGTTATTTCCATCAAGAGGTGCATCAGTTTTTGGTCAAGATCTTGTATTGACAATGCAAGAGTCAAGCACTCTGTAAAGTCTCCTTTAGCACATCCCAAAGACTTTCAAAGACGACTTTCAACTCCATAGGGTTGGGTACCGAACTCAATACTCAAGAGCACCAATCGTTACCAAATTTCGGTACCTGAGAACACATCTGGTGATAGTGTCTGGGAATATTAAACAGAAGAAAGACTATCGTATTTAAATACGAATCCTGCATATCCTGTGTGAATGAATCGCGCTCACGCACAGTTTATTTATCTCATGCAAACACACAGAATCGCGCGTGACGGTCGCGTGTTTCCATCTCATATAAGCACATGAACGCATGTCTGTCATCTCCAGAGCCGCTCTGAGAGTCAATTCATGAGCATTTTACCTACCATCATAAACACACAGAAACTCAAAGGTACACTCTAAAAAATGCTGGGTAAAAAACAATCCAATATTGGGTCAAACATAGCTTTGTTTGACAAAAAAAAGTTTAATTAAATGAAAAGATAAATTAATGTTTTATGTCTTCATTTGATAACCAGAAAATACACAACATAGAATTTGTGGGAAACCTTTTCATAGAAATTGAATTATATAAAAAATATATATATATATATATATATATATATATATATATATATATATATATATATATATATATATATATATATATATATATATATGTTTTTATGAATTCAATTAAGTAGCTAGTAGCCTATTATTTACTGGTAAATATTACAGTAAACAAACATCACAGACAATGGCAGACCAAGGCAGCTCTGGCATAATGTCAATAACACTTCTATAAATTTACTTCTTTACAGGTATTGATGTATCCCTAAAGTACCGAAAAAAGGTATCGGTACCGAACTTCAGGTACCGGTACTGGTTAAAATGTGAACGGGTCCCAACCCTAACACTCCATCTAGGGACAGATATAACATGCCAGAAACATAATAATCACTGCAATAAAGAATGATCCAATCATTGACTCTTAAGCATTTGCCTATTTAAATCCAAACAGATAAATACACATAAATAATTAGTCTACAGACTTTCTCTTGTAAGAGAATGTTTTAAAAAATATTGATGACTCATCCTGCATTTTGGGGCATGTCCATATTTTTTTATTCAATCAAATGCACTCCACAATGACTATGCCCTTCCCCCAATACCACTTGCCAAAGGAAAAAGCAAATCCTTGTTCATGTTTCAATAAGAAATACATCAAAACGGATGAATTTTCTGAACCTTTAGACATTATTGTATCAAATATGATACATTAGGCTTTATAGGGTTAAGCTGGAAGCCTAGAATATCTACAGGATGGTGAAAAAGCTTTTGGTTCATTTAATCACACCGAGCATTAGGAGAGACACAAGTTCAATTTATTGGCCGAAAATGGCTCAGCCAGTCTCTAAAAAACAAACTTTAATAAAAAAATCAAGCATCAGAGGTACACCAGCAGTGCAGTTTTCTCATTTGATGTGTAATGATTCCCAGACTCAGCCCTTGTGTGCAGTAATGAGAATATTAGTTTTGATATTACATCTCTCGCATATTATGCTTTGTTCTGTTCGCTCCCAGAGCGCGCAACATCTTTCTATATTAGCACTTTATTTGCATATAAAACAGTCCTATTGTAGTTCTACAAAAATAAAATGGCATCACAGGCCGCTATTACGCACAAAGAACGTTTAGATTAACAAATCAATTCTGTCAGCAATCTACAGGATTAGCACAAAAGGAAATCACAAAAAAAGCTCTTTAACATCTCAATTGTTTCTCCTGGACATCAAGGATTTTAAATAAAGACTTCTGCAAGTTTCCAGATGTGTCTCTGGAGAAAAACACCCCAGTAACCTTGACACTGTATGAGCAGGGCCTTTTGGACAAATGAGTCTTTGATAAAAGCAACTGACCTTTGTCAAAAGATGTTTCTAACACATCAGCCTTTCCTATCCCTGCTTATTAATAAGCCCCAAAAGTGTACTGTGGCTCTGAGATACTATCAAAACATTGCTCTGTTTGTTTAAGAACCCCAGCCACCCTGACATAGCAACAGTGGCTCAACCAATAGCATGAGTTGGGGGGTGTGGCTCTGTTCATCTGACCAATGACAGACCGGTGAGTATTCTGGAAACCTGTTTGCAAACAGTCATTATTTAAGTGAAGATAGGCAAGTGAATACATCTTTTTACTTTGTTGAATCTATTAAGAAATTTCAAACATTATTTCACAGCTTCATAATTAAACAAGAGAGCATCCTCAGATGATTTTCTGACAACTGAATGGAGTCTAAATGTGTTTGTAGTCTGTGTTCATTAGTGAAGCGTGGCTCTCAGATGGGAATGTCTTGTAGCTATTCTCCATGGAGCAAAGGACGGCCGTTATTACCAGAATGCCCAGAGAGAGAACAATCGAGACGGAGAGAAAGAACTGGTGGAAAACACACAGTTAACTCACTTTTGGGAATTGTTTGTCTTCGGCTGTCGCTTTCTCTGATGTTACAGAAAACAGAGAAACTGTACTTGACAGTCTGAGAAAGCTAAGAGCACGTAACACATTTCAGAAACGCATTATCACTTAGCTCCATCAATTTGATCCACATTTGGAAGAGTGAATTATCTGTTAATGCCTTTATTTGTACAAAAAAACTGACACAGACACATTGAGTCATGTGCATATGCAGGCAAAGGTTCAAATCCTCCTCTCTCTCACATATTTCAAGCTAGTGATTTCTGGTTCGCGAATGTATTGTTTTTTTAACTTGTTGTAAAATCAGACTAAAACAGTTCACGGCTTGAGTCAGCACATATCTACAAGTTACTCGATCAAAACTTACTTTTGGATGTGCCTAACAGTCGCTCCGACTCGAAATGAGCCAATTTTCAGGAGTGCCAACTCATTCAGCACTCCAGTTAGTCCAACAGTACACCGAACTATGAATAGTCTTTCGGACATATCCAGCATGCTGAGAACTGAGTCTGAGAACCAGTTGACCGGAAAATAATCGGACTTCCCATCAGTATATCAGGCTGTCGACTGGGTCTATCCAATAGCGTAGCATAAATAAAACTGACATGTCAAGTACGGCCTCACAGGTTTTTCAGAGAATAACAAACCATATGCAACTTCTCCAACCAGAAGGTGAGAGTAAATTCACCTGACTATCAACGTGGTTGCCATGAAAAACAGCCGACGAGCTCTGACGAGCTCTAACAAGCACAAAGACAGCAGTTTGGCGAGCGAGTGCCCTTTTCAAACCCTTCCCACACAGACAGCCATGCTTTACATGCGTTTTGACAGCAACCAACGAGCACAACTGTTCAAGTCACACTGTAAACTACCTGACAGACAGGCTCAAACGTATACGGTCAGTTCTTATCCTTAGATATTTCAAAATGAAATAGTTCAAAATAATATTTTCAAATAGAAAATAATTGCTGTTGAGGGCCAAAAAGAGCTTAACCTATAGCTCAACTACTGTAAGCAAAGAGGGATTTAAAGGGACAGTACACCCAAAAATGAACGTTCAGTCATTATTTACTCACTCCCATGTCAGTCCATCAGTCACAAGAAAATTATTTACGGGGTTCTTTCCACGAAAAGAAATATTACCAGTGAACGCACAATCCATATTACTAAGTGGCCAATAAACAATATTTTTATTATTGGAAATTTACATTTTAATTTCACCTATTATTAAATGTATTACATTTAGATGACATCTAATGCTCACTTAAAGTTATGATTTAACAGAAGAAGTGAAAGATGCTTTCTTCTGTATTATGTATCAAAAAATGGTGTGGGGGTTGGGGGAGTTATTGGGACAAACTGTTCTGGTCATTTCGGTGGAAACGCAGCTATTCTTAAATTATCACTTGCTTAACCAATACAAAATAGGCTTTGTTTTAAAGCTTGGAAGATTGGCTTACAGCGAATATAGAAAATAACATCTTATGACTTAAACTCTATATATTTTTGCAGTGCGCGCATGTCAAAAAAACAATTCCGATTTGAAGCTTGTGACATATAAACGCACATCAACCTGATCACTTGTTTAGCGTTCATGTAAACACTACATTCAGATTCATCAATCAGAATACATTCAGTCCCATTGAAACAAAAGTTGTGCATGTAAACATAGCCAATGTAGATCACAGAGTGACATGACATGCTGTTTGGCTAAAGATCGCATCACAATCATGACGCAGTGTTTTCCAATGAAACCAATAGTTCAACCAATGGAAACTGGATCTTTGGTGTAGTGGGTGGGTGGGGACGATGTGTAGAAACCAATCAGTTTAAAAGTCCAATCCGAATGAAAATGCTCCATATAAACACCTGACCGAATACCCAAACCGAATGAAATTGTAATCGGTTTGAGGGGGTGGAATAAACCTTTTCATGAACCGATCAAACGAAAAATTCCACCATGTAAACGAGTTGATCCAAATACTTTGAGTTGACATCCTTCTGACATACAGCGTGCGCCTCCACAACTGAAGAGTGCGCGCCATGCTCACAGTAGGCTATAAATCTGACAAGAGAGGAAAGTTAGTTCTTCTGAGGTTTTAAACTTTTTATTTCATAACAAGTTATGAAAATAATCATACACCATCTACACAATCTCATCTTGACAGCGTTTGTCCCAGGCACTTTTTACTTCAACTGCGCCTGACAGAAGAATTTATTTTTCTGAGGTGATTCTTACACTTTACAACAAATAAATAGCTTTTATAAAACTGTATAAGCCCTGGTGGCCGTTGAGACCGGGAACACATTAAAGCTAGCCTGGATGCCAGCCGAATTTAGCCCCGCCCACACATTTTTTTGCTCGGGCAATTAGGTCTGGAATCGCTCCATAGAGGAGTTATTACGCCTGAACAGAAACTGTTCGGACCAATGAAATTGTCAGGGCGGGCTTTAGACGATGATGGACAGATGATCAACAGTAACGTAATCATCCACGTCATCAAAGGCGCTTTGGGTTGAATTTGCTCTAATCCTAAACGGAGAACTTGTTCGTATATGCATTCACCTTCACTATCTCAGAAAGGATGATCGTGTTGGTAAGTACTCTGTGTATCCTTAAATTATTTTATTACAATACTGGCAAAGATCGTTTACACTCATCTTTTTCTTCTAATGTTACTTAATCCAGCGCGCGTGCAGACAGGGTTGCCACGTATTTTTGCAATGTCGCGCACAATTGCTACTATAGCCTAAAACAATAACTTTACGGGGGGTTCTCTGGAAAAAAATGGCGTTTGGTTGGCAAAATATGTTATTTTGGCAAGGTTGCCTGCTAAAATTTGCATTATATAATCACATTATTGGGGTCGCTTCAACCCGCGGACATGGAGAAAAACACGGACTTGGCAACCCAGTAGGGTTGGGCGATGTCCCCTAAATTGGCAGTTGACGATGTTTACAGTAAAACATCGCGATGGACGATGATATCGTCGTTTTTTTATTTTTTTTTAAATAAAAATATATAATTTACTATATCTGTATTTTACTATCGCTTTACATGAATACTATGTTCTATTTAGTTATTTTGCTAACCCAAATAAGGACTCACCCGCGCTAGGTTGCACGTGAGGGGAAACAGAGTTGTGCACTTTTTATTTTAATATACCTCCTTACATAAATACTATTTTCTATTTAAAACTATAATTTCGTTATTATCCCCGTGTTTTGTACGTGAAAGCTATTTTACGTGAATATATTACCACAGGACAGAAGCACAAAGCTTTGTTTTCAAAGGAAATAAATGTGCAGTTACATCGCAGCCATGAAAACATATGGATTCATGCCGAATGAGAGAGGGAGGCTGAGCCCAATTAAAGATTTGCCAGCTTTTCAAATATGTTTCTACCTTTCCATAATCAAAGCCCATTGGAGCGGTACCAGACTCATATTCTGACTAGAATTGAGTATGGCCACGCCAAGCTACATTAAAGCTGCTGGAGAGGACAGTTTCTCATAAGTTATATATATTTTAAAAAGTTCATGTTTCAAATTGGTTAAGTAACATTACCCACAGTCTACTTGAATGACTTTTGTTAATATTTATACCTTTATGGATTACGGTATCTTTCCTTAATCATCTAAAATATCTTATCCGTTTAGAATTGATCTACTAGTAATGATGCTGAGCTCGCCTTGCTTTCATTCATGTTTCACTGTATATCCTAAGTTTTATTAATAATTTGGGTGCATTTTATTGTTAATTTTGTGTTTTTCAAAATAAAAAATAGCCATTGTATTAGTTAGGACACAAATTAGGTTAAACTACTGCATGTCTGCCCACAGAAAAATAAATCAATATAAAAATTACCGACACAGAACTATCCACGAACGTTGCAGGCAACCTCACAAAATTACGTTGTGGCAACGAATCCGATGCGGCAGACAAACATGTCACAAAATGATTCCGATTGAAAGCGTCAGCACATGTAAACACCAGATCTCATGTAAACAGTCCACCCAATCTTTCAATCAGAATTATTTAAATCGGAATGACGAAAAAGTGTGCATGTAAACGTGGCTACTGTTTCACAGCTGGAGCGTGGTGGATTGGTTTGAGCATTCAGATTAACAGGTCTAGATTTACCATGCGCCATTGGTAAATAGGAGTGCACAGCTGAAAAAGAGCTGGAAGATCATCACTCATCAACCAGAACAGCGCTTCCCAAAAGCCACATGAGCTAAGTTGAGCATTTGTATGCCGAAGTAGATCGTAGAACCATCACTGGTTTGGAGGGTTTTTTGGACCCTTGGTTAGTTATGTTTAAAATAAACAACCAGCCTCAAAACTACGCACTGTCATGATGACCTTGCTAAATCGACCATCCATAAGTTTTATCGATTAAATTACTATTGACAATTAATCGGTCATCACATAATTGTTAGCATCCCTACTTTAAACCCATGAGATAGAAAGAAGCTCTGAAGTATCAAAAGCTCAAAGTCTGAAATCTGTAGAGATTCCTGTTCCTGGCAAGGCTGTAGAAAAATGAATCCAATATTGGCTTCTTTTTGCCATCTCCTGGAGGGCGAAAGGAATTATGGGAGTGAGTAAAATATGAGTGGATACTGGTAACAGGATGCTGGATGAGCTGATTGTAACAAAGAAAGAATAAAACCCTAACGATTGCTTTGGCAGTGACTGAGAACGTAGCACCTTGTATGTTATTGAAGTGGCAACATGCAATGAATTATGCAGAAAGAGCTGCTGAGATTGTTAGAAGCATAAATGATTCAAATCTCTATGCTCTTTGCATTGACAGGATTTCTTTTTTAAACGCTCCTAGATCACCGGTATCAAAGAACTCACTAGTGACACTTTTACACCTGGTTGTGATTCTTGCGACATGAAGCTATTTGAACAGTGAAAGCTCACTATGGGCCATAAACCTTTGAGCTTTCACAAATCTTTAAGTATATGTCAGTATGTACAAAGTATAGATGTATTCCAAAGCTGTCTTGCTATCTATTGCCTACACAGACAGCATCCTATTGAAATGATAGCAGCCTATCGTCCTTGATAGCACCCTATCATTTCAAGCTCACATAATATTATTACGGTAGTTCTGTATATTGTCATTTACAAAAAATAAACCGTATTCGTCCTTCTCTGACAACGAACAGCACTGATAACCTTGTACATGCACATCACATATAGATTATTATAATTCTCTTCTCTCTGGTCTTCCTTATAAATTTCTACATAAACTGCTGATGGCTGAGAATTCAGCTCAGCAAATTATTTGTAGAACCCGTCTCATAGAGCACATTTCTCCTGTTCTTCAACAGCAAAATCTTGCTCTTTACAAACAAGGCTCTTAATAATCTAGCGCCGCCATATCTTCTTCATCAATCTTTTTAGTCTTACATCGCATTCATCTGAACAGTATGGGGTCTAGGTCTTTTAGTTATGCTGCCCCACATTTGTGAACTCCAACAGTTCACTTTTAAAACTTGTCTTAAAACTTAAAGGCTTATTTAAGATTGCACATATATTGAGCAATATCTTATTCTTCAGTGTCTAAGTATAGGGCAATGCTCTACATTGGTAGCAACTTTTCACTCAAATAGTGTTACACATTAACTAAGATAACAGCCTATTACTCCAATATTATACATATAAATAACATTGGACTGTTAAAATTTGACTGTTCTAACAATAACAGCGCTAATCAGCGTATTAGAGACTAAATCCGCAATTGATTCCAATAGAGTTTGATGTTAACATGTTTCTACAATAACAACATGATAAAATTGGCTTAAGAAAACATTTATTTTCTAAATGCATTTTATTGCAGTCGTGAACGCTTTATCCATCTGTAGTGACGTATGCAGGAGTTCTCCGCATAAACCCCGCTCTTTAAAGCTACACTGTGTAACTTTTTTAGTTTATTCTTAGCTAAAAACACTTAGTTCTTTCAAAAATATATGTGCTCATTAATGTATATTTACTTCTTTCAAGTAATAAAGTATTCTCGTAAGTGTATAATATGCCATTGAAAATACATACGGGTGAGGGGTTCGAATGCGCGTCGCCATGTTGCCCCTCCATCTTGAAAGTACAGTAGCCAAAGAGGGACATACCCGTAAATTCAAGCACTGTGTCGAATGTGAAGAGGGGGATTGCTTGAGACTGATATAGCCTAGAATGTAAACTTTGCCTTACGCTAGTGATGTCGTACAACATACAGAATAACGATAGCACAGATGAAAGTTAATGTACTAAGATTAGCTTGCATTCGTCTGGGAACCTGATCGCTGATGTTAGCAATGAAATGGTAAAAAAATAACGAAAAGGTAAAACTATTATTCATTTTACATAGATGTCATAACCTACATGTTAACTGACAAATTAAATAACTGCACATTATAATTGTTTTCTAAAGTAACCTCATCACTTGATCGAACTGGAAGCCATATTAATTTTGGACTAAATCAGCCACCGTGGGAGTTAAAACGAAAACGGAATTGAGAGGAACAGAAACTAACATTCACTAGATGGTCATATACCTTTTCACTGCTAGATGGGGGAAAATATCACACAGTGTAGCTTTAATTACAATCGCCTGCGAGTTTGCATTCAGATCTGCCTCCATCCAATCAACAAGGGCCCAGTTGTTCAAAAGTAAACGAATCGGATTTCGGTTATTGGATCAAATATTGAAAATGGATTGTTCAGAAGAAGAAAAAAGGATCCAATCAAAAACATTTTTGTAAGATTGGTATATCTTTGATCCCATATTTCATGATCTTTGATATTTCATTTAAAGTGTTTTTTTTTAAGTCAGTTTGTAAACTACATTGGCACAATCATAAGAGATGAACCAGTCAAAAGTTCTTTGTGAGCAAACGCAAAGTTTCTTGGGTGAGCGCTACGCAAAACTTTTCTGAGAGAATCTCATATTTTCTCCATCATCGTGTCCTTTTAGGAGCTCCCTAGAGCACTAGTAATCCAGAATTAGTAATCTGAAAAGGTATAAATTTGGATCAGGGCGACCCAATACAGTTTTGCTTTGGAAAAACCACCACACAAGTAATAATCCTGGATGGCAAAACATGGGATTTCCAAATCCAGATCATTCTGATCCAGACTATACTTTTTGAACAACTGGGCCCAGAGGATCGGACCAATCCCACCTTAAATGTTTTTAATTAATAATAATCAGTTTTACTATAATAGCTATCCTCACAGTAGATTTGACTTTACCACGTTGCTAAAATAAGAATGTATAACTCTAATAGGCATAAAAATACTCTAAAAATAGCTAAATCAAAGATAGATGAAAAAATGAAAATTCTGTCAATAATTACTCCCCCTCAAGTCGTTCCAGACCCGTAAGACCTTCGTTCATCTTCAGAACTCAAATGAAGATATTTTGAGGAAATCCGAGAGCTCTCTGACCCCTCCATAGACAGCAATTTAATGACCACTTTCAAAGTCCAGACAGCTTTAAAATGTTCTACGTCAGAACGCCGGCTTAAGGTACCATTGGCCGACGCTGTTCAAGTGAGCACCAGGGTGTATGCGTGAGATGCAAACCCTGTCCAGCAACTATTCTAAAGGTTTCGTTGGTCATGTCAATGCTAATAATGTAGACAATGCTGAGATAACTGGGAATTCCTACTCTAACCCAAACCCTATTGACCTTATGTAGCCCTGTCTCTTTTCAGCACTACATTTGTTGTGTTCCTTCTGACAGTCTGTTTTTCCACAGCATGAAGGTAAAATCTTACGGATTTATGTTATGACATCTGCTTCCAACATTAAAAATGCTCATAATAACTTTCGTTTAGAGCTGTGCAATTAGTTGTATTTCAAATTCGATTTAAACAATTATGAAAACAAGATAATCAAGGTAAAACGAGTATTGTGCTGCTGCCGCATTCAGTCCTATGCACTTTCATTTCCTTCAGAGCAGTGCGCTTTTGTTCCTCCTTAACTGAACATCCAAATCAGCCGTTTAAGTGAGTGATGTAAAATGCAGTCTACTGTTGCTAAACTACAGGAAGTACTTGAAGTACTCAATTGGGTTGCGATCGTGATTTCAATATTGACCTAAATAATTGTGATTATAGTTTTTGTAATAATCAAGCAGCCCTACTTTTGTTAACTCTACAATAAGTAAATTGTCTGGCTATCACCGGACCAAGCTCAATTTTAGATTGAACATTGGTCTGGGGAGTCTGCTCTGTATTTTCTACGGCACAAGAGGTGTGATAAACGAGCGTAATGCAAATGACTCTGTATGCAACTGGATAGTCCTTTAACCAATTAGACCACAAGAGGTGTGATAAACGAGTGTAATGCAAATGACTCTGTATGCAACTGGATAGTCCTTTAACCAATCAGACCACAAGAGGTGTGATAAACGAGCGTAATGCAAATGACTCTGTATGCAACTGGATAGTCCTTTAACCAATTAGACCACAAGAGGTGTGATAAACGAGCGTAATGCAAATGACTCTGTATGCAACTGGATAGTCCTTAAACCAATCAGACCACAAGAGGCGTGCTCAAAGGGCAATGACCCATCGCTTCTCTATCGGTCATTGTGTTAAACCCGCCAATAGCACGCCAGATGAATAAGCCAGTCTGTGATTGGTTCCCGCAAAAGTGTAACAGAAGCAGTATAAATGAATGTACAGGTTTCCAGACTGAGTTGCAGGGCGAATTCAAATCGTCGGCAGATCAGGCTGGGTTTACCCAGTCTAATAAGTAAATCCATTCACCAGCTAATTACTCTTCGACAGCGATGCCATAGAAATATACAGAGCTACCGCAAAAACGGAAGTTCAAACACAAAATTCTAAAGATGGCTGTGAAGGACACATGGAGTGCTGCCTCATGATTTGGCCAAATTAGAGGGCCGCATAATGTTGCTGCCAACCTTTTGGAACAGCTTTTGCATCCCATGATGCCTTAAAATGCTCACTAGATTTAGGAACAGAGCTTATGTGTGCACTGGAAGTCTCATTTAATTCCCACCAACGTCTCACAGATCTAGCAGCTGACTAGGCCTCTTCTAGCTTTATCTGTCAATCTTATCTCTCTCTCGGAGTGGCAGCGTGCCTGTTGACCAGGGCACAGTAGGCGCCCAGTCAGCATGTGACAAAAGCAAGAGACTCATTTATATGCCGAATCCGCTCCCATCATAAATCCGAGCCGAGAAGCACGGGAACGGACGCAGCGATCCCGGCTTTTACCGCTAAAGAGTTTGACTGAGATCAGCTTTTGGTCTGATGGAAATTAAAGCGGTTGATGCTTCAATTACGCTAAATTCTTTAACAATCGGAAGAGATGTCACACAGCGCTGATGCACATGTGGGAGTCTGGAACAAAAAAGTAACAAGAAAAGTGTTATGTGCTGGTGACATTAGCTTTCATTTTACTGATTAAATGTTCTGAACATTACGGCGTAATTATAAACCAATATGGTCTTGTCAAACTGTCTGTTCACAGCTGTTGCCTGCAGTTTCCACATGGTGGTTTTCATCACTAGCCGATCAGCATCTCAATTCAGCAGGGATGCAGAAATGACATTCAGGATGATGTTTAAAAGGAACGTTCAACCAAATAAGAAAATTCTCATGGCATTTGGTAAAAAAGTTAATAGTAGAATCCAAAACACCACTGACATTTTTTAAAACATCTTTCATGTTTCACAAAAAGAAAGAAAATAATACAGGTTTGGAATAATATGAGGGTGAGAAAATGATTACAGAATTTATATCTTTAAGTTTTAATTTGTTACTCACACAACACTACTTCACATAGAAAAAATAGACTACATTTAAGGTGTGTCCATTAAAAGTGTCCTTTTTGAAGTTTGAACACTCAAATCCCTGTTCATGTAATTGTAGGGACAAAACACTTCTCCTTTTGGGCTCCACAACAGAGAAAAGTGAGAAAATAATGATAAAATGTTCATTTATTGGCAAAATTCTCTTCACTTAATAGCCTCATTTCCTTTCATCAGCTTTGGTTTTGGAGGAAAAGCCAGGTGTGAAGATGATCAACGGACACATTCTTGTTTGAAATGCCATTGCATTTAATGATACATTTACTGTAAATAGCAGATGGTTTATTAAGCTGATTTTGCGACCAAAAGGGCTGAGAGGCCAAGATTACAGTGCACGCCTGTGTATAAATGTGTATGCATGCTTTTATGTGTGTGTGTGTGTGTGTGTGTGTGTGTGTGTGTGTGTGTGTGTGTGTGTGTGTGTGTGTGTGTGTGTGTGTGTGTGTCATCCCGGCTGGACTCCATCCATATTTCATGACTGATAAAGGTTTCGGTAGCTGTGTACACTTTCCAAAAGCAGCACTGTAATATGCAGCCATTTTCCAGTGCAATATGCTCCAGATGTGGCTTGTCACTAATGTGAATAAAGAAAATCATTTCCCGATTTGTCATAAAATCATTCTACAATTTAAGCACAGAGAAACGGAGGTTTTGTTTATTGTCCAACCCTCCCTGTACCTTCAAACCACCACTCTTCTTTGCTCTGACGTTCTCTCCTTCTAAGTGAAGAAATGACCAAATGTCACCCTGTTGTTTATTCGGGTAAAGCTGTAGTGAATGAGATCATTGAAGACCTGAGGTCCATGTGAACTCCTCTGTAATACTGGACTCCTCACGCCGCTCAACTGACTTTGTCTCTAGCTATCAGCCAATGAGAGGTGAGCAGATTCCAGACTGCTCTGCTGCTCCTCTGCCAAAAATCATCCTTCAAACTGTCAGCTGCTATCACAACAAACTTACGTAAAATAACAAATCAAAATAAGACCACTGAGGTTATCATTTAATTTGCCCTGAAGACTTGGTTGCACTTAATACAAGGATGTGTTCATGTAATTTTAGTCCATAATTCATTTATCAATTTGTAAACAGGGTGTGTGTGTGTGTGTGTGTGTGTGTGTGTGTACACATACACAGATAGATAGATAGATAGATAGATAGATAGATAGATAGATAGATAGATAGATAGATAGATAGATAGATAGATAGATAGATAGATGTAAATATTTAAAAGTAAATATTCAAATAAATATAAACAGAACGTAAATCGTATACGTTATTGGTGTTGATGTAATAACAAATAGGACTGAAATGATGAATATACTATTTGTCACATGAATATACTATTTGTCACAAAAAAACAGTATTGTTTCGATTTTAGATGTAAAACCCTAACAGTCTATGGTAAAATCATATTCTCAGTAAATGAAATTAGAGCGTCTGTATGAAGAAAGACAAAAGATCAGTCTTTACTGCGGCTATTTCTTCTTATTGCTGCATATAAGAGCTATTCAAGATGACCATTCAAATTAATGAAGAAAAACAAAAATAAATAATTCCCGCCGAAAATGAAAAATAATAATGATAAAAAATAATGAAAACGCTCGATATGCATTATTCTGTCACTTGCCTTCAATATTTTAAATCAGCGGAAAATGATGTGACATTTCATCTGCCATCAGATTGTGGATGTCACGGCTCATTATCGCACCTGCAGCGATTTAACTTGCGTTTTTATTAACGATGCGGCAATATAATGAAAATATATTACTTACCAACGCCATATTTTTCATGTTCAGTCGGTATCCACATTTTTTCCCGCGTCAAGTAAAATAAAATGTGCTATAAAACAGGGCAATTACGGCGGATACTATCCATATTGTTGTTACACAGGGTTGCACTGTATTGTTCTGAGGGCAGAGCCACAGCAGCATCCCACATACACCACACTTCTCAGCCCTGAAGAAAAACACCATCGCCTCATGGGAGATGTAGGAAATAAATGAGAAAGCTTGAAAAGAAAACTACAATACCCATAAACCACATCCCGAGCGGTGGTTTAACTCTTATTGGTCGATGAGTCATCTACCAGGTCATGTGACTTAATAAAAACATGGCAGCTCAGACGCACAACACTAATTTGACAGGTTGGTTAACCAAATTAAACATATTGGCAGATATGCAGGCATTATTTTGAGTTGTTTGCGTTTATTTTAATGTTTAATTTCTTATTATATTTAAATGTTCCTGAACATGCCCGCCAACTATCTATTTCAAATACTAGTTATAACAACAAGTCTGCAAATAAATTATTACCGTAATGCAATTTTGTTTTCTGCTTTTCATGGCACATGTGCACGATGAGGTCCTTTTGTAATACTGATCTGTATTGGTGCTTTACTCGTCAAGCTAGTTTATATTTGTCTCCCAGCCTTTCAAATCTGGACTTCTAGATGTAAAGCAGCCAAAAACTCTTAAAAATCAGCAACAGACCAATCTGACTGGTTAGGTAGTCCAGCTTAAACCAGTAGACCAGTTTAGACTAGTTTTAAGATGTTTTCCCCAGCAAGGAGTGGGTGGTTCGAGTTGTTATGGATGAACTATCTTCTAACAGATGATCAGTGACCCTTTAATCTGTCACTGCAAAAACTCACTTCGAAGAAACAAAACGATTAATAAAGTGCACTTAGGAGCACAAATGTATCAGATTTTAGAGGATAACCTGCTGTTTTCATGAGTCACACCTTCATTTTGTGTTAATCAGCTGACATCCTGCTAGGTTGTGGGATGTACGAGACGAGGATAGACATTTGTGTATCATATTTTATTGAATGTGTTGCGATGTGTTAAGTGTTTTCTCTCATTGCTAGGTGAACAGGATTGTATACTAGAGCCGCTTTGTTTCCCTGAGCAGCTGTGTGGTAGCGCTTGTCTCGCCTCCTCCAGCGATGGCCACCCGGTGACCTGTGTGCTCTGTTCCGACTCTTTTCCCTCTTCCGAAAAAGACCAAATTCTTAAGCACATGGTGTTGGATCACAAACTGGTTATTGCTGATGTCAAACTCATTGCAGACTTTCCACGGTGAGACTTCACATGATTTGTAATACATGTCTCAGCATTTCTCTGAAGAGATATTAGTTTGGATACTGGAACAATACAAATAACACAAAATATTGGAACCTTTTGCAGATATATGTTGTACTGGAAGAAACGGTTTATAGAACAACCCATCAAAGACTTCTGCAGTGTTATCAAGACCAATTCTGAAGGTCCTGAAGGTAAGAAACATTTGAGCTGAAGAATTTTGTATTTGCATTTTGTAATAGTTAGTTAGGTGCTATGGAATTTATAATAAACTAATTTTAAAGAATTTAAAAGCGTTTAATCACATTATCTAACATATAACACTTCAAATCTCTGGCAAAAATACAACCCTGCTACTTACAAAACTTTTTTAATGTTTATCGCTGGAATTACAAAATTATGCAAGAGTTAAAAATTTTAGTAATAGGGTTGCAAAATTATCGCCGTTCTAAACACCGCTTTTTAACCCCAGGTAAAGCGGGGTTAGCAGTAGCACAGCTTTTTACCCGAGGTTATGAAACCCAGCTTCGGAGCAGGGTTAGCACTGCTTTTGCAGTGTTAACCCCACATTGTGTTGCCAAACATGTACAGTGTGAAACGATGCAGTGTTAGAAACAGACAACCGATCGTGTACATATTTGAATGCTTTGGACAGTCTTGGAAACACTGCACATTGTATATAAACGGTACATTTAGTGATTGGTTGCATGGTTTACTTGTCATTTTATGTTTGTATGAATTTTATGGTTTTTACTATTTATAGTTCGGTCCATTCGAATGGTTTTGAAAGTGCTTTATAAATAAATTCAGTTGAGCAAATTCAGCGTTTTAGAGGAAAAATGTCAAATGCTGACAGAAAACGTAACAATTTGAGTGAAGAAGTATATATCCATTCAGTATAAACTCACAATGCTAGAGCTTTTATGTAAACAGGTCACATGCAGCCTTCATCCAATCAATGAAACATTTGCAAATATGCAAATAAGAACGTTAACCCAGGGTTTAGTAATGTACATTGTGAAACATCAGTTTATGAACACCCAGGATTATTTGTTAAGACCGGGTAAAGTATGAGCAGTGTGAAACGTGAAGCAAGATAACACAGGATTCAGTTTACCCAGGGTAAAAAAAAAAAAGATTATATGAAAAACATAAACTTAAAATGAGAAATTTTGCTTTTGGCATCTAACTGAAAGAAAATAAGTTTAAGTTAAATACTAAAATTAAAACAATTAAAAAAAAAATCATTCAAAATATTAACAAATACAATAATAGTATTTAAATCATTATAAAATAACACCTGAGAAATAGCCCTTTAAATGTTATGATTTAAATGTGAAATCTAAAGTCTTGTACACTGGACTATAATAACCAAAACACTGCTTTGTGTCATTTTAGAACAACAAGAGCACTACTTCCTATTATGTGATGTGCTGCCAGAGGACAGAATCCTTAGAGAGCAGCTACAACAGAGACGACTGGTGAGTGTCTGTGAGAAGACAAGGACCTGCGACTGTCTTTCAGTTCAGGAGTGCTGCTCTGAGATCAGCTCCCACCCTGTGTGATATTAGCTTATGAATATTCAAAACTGATCCTTCAGCAGCACAGATTCCAGTCGGACTAATATGCAGAAACCCTAGAATACACTGTAAACTCAAATAAGATGGTAAAACAAAACAACAAAATTTGGTTAAGAAATTCAAAGTTTTAAGTAAGCACAACTTGTAAATTTTTATTTTGTACTTATACATTTTAATTGCTCTTAACTTGAAATATCTGAGTAAGGTATTTCATACATTAAATTTAAAATGATGTAATCTCGAGGACAAGGCGGGTGCGCGCATGTGGGCAGATCCTGTAGCAAAAGGGGTGGTAGCCATGGTAGAGAGAGTGACAGTCGCCCAAGCCAATCACTTGTTTCTTCCGAACGAAAATAATGATTGCGGTGTTTATTGCAGATTAAAAGTCTAGATTTTTATACTCTTTTTCAGAGTACTTACATTTTAATTATGTATTGACATATAAAGAAAGTTTAAACAAATTTGGACAAAAGTGTTTTAGATAATTCTTACCTACCCTACCTTTAATTTTATCTATATTAAAAGAAACAAGTTCATAAAGCTCAAGACAATGAAACAATTCAGATGACTTAAAATGTGTCAGTTTTGTAAACTCAAAAGAAAAAAGTTCTAACTACTAAATTTGTTTGAACTAATTTGTTTCATTTAAGTTTACCCTACTCAAACCAATTCATTATTTTGAGCATTAGGGTTTACAGTGTATGAGTGACATCATACAAGAAGACTGTATTTTCTTTTGTTTTTACATAAAAAAAGGAATATTTTGATTATTTTCTATTTTGTTGAATTATGCTGACGTAAAGATAGTAGTATTCCATATGTATCATGTAACAAAAATGTTATTGAAAAGATATTTTGGTTAATAATTTTTCCTATCTATAAATCCTATTACGTCAGACAGGAAATGTCATTTTAAAGGTTATTGAAACAAACTTATTTTTGTTTAAAAAACTAAAAAACACACATAATGTGAACTGATAAATCACTTTGAAAGTTTATTAAGTATAAAGCATCAATTTTGTTTTCTTGTTGTATATCAAAACAACAATTCAAAACTATAATCTCAAAAGTAATGGCTGTGTAATGAAAGCATAATGGGTAGCCAGAAATCCCACAGTGGTTACGTACTGTACCTCAAAGAACTGACAAAACAACACAGTGTCCAGTGAAAATCCCCACTCCCCCCGTACAGATTGTTTTTGCAGAGATATTATGAGTCAACATAGTCATCTTACACAAATTTCATCTCCGGCAAAAATCTGCTATTGTGGTTGCTAGGCAACCACAGCACCTCTGCAGTCGCGCTGCAGTGTGGCGACCAGCTGTTTAACAGTGCAGCTGTGACCTTTCTCAATCACTCGGTGACACGCTGCACATCGATGAAACTCGAGCAGAGAGGATTAGCACTGTTTATTAAACACCAATCACTTGCGGATTGCATCTGTGATAATTATCAATGATTATGGCAATCGAACAGCGGGTTTTCAGAAACGTGGAATGATAAAAATCACACTGCACTGAGATTCATACCAATTATGAATATTGTTTATAGGCTCACAATTATGTAACCAAATTTATAATGTGTACTATAGTGATGTCTTATAATGCTAGATAAATCTGTGATGAAAGTTTGATATGTTTTGATAGGAGAAAGTTTTGGAGCAGCAGCAAAAAGAGAGGGACGATACAACGTTTCATCGCACATGTATGTTCTGCAGTGAGGAGTTTACTGGAAACAGGTGACTATTGCTTCTGAGTAGACCTTGAATAGGCCATGAAAGTGAAGCTGTGAGGGATAGAATTACAGTGTTTTCATTGGCATCTGCTGTAAAAAGCTGTATAAAGCTCCTAGATCGCTTATCGTTTTCCACAGCTCATGTTGTCTGGGGTTTTTTGTCTAATGACATTTCTTGGAAGGACATTTTTGCAGCATTTTGTCCAAAAACAGATTAAATAACAGTACAACCCACTGAAGAGATGAATATCTATCCTTCACAGCCTCGCTTTCATTCCCGTTAAAAATCAAAGATGCCACTTCTGTGAGCAAGGTTTATAGTTCAGACACGCATACATCCCTGTCTGCTGATATTAAATGATGTAATCTGCCACTGTTCATTGCATTTACAACTTATTTCAGATTCATTCCTAAATCTAGGATCTATAGATTTAATTTATAGTCATTAAATCATCAAGTGAAATTGTTGACATTTGAGTTTTGTCCTCTTGGACATGACCTCTACCACAGATTCAATCTCTGGATTATTTTATAATTCATATTTATAAATAGTGATTGTTTATTATATATTGTTATATAGTAATATTTATATTTAATATTAAATATGTTTAATGTTTTATTTATAAATGGTAGTTATATTTAGTTATTGTTTGTTTATATATATATATATATAAACAAGCATAAACAACAACTAAATATAACAAAAAAAAAATTATATATATACATATATATATAGGTGTGTTTTTCATTTAGTAATAAATGTAACAAAATACTAAATACAATATTCTTAAATTTTATAGGTAGATAATTTATTAATTATATATTTATATATTTTACATATCGTATATGTATATATATGATTTATATATGATATTTTTTAAATGTATATATATATAATCATACATACACATACATACACACACAAATATATATGTGTGTGTGTGTGTGTACACATACACGTTCTTAAATATATATATATTTATGAATATATTTGTGTGTGTGTGTGTGTCCTGGTAATCCTACAGTATGGGGACAAAATGTCCCCACAAAGATGGCAATATCCAAAATCCTAACCCATGCAACTCAATTTGCAAAGAAAAATCTAAATCTAATCATACCAAGATGAAGACTGCACATGAATATTAATTAGCTAATTTGACTGAATGGCCTAGACAGATTACCTTGTGTGTCAGAGTGTGCTAAGCAAAATTCATGAATACAGTTTTCGCTGTATAGTGACTTCATTCCTCCACTCTGACATTCAACTGCTATTATTGCTTTATTATTTTATGATGTGTTTTTTGTAACTCACAGTACTAAACAGCATTACATATTCCGGTTTAAAGTGCTGTATTTGTACCCTGTGCTGTTCTGCAGGTCTTCCTGCTGAACCACATGGCTAAAGAACACTCGTTCAGCATCGGCCTGCCTGACAACATCGTCTACTGCACAGAGTTCCTCGACACTCTAGAGTGGAAACTGGAGAAGTGAGTGGTTTAAAATTTAATATATATATGCAGTATATATCATACTATTATTATCACAAATTTAAAAATTAAAAAGGAGATTAAGAAGGTATGAACGCCCTCTTTTGGTGGTCATTGTCATTGCATTAATCCAAAGTCACCAAGTAGGGTTAGTTTTTGAGTCAGTGACGTATAACTAGAGTGAAGATGCAAAAAAAAATTAATATAAAGGCAAGTTAATTTACACTGTATTTTTTAAAAATCTTTTTAAACATATATTTGTATGTATAATATTGTATATTTAAAGTTTTTAGTTTTCCTATGAGTTATTGTATCCATTGACTGAAAATCTCCTGTTGTTAATTTATTTATTCTTTGTTTTTTCAAGCAAGTTTGTTCAGTCTATTGTCCCATATAATATTTAGGCACTTAAGCATAATGTCTTCGATAACTAATACTATTAACTTAAATATCGTATCATTTTAATTTACAATCTTGTATATTTTAAATTGGCTTAGAAAATCAGCTTGTGAAACTAGACATTCATATTAACGTTATTTTACATAGCATGCAGTGTCTGTACTGTGAGAAGACATTCAGAGACAAAACCACCTTGAAAGATCACATGAGGAAAAAGCAGCATCGACGAATTAACGCCAGAAACCACGACTACGATCGCTTCTACGTCATCAATTACCTGGTAAGAAAACGCTTTGGTTTGTAGTATGCTTCTCACCTGAACAAAAAAAAACTCTATTTCGCCCTGTTTACACTAATGTGCTGTTTTAATGTTGCAGGAGTTGGGGAAGACATGGGAGGAGGTGCAGTCTGAAGATGACAGGGAGCTGTTTGAAGACGAGGATGAGTAAGGCCTTCATCTTTTTACTTGATCTTCAGAGGCTGAATAAAACGTTTTATTCCGTTCTCATTCCTGATATTCTGCAATCTCTGCAGCGATTGGTCGGACTGGCAGGCCCATCCCGTGTGTGCCGTGTGTCTGTTTTGTGAGCAGCAAGCGGAGACGATGGAGAAAATCTACACACACATGGAGGTAAATGATACCACTTATATAGCTGAGGGCTTCTAAAAAGGATGTCATTTTTACATCAGCTTTATTAATATAATGTTTTTCTCCAGGAAACTCATGAATTTGACCTGCGCAAATTAAAAACCGACTTAAGTGAGTATAATTGCATAAACTGTAATTTTGGCCTGTTTTTGAGAGGAACCCATGACCACACAGAAGGTCTTTAAAGTCATTTGTGTCGTTTGTCCAGACCTAAAGTTTTATCAACAAGTCAAGCTAGTGAATTACATCCGCCGTGAGCTTCACCAGTGCCGCTGCTACTGCTGCCAGGAGAAGCTTGAAAGCAAAGAGGAGCTAGTGCAACACCTTGTTAACAAAGGTCATGTGATGCAGCTGCCCGAGGTCTCGCACTGGGACCAACCGCAGTAAGTATTACATCTTCACATCACCAATTCTTTAATATTTGTGTTATATGAAATAAAAACACTAAAAATAACAACAAAACATTTATATAACTTATAGCAGAAGATATTACTCCTCCAAATGCGTGTGACATCATTAATAAGAGTCCTATATTGCTGAACCATGTGGTTCAAATGAAGTTCACCATGGTGTGGCCGACTGGAAAGAGAGGTTTTGCAACTGTGTAAAATGTGAAAAATAATGTTTTTAGAACATTCAAGCATGAAAACCTATCCTAGTAAACCCCCAAAATAATATGGTCTCTTTAAAATATAATGTGCTGTTTTTCAAGGTACTACTTTCCTACGTATGAGAACGACGCACTTCTTACAGCTCTGTCGGACAGCGAGAGCGAGTCTGAGGGTCCAAATCACACCTCTGAAGTTCCTGTTATTGCTGAAGACATTTCAAACCTGAAGGTCTTAAAACAGAATAGTGTGCTTGGTAAACTTCTCAAAGACAGGGGCGGCTCCAGCTGAAGATGAGAGAATCCAAATGTTCCAATTGCTTTCAATGTAAAAAGTTTAATTGCGTGACTATTTAGTTCTATTCATATGGGCTTATGATGGCCATACTCACATCATGACAATGAAGTCAAATAAACTTTATTTATTTACGTGTGTCATCAGTGGATCATTGAAAAAGACCTGAAAGGATTTGAAAAAACATTTAGCAGTGCCTTATTGTTGGGAAATTTTGGCTCACGGCTGGATAGTGCAGTCTAGTAGTATTGATACAATAAATATTAACATTTATTTTAATAAAGATATTATCAGAATAGCCTACACACAACACCTTCCCACTTTAAGCTAACTGTAATATCCGTACACAGGTCCATTTAACACTAATGATGCTTTATTATTAACAATAGCCAGCAGAAAATGTTAAATCAAATTATGGTGCATTAATTTACAATATTAGTATTTTAATGGATACAAAATGTTTATATATCAGAATATAGTTTAATATACTTTCAAACACACTGTATACACTGATCAGGCATAACATTATGACCGGTGAAGTGAATAACACTGATTACTGTATCTCTTCATCACAGCACCTGTTAGTGGGTGGAATATATTAGGCAGCAAGTGAACATTTTGTCCTGAAAGTTGATGTGTTCGAAGCAGGAAAAATGGGCAAGCGTAAGGATTTGAGCGAGTTTGACAAGGGCCAAATTGTGATGGCTAGACGACTGGGTCAGAGCATCTCCAAAACTGCAGGTGTTCCCGGTCTGCTGTGGTCAGTATCTATCAAAAGTGCTCCGAGGAAGAACAGTGGTGAACCGGCGACAGGGTCAAGGGTCGGTCAAGGCTCATTGATGAGTGAAGGCCGGCCTGTGTGGTCTGATCCTACAGATGAGCTACTGTAGCTCAAATTGCTCAAAAAGTAATTGCTGCTTCTAATAGAAAGGTGTCAGAATACACAGTGCATCACAGTTTGTTGCGTATGGGGCTGCATAGCTGCCGGCCAGTCAGGGTGCCCATGCTGACCCGTCCACCACTGAAAGTGCCAACAGTGGGCACATGAGCATCAGAACTGGACCACAGAGCAATGGAAGAAGGTGGCCTGGTCTGATGAATCACGTTTTCTTTTATATCACGTGGATGGCCAGGTACATGTGCCATGCTTACTTGGGGAACAAATGGCACCAGGATAAACTATGGGAAGAAGGCGGAGGAGGCAGTGTGATGCTTTGGGCAATGTTCTGCTGGGAAACTTTGGGTCCTGCCATCCATGTGAATGTTACTTTGATGCGTACCACCTAGCTTAGCATTGTTGCAGACCATGTACACCCTTTCATGGAAATGGTATTCCCTGGTGGCTGTGGCCTCTTTCAGCAGGATAATGCACCCTGTTACAAAGCAAAAATGGTTCAGGAATGGTTTGAGGAGCACAACAATGAGTTTGAGGTGTTGACTTGGCCTCCAAATTCCCCAGATCAAAATCCAATTGAGCATCTGTGGGATGTGCTGAACAAACAAGTCAGATCCATGGAGGCCCCACCTCGCAATTGGTGCCAGATACTGCTGCACACCTTCAGGGGTCTAGTGGAGTCCATGCCTCGATGGGTCAGGACTGTTTTGGCAGCAAAAGGGGGACCAACACAATATTAGGAACGTGGTCATAATGTTATGCCTGATCAGTGTGTATAAGCTATAGTAACTGGTTTAACTGAAATGTTCATTTTTAACATGCAGTCACATTTCTGTTGGTCAACTGTGTGAATCAGCGCAAACAACTGGAACCTGCTGCGAAATCCGTCGGAGGAAATCTTTCGCCCTCACGTTAAATTCACGATTCGCCAAACAATGGTAAATGTGACAGCACCTTTACTTAATTTCTTGTTTATTTACCTGACGTTGTGCAATTCATTGAATCTACATTTAATAATAGATTAATTTGTAAATGTAGATTACATGCACAAATCTGTCGACAGAATAAACATGAGGTTGCAGTAAAAGAGCAAATCTTTTATTCATATCAAACTCGTTCTCATGTCTGATTTCATACACGCAAACAATCATTGAAATCATCCCAGCTTCTCGTTCATTCGTTGTTGCAGTCATTCGCGGGTTTCTTTCATTTAAAAAAACAACGCTCTAGACCTTTGCATAAGTCTTGAATCAATCAATAAATATTGCATAATTCACTCTTTTGGTGAGGACTAATCTTACACAAGGCACTTCAGAACATGTTACTCGTCTTGCTAAACACTCAACCAAACTTCAATGATTAGAACTGCTGCAAGTGCTAGCAACACGCAATATTAGTCAAATGACTAAAATATAATTAACTAAACGAGACCAACCAAAGTACACAAAATATACATTTATCAATTTATAAAAGGACAGTAGAAAATCTTTTTTGGTGTAAACAAATAAAACAAATACACATACATTTCTCCAATAGACAGATCCGAATGTGTGGGGTTATAGTGTTAAATGCACACTACGTCCCTTGTATAGATGCCAAATATAAGGCTGTGCTTTGTCTAGTGCAGTTAAGAAGAGGCACTCTTCGATAGGTTTCACACTGTGCTGCTGGATCTGCGTACTGACGCTTTACAAACGCTGCATTCAACTGTTCAGTGCTGCTACGTTTAGAATTTAGAAAGCTAACAGTCATGAAAACAAGTTATGAGAAGTGATAAAATGGGAGTTCAAAAATACAAAAAACTTAAAGCTGTAACAGCTTAAGTGGTTAGAAGGTGCAATGCTGTTAAGCCCATCAGTAACGTATTGCATGCATACATGCATTTGAATCTGATGAAAAACATCTCCAGGTCAAACATAACCCCATTAACAAAAGGAAATTATAATTTTGCATAAAGAAAATAAAGGATAGAAATTCTCATTTATGTAATGTTTTACTTTGTAATAATTGCATTTAGTCCATCTCACTACAATCACTTTATGAAGCGTCGAGAATAGCTGATTTCAAAACACGTCTTCATGAAGCTTCGGAGCGCTATGAATCAGTCGGTAGTTTTTTTAGCACACAAAAACTATTCTCGTCGCTTCATAAAATGATTGTAGACCCACTGTAGAGAGATGGACTTTGTAACGACATCTTTAGTACCTTTCGTGGGTCTTGAGAGAGGAAATGACATTGCTGTCAATGGAAGCCTTTCTGAGCCATCGGATTTCAACAAAAACATCATTTGTGTTCCTAAGATGAACGAAGGTCTTACTGGTGTCCAACGACATGAGGGTGAGTTATTAATGACAGCATTTTCATCTTTGGGTGAACTAACCCTTAAAGTTTATTACAAAATAAAATTATTTTTCATATTACAATTATATTTTTTCAGTATGGTAGTGACGGAAAATGTACTTAATTGTCATTAAAATAATACTCTTTAAATAACTTTATGCAAAATATAATATCTTATGTCCATCTAACCTTTTGATTATGAGATGATCTATGACCCAGACATGATTGGTTTCACAAAAAGTCACCCTTGCTTAGAAACCAATTTGACATTCTTGTAAGTTAAGTTGCCCAGTTTTTAGCTCTTCTTACATCACAAACACACACACAGTCTTTTCACACCTGAGATTTTATATATTGCTGCGCGGGTCCATACAACTTAAAGCTGCCGTAGGCGAGCGCCACCTAACCGTGTCTGGATACAGCTCGGACGCTGTGACCGGCAGCTACTTACAGGTCCGTCACTGTCAGTTCCGTTCTATGATTTAACCAGCTTGAAACCTTGGCCCGTATCTAGCACGGCAGGCGGGAACCATGTGAGTTTGATCCTTCGGAGCAGCCGAACAGAGTACCCGCAAACCCAAAAGAGGTTCAAACCGCCACACCAGTGGGCGAGCTGAACCACGGGGTAAGTCAAGCGTGGGAAGTAGACTCTCCAGTGCCTGGTGACGTCGCTGTCAGTGGGCAGGTGAAGCTTGTAGTCACTCCAGAGTCTGGAGATGCCGTAGGCGGCTCGGACGGACCGCCCATGATTGGACCACCGAACAATGCTGTCAGGGTTGCAGTTAAAATCGACCCATTGACAGGTGAAGTCCCCAAGCTGAGGCGTGTCCTGGACTTCCAGGTCTCTGAGGTCTGTAGAGAGCACTGCTCCTTGAACAGCAACATAAAGTCCCTCGATTTTCTGCACCTCCTTCACCCAGGGGAGGGAGTTGTCGGTGTCGAGAATAATGATGAGGCGGGAACAAGATCCGCCGTTCTTCTCCCTCCAAAGCTGCACAATCTCATCTAGACGTAAAACGTCGCCACCTGATTAGATAAAAAGAAAGAAAAATCCATCTATAAGTCTTTACAATATCATCAGTGTTTGGCTGAACTCCATATGCATATGATCTTTTTTAATGTATATCATTTAAATGGTATACATTATTGTCAATGGTCGATAACTATAAATGGTCAAAATTAGATTTAATTTTCTATAAGGAAAAATACATTTCTCATTTCTTTTTTGATTACAGGTGAATGTTCTTGAGTCAGAACTTGTGAGATTCACCCAGTTGTCTGTCTCTACAAGGGAAAAGTTATGTAACTGATTCTCCCACCTGCTAGAGCCCACTCTCCACTGCGGTGGGTGTGGCCACTATAATAGAGCACGTAGGTGTCGTGTCGTGGGCCGTCAGCCGTGTGCGCCTCCATGAATATGCGGAGCTTGGCTTGCAGGGCTTCCAGACTCAAGCCGCTCGTGGAGTAATCACAACCGTAGGTCTCGATCATGTGGTGAGAGAAGAAGCGTTGCACGTTGTTAAGCATCCCTGTGGATCGCAAGTTGAGCTCCTGCACATGCGCTGGGGGCAGGAGGGTGGGCTGACCATCTGGGCTGAGAGAGAAAGAGAGGATGCAAGTTACTGAGTAATCAAGTAGCAGAAGTATTTGAGTTACTGACATGTCAGCGTATATGTATCCAGTACCTGCAATAGTTGGTAGGAATCACCACAGCATAACCGACACAGGTTCCACCAAGACTGTTTCCCAGCTCATGGAAGAGGCCGTGGGCTAGTGATTCAAGAGGCAGGACCAGCAGAAACAAGGCGATAAACAGACTGTTGGACTGCTGTAGGAGGGGGGAAAGCAAATTTAAGACTAGACTACCAAAGAAAATCAACGTTCTTATTTTAGGGCAGAACATTTTGACCAAGCAAATGTTATGCACGCACTAAGAGCCACTGAATATAACTGAAATGGGTCAGAGACACAATGCCCTTTTTTGTCTAGATCTATTAGTTTATTAAAAAATAATACTGAGCAAAAGTTTGAGGTCAGGAAGACTTGTTTTTTTTTAAAGAAATCACTTTTATTCAGCAATGATGCAATAAATTGGTTAAAAGTCATAAGATTTATATTTTCAGTTTTCAACATTGATAATAATAGGAAATATTTTTGAGCAGCAAATCAGCATATTAGAATGATTTGTGAAGGATCACGTGACACTGAAGACTGGAGTAATGATGCTAAAACTTCCTGTACTCATAGAGGGCAGACGTGTTTTCTCTCTGCTCCCGCTCTTGCTCTTGCGCTTTGTCCTTGGTCTTTTTTTCCAAACTCCTGCTTGGCTGGGCTCCTGAGAATACTGAAATGGAATTGATTAACTGGTCCTCAGCGCGATTGACAAGATTTTTCACTAAGAAAGGGTGCTCCGGGAGAACCCACCTGCCCGGACGGGACCTTCGCTGGCTACACGATGGACGCCTGGAACACCTGGCAAACCGTGTGTCTAGAAGCTCTGTCCGTGGAGGACGTGGAAGATTTATTCATAATTGGAATTGTGATAGTGGGGTCCCTATTCCTCGGCCTTGGGATTGCCCTGACCTATCGGAAGATTGGTAAGACAGCTGCCAGTAATTCACCCAGCCGCTGTCTGCGGAAATTAACGGGCACTTCGGGATGTGTGACCGACTGAAGGTATTAGATCAGAGAGTGATAATGATTGATGAACTGAACCGTAACATCTCAGTCAGGACTGCGGATGCGCAGGCAAGAGTGGGCTCCATCGGGGTCAGGCTGGTGAACTTTACGGACTCTGACCGGTCTGACTGCGGCTGGATGAAATGTCTAAGTCACTGCATGAACCGGTTCGCCAAGAACGCTGAGGATCAGAATGGTTTGATTAATTATGATCCGGACAAATTATCAAGATCAGAAAAATGGATTAATACAAATTAAAAAGTAACTTCTCCCCTTCTAGCTCTCTCGGTTGGGAGGTCAGCCTGTCAGACGGTTTCTTGCTATCACTCCTGTGCACTGCCTTATCTCTCTTCAAGGACAAGCCATTGAACTGAACTCTGAAAACATCTGAAGTTTTGGCTGACATTCTCACTCACACCACACATCACTGACTCTTCACACCATACATAACCCTCCCCATCCCAGCCCCTCCATCCGTCTGCCTCTCACAATCTCTCTCTTCTCTCCCCTTGCCTTCATACTCCCACACAAAATCCCAGCACGTGACCACGTGTACTGTTTCATGCTATGTTATGTTTTGTTGCATATGTATGCTTGTGAATCTGCTTTCTATATTCTGGTTCAAAGATGGCGCCGCAATTGAAGGCTGCCTTGGTGTGAACCCCTTAGCTGATTATGTTGTCTTGGTCATCGTATGTCCCATGTCTTGTCACTTTGCTGTTGGAACGGAGTAATATACCTACTGTTGCACTTGTGTATACAGTTGTGTTTTTGTTGTCATATGTCTTGTGTCATGTTACTATGTTGCTTGGAATAGCACCTAAGAAAGCATTGCACCTACTGTTGCACTTGTGTATCTGGTTGTGTGCCAAATAAAGTAAATCTGAATCTGAATCTGATCTAAAAATTCAAATTTGCATCACAGAAATACATTTTTTTAAATATAATAAAATAAACGTATTTGAAATTGTAACAGTTGTTCACAATATTATTATTTTTACTGTATTTTTTTACCTTTTTGAGCATAGACTTCTTGCAAAAATCATACTGACTCAAAACTTTTGAACTGTATTGTACTGTACATTAAAAATGCAATTTATACACCTCTTTTAAGATGGGCTTGTTTTGAGTTTCTGAATTAAAATAATTTTTATATTGTTTTGGAGGCATAAAGTTTTCATAATGAAGGAAAAAACAATCTGAAGAAAATAATATTCTTAAAAGTAGTTTAGCAAAATCGTCTATTTCTTAGAAATAAACTATGTAACAAGACTGCATTAAAACTCATTCATAAAAAATAAAAATAAAAATTGGTTGTCTGCAAAAATTAAAGTCAAGGGTCACCAACATAACCCCCACCTTAAAACAGGATATGATATCATGGAGAGGACTTTTGTAGACTCATGTTGTGTGACTTCCAAAAAAATAATGTATGATAAAAAATAATAATAATAATACTATGTACCTTAAAATATTTTTAAGCTTTTTTGAAATTGAGCTTCACTCACATGCATTCAAGGTGTAAGGGACCTATGTTTTAATAATTCTAAATTATTTTCTAAAGAAAACCATATGAAGCCAACAGATGAATACAAGAACTACATTTCTAAGACCTTGGCACACACACTTTTTTAATATTTTCCCAGCAAATATTACCTGCCAACCCAGACCCCCGATAATGATGGTGGACATCAGGCTGAAGAGCACCAGGCGTTTTGAGATGAGGCAGAAGTGTCGCATCCCCTTAGACGCCATGATCCTGTCCAGTTCTCCAGCCTCTGACGTGTGTGCCATGCACATCCTCTGACAGTCACTCAGCTTGCTGTGAAAACCCCACAGCGTGACGAGGAAAACCAGGTGGCAGATGATCCAGAAAATGGTGGATGCTGAGAGACCTGGGATGAGCAGGTACCACCGATCCAGATCTCTCATCTTCAGAGCGGCCACGACGAGGAACGTCATCTCCACAACAACCAGAGGAAGAAGCGTTAAGCGTCTCCACAGGCCTCTTCTCGATAGGAGTGGTGACCAGCGTTCGGTGACCGAAAGTCCGCTGAAGTAGACATCCAGGAATGGGTCACAGACGAGGCGGCTGAAGAAGCAAGACAAGGCGTAGGAGTTGGTGAACATTCCTAAAGTCTCCTGGAAGAAGAATGCCGCAATCCCAGAGAAGCAGCTCAGGTTTAGGAAGGCCAAGAAAGACTTCATGCGCAAGTCCACGATTACAGCGGCCAAAGCGAGTGTCAGGACTACAAGGCTTATGGATTTGTGGCCGACCAGGGTCGTGCTGGCCACAGCGAAGCCTGTGAGCTCCAGAGCTTCCCTTGAGGTGAGAAAAGCAGGTTGATGTCGAGTATAACCGCACATTCTTTCAACCAAAGCCCAAAGGATTCGTATAACCATGCTCGCTATTAACATACAGTTGGCCACCTGTTCCTTGATATCGAGCTCTTTGGACGGGACACTGATGAAGCACAGCAA
The DNA here is from genome assembly GCA_023029165.1 of Gobiocypris rarus. Classification (NCBI taxonomy): domain Eukaryota; kingdom Metazoa; phylum Chordata; class Actinopteri; order Cypriniformes; family Gobionidae; genus Gobiocypris; species Gobiocypris rarus. Next base: position 16,445,607 of record CM040913.1, read on the forward strand.
ACCAAGAAGGAAACCAAACCACAGATGTAACAGAAAGAGGCTGACGCTCTCCATGCCGAAATAATAGTGGAGAATGCAGGCAATCCCAAGAACAAAGAGGCCCAAAATAAAAATGACCAAGATGATAGTGTCTGCAGTTTTCTCCCATTGTACGTAAATCCCCAGGCAAATGGCAACCAGGGAGCTCAGGCTGGACAGGTAACCGAGGTAACGGATGGATGACCATGTGCTGACCCCTTTGTTGGCTTCGTCCAGCTGGGTCATCGCAGCATAGAGAAAGTGGCTAAAACAATACTTGAGCAGTTTGCACATTGTTGCAGAGGTAAAACTCGCACAACAGCAGAAAAAATTGCGTCGCGAGTGACGTAACTTATTCGTCACAACAGGAATACATTTTTCGCGGCATTATCATTCAGCAAAAAGCATGAAAGAACGTGTTGTGGTGTGGATTTGAGGTACTAAATAGTTTCTTGGGACATTTTAGTGCAAACGTCAGGGTAGCATCTGCAATGAAACTGATTGTCACCATCCACCTGTTACTGCTGAATGAACCGAGCTATTCAACTCAAGGTCATGTTATAATGACTAAAACTAAGACGTGAAATAGATGCGAAAATGTTAAACACATCGAAAGTTATAACACAAAATAAATATAAGAGCTGAGGAATGTTAATGTGCTGTCAGTCTGATTTAGGCGAGGTGATTGCAGTCTGTTAACCGGCATCAGAAAGTTCCCTGAATGTGTTGTTTCTCTTCACGAGGAGAGTAACATCGATTAAATCAAAGCTAAAGAAATGCGCCAGCAGATATGCAAGTCATTGGTTATTGTTGTTTACAGTAAAACAACGGAAACGGGTAATTTGTAGCAAAATATCCTCGAACCATCGTCTAAACTTCACTCAGTGTCCGCCATATTTGCACATAAGCCTTTACGGTATCCCTGAAAGGACAAAAAGCGTTCAGCATCCTCTCATGAAACGGGTGTGAATGAAGCGTCACATGATCCTTCAGAAATCGTTCTGCTTTGTTGCTCGTGAAACATTTCTTCTTATTATATTAATGTTGAAATCAGTTTTGCTTCTTAATATTTCTTTGCAAAATGAGGATTATTTGATAAATAGAAAGAACACCATTTATTTGAAAAAAAAAAACAATATCTTTATCTAAATGTCTTTACTGCCACTTTTGAAATTAGTATTAAGTATAGTATTAAGTATAGTAAAAGTAAAAGTATTAATTTATTTATTTTTAAATCGTACTGACAGCAAACGTTTGAGCTGTAGTGTAACTTATTTGATGGTGACAAATGGAATTTTAATTCATATTTAACATGTATTCTGTCAGAAATTAAAGGCATATAATCCTTTTCTACATGAACAGATGTAAAGTATTTAAAGCAACAATCTATAGGCAAATGAAAGACCAGAGAGAAGGCAGCAAAAACCTTTATTTATAAAAGATGAATGACAATAGTTCTCACAAACAGCCAGTTCCTGTGGGAGTCAACCATCTTAACACTGATAAAGAAAATCAATCATGCAAACAGTGGATTAAAGCCTGGGGAAGACGAATATGTATGATATGTAAATGTTTGAACACACTACAAAGTAAACATTATAATACAAAGCCTTTTTTTAAATGGTTTTAAAACTTTTTTTTCTATTTATAAATCGAGTACAGACTAAAGAATGCCTTTAAATGCTATTGCTAATAGGGCAGTATTTTTAGTAATTTAGCCAAGAGCTGGTTAAGTCGCTGAAAGTATGTACTGTAACTGTTTATTGTGGGACAGAAATTAGCTTACTTACAAATGACAATCAGTAGCCTGTTCGTGCATCCATTCTATATAATCACAAATGCAAAAATACAATTTGGGTTTGAAGGCACCTTGAGGAATTTTTTTTCTTTTTCTGATACCCTGAAAGATCACATACTGAATTCTTTCACCGTTTCAATTCTTTCCACACTTATATTTGGCACCCCTACAACACATTTAAAGTGCCCAACACCAAAACCTCACATAGATACTTCAACAGAACCCCAAAGTACATCTCACACCCATCACAGCATATTCTCATATCATGAGGTTTACCAATCGGTAGCCACATTGATACAATAGAAAACAGTGCCTAATATCAGTTACTCAATACTACCAGGTTACAGTGATATGGGGCATTTTTGACCATTTATGATTATGGACGTATTGCTATTCTAATGAAGTGCTGATGCCAATCTCGATATTTTGCCAACCCTACAGAGGGTGTAATCGAAAACGTGCAAATATGTGCTTGGACATTTAATATAGTGTTTTTAAGAACCTGGAGTGAATAAAAAAAGCTGCAAATTCTTCAATTACAAACACGGGAGCTAAAAACATCAGCAACAATCTTCAAATCGACTGTTTGTGAAACATTTGGCAAAGTACTTTCCAAACTTTTGTACCCTAAAAGTTATATTTTATAACTGAAAGTGGGAGGCTAAAATAATATACTGAAGAACTTAATTTGCTATACACCAGATAACACTACAGGAAGTAGATTTAGAGCAACTGAAGGTTTCGAGAGTAAACAGTCAAGAGTAAACAATCATCCTACTCAAAGTCACATTATGGCAAAATGCACAGAAATCTAACCTGCTCCACACTACAAACTACTGACAAGTAATTGGATAGTACTGGTTATAATAGCGGTTTGATCGCAAGATTAGAAACATGTTACCACAATACATGCATCCAATCCGGTCACCTGTAAGATTGTTTGTTCGGAAAAATATATACGACTACTTCGCATGATTTGTACCTTGTTGAAGCGAGAAATCCACATTCACAGTTACAATGTCACATAACCAAACACGCACAAGTTCTGCAGACACTTAAAATGCTACAAATATCATTGATAAAGGCTATTCCAAAAAGTCGGTTGAAATCTCCATCCAAAATGTCCAGTGGAAACTTGCTGAGAATCAAACCATTAAAGGGTTAGTTCACAAAAAATGGGAAATTTAGTCATTATACACTCACCGTCATGTTGTTCCAAACCTGTATGACTTTCAATACTTATATATTTTACATTTTTATAATAAAAGCCAAAGCTTTTTTTGGACCCCATTGACATTCACTGTGTGGAGTGGACAAAATAACGCTTTTTTTTTAATATCCGTGTTTTAGAAAAGTCATAGGTTTGGAACAACATGAGGGTGATTAAATTATGACAATGTTCATTTTTGGCAGAACTATCCCTTTAAGAAATACAACTGAAAAAGACCAACACAGTATAGTAATAATAACTACGCCTAACTTATGCTAGTTCGAAAAGGTTTGTCCAGTTGACAGTCATTCAGAATGAGAAAACAGCCAAAGTGGGTGAGCTAAATCTTCCTCAATCTGATATCAAACAGCTGCTGTTATAAAACCACATCACTTCTATGTCTAAGTTAAGATTGTTTAGTGTGTATATATTTGATGTCTTGCACGCTCTTAAAAATCAACGCCCACTTAAACGTCCTCATTCACTCTTGTGCAAACTTTTTGCTGCTTAAAAAGGGGTCGAGTAAACAAACGCAGCAGAGCAATTTTGGCAGCACGACGGTAGGGTACTAAATATCAAGAGGGGCAGTAAACAAGTTCAGCTCTGCAGCAAAATGGGGTCTTCCAGCTCGTGGAAGGGCGCCGAGCTGCTCTGGCTCTCGCCTGAGTCCGAATCGTATGGCGTGTCCGGCAATTCCGCAAAGCTACACGCCATTTGGTCGTCCTCGAAATCCGAGCGCGGGTGTTCGTAGCAATCTGTGAATCCCTCCTCATCGATCGTGTTAAAGTCCTGCGGGATGTAAAGCATCTCCGGGTAGTTGCGGCTGACCAGGTCGCTGCTGGTGGTGGGCGACACCTTACGGAAAGCGATCAGGTGCATGTGCGAGAACTTTATGTACTTGTAACGCTTGAAGCCCAGAGACTCCACTGCGACTCGCCAGCTGCGCATCATAAGCGCATGCCGGCCCTGGTGGGAGGAGTCAGGGGTGATGATGAGGAGGAGGCCGTTCAAGGTCAGGAGTTCATGTGCTTTCTTGCAGCAGAGCCAGCGCTGATAGGGTGAAGGGAAGTAGGAGAGAAGCAGGGAGAAGACTACCACGTGAAACAGCTGGGCAGGTAAAGCGTCGATGGGGCCACGCAGCTGCCGCAGGAAGGCATCCAAGGCGTCGCTGGCCAGCTGCAGAGGCTGCTGCAGCTGCAGGTTAAGAAAGTCGCATTTGTAGACACTCTGTAGCCATAAAAGGACAAATGGGAAAGGAGAATCAGAACATTTAGCTTCAGGACAGGCAAAACTTGTAAAAGGGTCATTGACAATTAAGGGATTTGCAACTCTGTCTCGTCCAGTGTGCACAGTTTCTAGTAGTTACGTAATTTAACCAATAATTTATTCACGGAAAAAAAAGTTAACTCAGGATAGATGCCATATTTAATTTGATGAGAAAACAGCTGTGTTAGACGTAACATCCATTCAATAGTTCCATTAAAAAAAAAAAAGGTAACTTCAAGGAACACAAACCTCTACTGCTGGCACAATGTCGATACCGACAGTCAGAAACTCATCAAACTTCAGGAAGGGATTGAAACAGCTGCCCACATCCAGCAGTCGTATCCTCCCAAGCTGGAACGTTGAGTTGTTACTAAGCATGAATAAAAAGCTGAGTTAGTCAATTAATTAGTTGCAATGTGGAAAATCTTGGTGTTTGTGGATTTTCAGTGATAACTGTCTTTGCAGTACACCTTGGAGAGGACGACTGTGGTGGAGAGTTTGCAGAGGTGTTATTTCCAGCTGCGGCATGCTTAGTGCTCTTCTCATCCTTCTCCAGCACTCGCCTCATCCCTCCATCCTGGAAGTACTCCTGACAAACACTGGCAAGAGAGATTTAACAACAATTGGGCTTTTCACACTGTATTTAACCCCAGGTAAAGGAAAGTTTCACACTTGTAATTTAGAAGCAGGTTTGCGGGTTATGAAACCCTGCTTCGGAGCAGGTTTAGCGCCACTTTTTCTTGTGTTAACCCCGCATTGTGGTGTCAAACGTGTACAGTGTGAAGTGATGCAGTGTTAGAGGCCATTCACATGTCGCAGCTAAAAACATGAGGAAAGTGGCGGCTGTGCCGCTTTCTCCAAATCGCATGGGATGTCTGCCGTTGCCAAGCAACCATGAGCTGCGCTCTCCATGACGACGAGGAACTTTCAGCAAATAATTTTCCAGGACAGAAAATCACTTGCGGTAGCTCTGCTACTAGATTTATTTATGAAGAGGAGAAAGAAAAAAATTGCGTTTGGGTGTTGCTCCATTTAGTCTGTGCTTTCAATGTTGTTACAGAAAGGGTGAAGCTGATTGGTTGGTTCTGGTCACATGACCTGCGGTGCATTTGCGGCATTCTTAAAAGCTGAGATTCTTTCATCTCGCTGCAGTGTAGACGTGCCTGAAAAAGAGTGTGTTGAGACGCTCTATTGTGAGCGTATTTGCTGGGCGTCTACTTTTAAAATAACTTGAGCGTGCAAAAGATGCGACATGTGAACGGCCCCTTAGAATGTTACAACTAGGTGCTTAGCAACCGTCAACCAGTCGCATGCCTCATATTTGCGTGCTTTGGACAGTCACGAAAACAGCTTGTTGTATAAACAGTCGATTGTAAAATGACAAATAGTGACGGAGAACGCAGCAATTGTAGTGGAGACGGTTTCATTATTTCTTTTATAATATGAAAAGTTAATTCTGGATTAACTTTTTTTCTTGAAAAAAGTCATTAAATGTATAATATGAGGATGCGTAATGCTAGAGTCTTAATGTAAACCAATCGCATACTGCATTCATCCAATCAGTGACACTGACACTGCAAATAAGGATGTTAACTCAGGGTTTAGGGATGTACTGTGTGAAACATCAGTTTATTGTTAACCCCAGGTAAATTATGAGCAATGTGAAATGTGAAGAAAGATAACACAGGATTCCATTAAACCAGGGTTAAGAATGACCCAGGGTTAACCATTTTAAATGTAAAAGCTCTAAAAAGTACCAAATCAGTTTCTCAACATAAAACATTGACCATCAACGGTCGTACCTGCGGCACCACTCGATGCGTCCCTCGCCCTCGCATTTATTCGCCCAGTGGTTGTCGGCCAGGTTCTTCATGGCCATGGCATACTCGCTGAGAGTCTGCTCATCTTCACAATGCTCACGCCATATTTTCTCGAAGTCTCCCACTGCATTCGAAGAGACAAAGAGACGAAGAGTGTACGGTCACACCACAACTGATCGTTCTGCACAGCATAACTAGTGAACATTCTTGCAAAGCCTACTTTCTGGAGTCAGCTGATGTACGTGGTTTCTCTAATCTCTGATTTTCAAACGGCTCGAAAAACACGGTCCGGTTTCTTCAACAACTCAGTGAAACTCCATCGCCATGCTCAAAAGTACTGTATCATCAAAGTGTTTGTGCTGATTCACACAGTTCAAAAACTTGCTGATAATGTCGATGACACCAGAAGGCAACAACCACTACCCTAAAAGACTGCTTTGAGGGAAAGAACTGACAAAAAGTGAGCTATCCCATGACAGAGTGGAAAATACAGGCCTTATCAGATTTACAGAGAATAAGACAAGAAGGGAAGAGACTGCAGCGTCGTTACATATGAATACTGCTGTACAATGCCAAGAAGACCAGATCACGCCTTCCTTATTAACCCATCACGGGGTCTAATGAATAGACTACTGTGTGTGGGATTTATAGCGTTGCTCATCCCTCTCGGGAAACCGAGAAAGATTTGATAAAAAAACAGGAGAAACTCAACAACACATTTAAAGTCACAGAGTATAAAGATGGTGGTACGTTACATTAGGTTCTGCTTCATGTGTAACTGATTGCAGGCAAAAAAAATAACATTTCATAATCTCCTCCTACTCTCTACCCCGTCATAACCTGATGATGGACATGATAACCTTCTTCGATGATGCTCATTGCAGCCGAAGATTGTAACAGGAAATGTAACAACATCCTCACAAACAATTACTTCTGGTCTATCAATACAAAGACTATTTGACTTTCAAATACATTTTTCAAGGTAATATTTTTCACAAAAATGTGCATTATGGAGTGAGCCTTGACTGGAAACATTGGCCAATTCCACGAATTACCATGGGTTCAGCAGGCGCAATGATATTACGCAGCGCCTGAAAATAGTCCCCAGCATGCTCTCTGTGCAAGCAGGTTGTCACGTTGGTTATGTTGAAGGAAGTTAGCCTATTTTCAGGTGCTGCGTATTATAATTGTGCCTGCTGAACCCATGGTATGGCAGCAAAGTTCCTTGATTAATACGCAAGAATGAGAGTGTAGTTCCTAGCCATATCGTCTAGAAAATCGCAACTTTTAATTTTCCGTCATTCTTAGTACACAATGTAACTATACACATCACAACATGTAAACAGGAAAATGTTGGCATTATTTTGTTACTTATTGAGTAGTAGGCTAGATGGAGCCGTTTACCTCCAGTCTTTTGGCTAAGTTAGGCTAGCGGTGGGTGCGTCAGACACAGTTATGGCACGCACAGAGATAAAAATGGTATAGACTCATCTAACTCTGAGTGATACGGTGAATAAGCTAAAGTGTTCCTCAAAATGGATAGTTTATGGATAGTAATGGATTTACACCCAAAAATGTAAATTCAGTCATCATTTGTCTGTCCTCATGATGACATTCCAAACCTATCCGGCTTACTTTCTTCTGTGGAACATAAAAGAAGATATTTTGAGAAATGTCTCTGCGTTTTTTTATGGCCACACAAATTGAAGTCAATGGTAACAAACATTCAGAATATCTTTTGTTCCACAGAAGAAAGAAAGTCATACAGGTTTTAAACAACAAGTGAACCATCCCTTTAATCTTCAGAAATCAAACTAAATATTATTGATTTAAATTCATTTTCTTAAGGATTCTAAAGAAATTCAAAAATAAAAAAATGTTTAAAATATGATTTACTATTAGTGTCATTTTAACATTTTCTTGCAATAAACATTAGCTAAAAACAAAGTGTTGAAAATGTATATATTTCAACTGAGGGGAAAAAGCTACATTTTGGCAACAACAACAAAAATTCCAGATTTACACAATGAATACTCATGAACAAGTGACATTATCACACCGAAAGCGATATAATTTACAACAGGTACAACAGATCTAACGCTCCCATTACAGTTAACTGCAATTTTTTAGTTATTGTACAATATATTTTCATCATTCAATCAAGCGTTAGAAGTTAAAGGCTTTCTTAAAAAGCTTGTTTATGCCTTCATCAGCATTAAATAAAGGCCAAGTGTCCATTATGTATCATAGGTGCAATAAACATTAAATTCATAAATAATTGACAATGAAGAGATTAAGCTTTTAGAGACGCAAACGGGGGTTCCCTGAAGGAGAATTAAAAGTTGTTTATGCTTTTTCCAACACAATCGTCTTATCAATGAAGGGCAAAACAGGAACAGATGAACGACCCTGCACAAGTTTGCTGACTAGTCTGACGTCGTGCTGCAGACACTTTACGGTGTTATTTACAGGCGTTCGTTCACTTCAGAACGTTCTATTCGAATGTTATTCAAAACGCTGTCTGTGTATGCAGCTCACTAGGTTTAGAGCCACAGCCAAAAACAAGCCAAGTATACAGTCAGTTCATGTCAAAAGTGATGCAACACAAGTTTAAAATAAAATAACGTTTTGCTCTGGTAGCGTCACGGTTGTAATCCAGGCGTTTTAATATCCGCATCTCTGCTCAGGCCAGACTACAGACACTGATCTAGGCTAGGCTACGCAGCTACGTATCTCAGTCAAATACCTTCAATGTATTTCCTGCGGAGCTTTCGGTGCACGCTCTTCACCACCCCCGACAACTTCTCCTGCTCCTGCTTCCTGGACTGCAGCTCCGCAGGGACAGAACCGGGGTGGTATTCGGAAAGATCCGGATCTGTCTCAGCGCTGCTTCGCAGGTCCATAGTACAGTACTGAGTCTACCGGCGCACCGGCTCCGTCAGCACGCACGCACACGCAGCAACAACGCGCAGCCTGATTGCGCCTCTCCAGTTGGCGGAAGTGCACGGCCAATCTGTGAACGCAAAACATGAAACGCCTCTGCGTTTCATATAATTATAATTATCATCAACAATTATTATTGTTGTTGTTATTATTATTAATAACAATATTACTATTATTACTTTTATGAAGATTTTTTTATAAATATAAATATTATATTAATATAAACTATATAAAATCTTGCACATGTAATGTCTTGTGTTTCCCTGTCTTTGCGTTTAAAGGTGCAGTGTGTAATATTTATGAGGTTCTATTGAGAGAAATGCAATATCATTTACATAACTATGTTTTCAGTGGTGTATAAAGACCTTACATGATGAACCATTATGTTTTTATTACCTTAGAATGAGCCATTTCTATTTACATATACCGCAGGTCTTCCTACGAGTCCCCTCGCGGTCTTCCTACGAGTCCGCACTTTCATGACGTATTGCCACTTTGGCCCTGTCCCAAATGGCACACTTCATGTGCACTCAGTCTTGTGGACTTATAATAGCTGCTGCGTGCATGTGTCTGTTAAATCCACAAGACCGTATTGGGTGTCCCATTCGTCATTTAAGCTTAAAGAAGGGTGCTCATGAGCACCTCCTTTACGGCTGCTATGTGCCCACAAGTTCACGAACTACGCAGAGGACTTTTAGTAATGTCGGCAGTCAAAGCGGCATTACGTTGTGAAAGTGCAAACTCAGAGGAAGACCGTCAGGGTTTAGGGTGCCATTTGGGACAGGGCCCCTGACTGTCGGGAAGAAGTCCAGTGCAGGCTCGGCAGAAGTGTGCATTGAGGGCACATATCGACCGCAAAGGGGGGCGTTCGCGAGCACCCTTCTGGGACCTAAAATGACAAATGGGACATCCTACGGTCTCGTGGCCTCTATGTGCTTCTTTATGTGCTTTGAAATGGATGGGTAAGTAGTGGGCAATAGCAATTCACAACCTCACTGCTAGATGCCGCTAAATTTTACATCTTTATGTATCTGAGCTACTCGGCTCGCTTGCCGCTGCACATCCCAAACTGGACTCTAGAATTCTGCATCAACTTAGCATTGCAGCCAAGCAGCTTTGAATTTACTGTGGGAGTCGTGGAGGTGGTACGTGGCACTCCTGCAGCAGCCACCACACCAGAGTCCTCAGAGGCTCAGCCCTCGTGGCCGCAATGCCAGAGTCTCGACTCTCATCACGTCCTCGGAATCTGCCTTTCCGCCTGCTCCACCATGGTGGAATACTACTCTGCCTGTTGAGCCGTGGTGATTTCCAGCTCAGCTGTGGTGGTCTCCAATGTGGTGGTCTTCAGCTCCTCCTGCTCTGCTGTGGTGGTCTCCAGCTCCACTGAGGTGGTCTTCATTCCTGCCAGCTCAGCCCTGGCCACCTGCTCTGTCTGCTCCGCCCTGGCTCTCTGTTCCTCCTCAGTCTCCAGTTCCATCACACTGGCCTGGACCTCCATCCTTGTTTTTGTCGGATTCGACGCATAAGTGCATATATTGCAGACAACATGAACGTACTTTGACAGAAAGTTATCCAGGGAGGGAAAATGCCATGAATGTATTGTGCATGAATGTATGCCCCCTGCCCCGCCTCCCGCCTTTAATGTAAACTCTTAAAATAAAATTGCATTGTGATATATATGGTTTTGGGGGAAAAAACATCGCTCTAAAGTAGACTTTTTCCATAAATCTACTGCTAACGCTTGGTTGTAAGAATCACATCTGCGGGTCACATTTGCTCTGAGGCTAAATCCTGTGTGGAGAGACCATGAGTTGTGTCACGTTTAGCCTCATAGAGCTCTGGCTTACTGTGAGTATTATAAACATCACCAAACCTAATGGATATCAGAGTCTAGCAGAAGTCGTTTTTCAGCATTTTTCAAATTGTGTCTCACAGGTTATTTGTACAAGGAAATGTTCAGCAGAAATCAGCAGCAGAGAGTATGTTACATAATCTTGTCATATATCGTGACACATCAACCAAATGTTAGCAAACCTGAGATGGAGCCATTGTGTGTCATCATGTGCATCCATCCATTTTAGAGGGAGTGATAATCGTCTCCCTGCTCAGCTGTGCAGACTCCTCCCCAATGAATTTGGGACTAAAATGTTCCTCATGCTATAATCTTATACATATGCAGTCCCTCATCCAATCATGATTGAAATGATAGTGTTCTAAATATGACATAGTTTACCCAGAAATTAAAATCACGTCATTTACTCATGTATGCACTCTTTCCTCTGTGGAAAACAAAAGATGATATTAAAAATGTACAATTAATGCTGGGCTGGGTTCGAGGATCATCTGGACCCTAGTGACTTTCACTGTATGCTCAAAAACAATTGCAACATTATCCAAAATATGTCCAGCTATAAAAAGGTTTCTATTTGGGGAGAGATCTGTGGTCAGGTGTTTCTGTGAATTGCATATAACCTGAAGATGAGATCATAGTTCATCTGTTTGTTCACTGAAAGCCATTTCCATGAATGATGTCCAACAATAAATGGACAAGATAAAGACGACTTAAAATAATAACAGGTGCACAATATTGAGTTACAATAAAAATACTCTGCTGATAGGACAAAATATAGACAATGCCAAAACAATGTGTTATCTATTTTGAGGGCACAATAATCAAATAATGGAAGTTATTGTTTATTTTACATGGTTTATTATACATTGTGAGCAGACACCTGTGTCTACATACAGTACCTGTATTTATTAAACAAACGCTGGTCATTGGAGATGATAAGACCATAATGTTTGGTATTGAAACATAAACCATTGATGTCTTTTCAGAAAATAGGTAGTGTCAAATAGTTCATGACTGTAAACAAACAGAACTCCAATAAACTTGTACGACAATGGGAACATGTTTGCATTTGTTGAAAAATGCATTAATTGTCTGTTATTTGTATGTATAAATTATAATCTAATTAGACACTTGCTATGAAATTAAAGCTACACATAGTCAACTGCACTGTAATTCCTTTTCAAGACTAATCTTCTATAATATGTCAAACTTTAACTTTTCACTCGCCAAGTGGTGCTTTGAACGTCTCTGTACCAGGCACCAGCACATAATCCAATCATATATTGACCCCATATAATCCCTTGCTACATGATCAGCAGTGAAAAGAGCATTGTGATAATGTATGCAAACTATGTTGTCCGGATAGCCGGGAAATATACTGACTCATATAGCGGTAAATGGCAAAATAACAAAAGTCTGCCATCATATAAAATCATGTTTTTGCCCTTATGAAAATATGTGCAATAAATACCTCCACGTAAGTGCTTTGATACAACAATTGTATTCAGATCCACTTCCACATTTTTGCTAAACTCTCCAAAAGTGTACTTTACTGCATTCCTCTTTCACCTTTCCCAGGGTTTTTTAGTGGCTCTTCCCTTTGTCGAAACAGCCAATACACTGTAAGAAGATATAGGGCAAAACATGCAACAAAGTCATAATAATATGCTGCAACTAAAAACACCATCAACAAAAATGTGTATCCAATCACCCTTGACATATTATCATAGGACAGAAACTCTTTCCACCACAAGACATTGCGTCCAATGACATACTCATGCCTGTCCACTAGGGGCAGCGTAGCTCTTTCTAGCTCCATGATGTACTCGATATTTGTTAAATCTTCTAGGGAACTATTCAGCTGATCCTCATCCACAGACTCCGAGATTGAAGGCAGAGTTAATGGCCTTCCTTTACTCATTGAGGGTCTTTTGCCGTAGCTTCCACTCACTGTGCCTTCTCTGAATATTGACTGTTGCGAAATTCTCAGACTGTTAAAGTACAGCTCCATCTCGTCATCAGTCTGCGATTCTGTTGAGGTGTTGTCTTCAACATTTTCGAGATCTCTGTTCAGCGAGTCTTTTGCCTTTTCCAGCATATTCTTCACATCATCAGTAGTGTCTTGGTCACTGTTCTCACTTCGACAGCACATATTCTCTGCTTTATCAATAAATTCAATGAGGTCCCAATCTTTCTCCATAGCTTGCATACTTCCACTGAGTTCAGCATCACTCTTTTGAGATGATTCTTGCCAAGATGTAGCAGTTTCCTCACAAATCTCTACTCCACTGTTGAAGTGCCTATCCTGTTTTTCTGAGTCTTCAACTCCACCTAGGTTTTCTAATTCAATATTATGTGGTGCCAATGATTTATCATCCTCAGAATCTCTTTCAACAGACAACAGATCGTCTGCACCTTCTTGTTGTTTCTTTTCTCTCTCAGTTTCCATTGCATTTATGTCCTCTTCATCATCTATGTATTTCAACCCATCTTCAATGCTACTCATTCCTCCTTTATCTTCATGTTTTTCTTCTGCACCTTCTTGTTCTTTTAGTTCTTGGTCTTTCTCCTCCATGTCTTGTTTCTGCTTCTCTACCTGCTTTATTTCATTTCCATTTCCCTCTTCCATGCTTTCATCATTTTTTATTTTGTGAATTTCTTCCACCTCTTTAATCACTAATGCATTGTGTTCTCCATCAAACTCAATAATGCTTGAGCTCTCTGTCTCTGAAGTCTGTGCAGCAAAACTGATGAGCATTTGTTCCTTCTTTTCATCCATTTGGCAGCTCACCAAAGTATTGCTCATATTCTGTGTGTTCTCCAATTCTGTGTATGGTTCGGTTATTATGGCTGTTGCTAAAGAAAGTTCTTCAGGTATTTTAACGTTCAGTCTCATCTCACAGCATTCAGGCTCTGATTTATCATCAGAAGAACCCAGGGGCCTTGTGGGGTCTTCTGGAGATTGGGCAAGAATGCAAGAGGTGCTGTTTGAGCACCTTGTTTGTGCTAATATATTCTCCTCTTTGGTGTGGATATTTGTAAGGTTCCCCTGGTTTTGTGACATTTCAGTTTTGATACCAGACACCTGATTATCCAAAGATAATGAAGTTTTTAAAACTGACGTGGATGATGAAGAATGGATCTGTCTAGGTAGGTTGTCAACTCCGGACTCTATTGTTTGATTTGTAGGGACTAAAAGTTCTGGTCCTTGTAGGGGGAAAATACATGGACTGTAGCAAGGATCACCCTGGAATGAGAGCTCAGTCAAAGCTAATGTGGACACTGATAACATTTCTCCTAGAGGAGGATCTGGCTGCTCGGATGTGTTTGTTTCAGTGAATGTATTGTCCGATGGGTACTCTCTTATAACACCAATATAATCATTTTGAAAGTGAGAAGCTTCCGACATCTCAACATGTTTATTTGGCTCAGAAAGAGTTTTTTTGGTTGGGTTTACTGTAAGCTGTGAGGTCTGTTCTGTTGATTCTTTGCAGGCGCCAACACTAATATCATGTACTGTCTGGTTTGTTGAAATGCAAGACTCTGGCCAAGTGTCTGTGGTCTCAGAGGCCATAACCGCTGTTAAACTCTCATCCTCCAGTTCCCTTGATGACATATCTACTTGTAATGTTTTCAGGAAGAAGTCCTTTCTCTCTGTTTCCATGTTTTTAAAAACCTGATGATAAAGTGGGGCTACAATGGTCCCAAATGAGAAACCATGAGAAAACGGCTGAGGCTCTGAGTTGCTAGTTTTCAAACTCACATTCCCTTCTGGTTTTCCATCACTAATATTCGTGTGCTCATACATCTTAGAGCTCAATGCCAAACTTTTAATTCTTTGCTTAGTGTCCTTCTCAAAGTGCTCCCATGCTCTTTCAACATTCTTGCAAATAGACAAGTCAGGATTTTGGCATACAGGAAAAGACTGATTGATTGAAACCTCAGTAAGTTGGATGTCTTCCAAGGCCTCAGTAGCAGAACATGCAATCGATTCACCACAGTCTTCTAGGGGTAAAATTGGGTGTGCTGTGGATAATTTAGTCATGGTGTTGATCATGGCTTCTTTATGTTGTGTAAGAGCTTGGCTGTTAATATCAGTGGAATATTTACTATACTCTGACAATTTTAACGACTCATCTGGTGAGGGTGATATTTGGTTGCATGTTGTTGGTCGAGCAGTTTGTGGGCTGCATGGTGTCTTCTCCAGCACTGATGCATGTTTCTGCATGCTGGTAACTTCACTCTCTTTGGTCTTGGTCCCTTGTTTCTTTTCTTCTTCTCTCTTAGCAAAGTGCTCCTTGACTTTTGCTAATCGCACAGCCCTTCTTTTGCTCCTTCGGCTGCGGATTCTGCTTATTTCCTCCTGTTTACAAAGAGGTTAGATTTGAAATATACTAAATGGAAGGCTATCTTCAATAAATACAATGAAGTGATACAATATCTAAGGATCTTATAGAAGTACATGTTCAACTTTTAAGATACATTGACTGAGACATTGACTTTCCTTTAACAACGTAACATGATGGTTCCTGTGATCCTTAACAGCCTGACCTATCAAGTGTCTCGTTTGGGACTGTACATAATGTTACTTTAACATTTGTCAAAGCCTGACAAGTGAATGTCATCAGTGACCACATGACATTCAGAAAGAGTACCCAGTGTCACAGCTCATGTTTTCTAAAATGTAATACCTTGTTTTCGCTTTATAATTTAACACGTCATGACTATGAATTACTCTTTGGTAAAATATAAAAATGTAGAACTCACCGCTAATTCCATGCCTTCCTTTTCAAGTTTTTCAGAGTTTTCTTTTAGAGATCCAGGGTCAGTGGCCTTTCCAGAATTTAGATTTATATCTGAGATAACAAAACGTGTATTTATCAGAATTTTGTAGTATTTCCAAATCTAGTTGCAAGTCATTTTCAAGCGGTAAATTACCAGAAAATTCCTCATTATTTGTTGCCGGAACAGTTGAAGCAGAGACATTTGGGCTGGAAATTGACAAAAAAATTATTTGTGATTAAGAACTAGGGGAAAAACAGTATGCATAATTCATTGAGTGCCTCTTTAGTATTGTAGTTTTATCTATTGGCGCTTTTCCATTACCAGAACCAGCTCAACTCGACTCGGCTTGGCTTGGCTCAGCTCGGCTCACCTCAGCTCGCTTTTCACTCTGTTTTCCATTACAGGTAGTACCTCCACAATAATTCCTGGTCGTCTTAGCGAAACTGCCATGATGTAATCTTCTCTCGCTGGATCCTCTTCGGCAACCAAACAAAGGAAAGTCTGCACCTCCTCGTTTGACCACTGCGTATTCTTCCGAGTTGTCATAATAGTAAATAACACGCAATCTCTAGACAAACTATTTTAAAATGGCGCGGTTATTCAGGATACTCCGTCTGGCGCATACAATGATGACGCAATGAACAGAGACGATTCTCTCTGACCAATCAGCAGTCTGCGGTGTTTTCACGTCCAATTAGTATCGCCTCAGCTCGCTCAGAACCTCGCCGGAGGTGGTACGGAAAAAAGTACCTGGAAGCAGGTACAGGTACAACTTTTACACAGTGGAAAACCAAACAAAGGCGAGTCGAGTCGAGCCGAGCCGAGCTGGTTCTGTGTATTGGAAAAGCGGCATATTTATTAAAGGTAAGGTTGGTAATTTTCGGAGAGGCTATAGCAATTGGGGGTGGGACAAAATATAAATAGGGCAATATATAGTTGTCCTTCTCCATGCCATACGAGAATCAATATGCTGGCGCCAAATAGCGATATTTTAATTAATAAAATAAGGCGCTCTAAATAGATTTCCCTGCTCCCAGCATTGCTACTTCATGGTGGCGCTCAACATATGAATGAGGTAAATGTGAATAAAAGTTAACTAGCCT
Organism: Gobiocypris rarus; assembly: GCA_023029165.1. NCBI lineage: Eukaryota > Metazoa > Chordata > Actinopteri > Cypriniformes > Gobionidae > Gobiocypris > Gobiocypris rarus. Next base: position 16,462,402 of record CM040913.1, read on the forward strand.
AAGAAAAATAGTTTTTTAACAGGATTTTGGATAGCAGTGTGAGTAAAATACTAGATGCCCCAGCCACGTTTAAGTCTAAAGTCTGAAAAACCTGCACTTAACCTTTTCACAGGCATGTTGTTTTCATAGTTAGACAGATATCGTGATGTATCATTAAAAGGATTGTCTAGCAATATATGGATTATCACAGAATTGCTGTATTGTGTTATTATCGTATCGTGAGCCATGTACCGTGTATCGTATCGTTAGGTAATTTGTGATTACCAACCCTGCTAGCAATAGCAAGCTAGCTTTGAATGCATAAAATCCCCCCCTCCCTTTCGGAAAGTCTCCAAAGCCACGCCTCCTTCAAAATACAGACAGAGCAAACAAAAGCGTCACGAGAGACGCCGTTAAACTACCTCAAAGTGTCTCAAAGCACACAACTTTATAATATTGCGCTGAGGTATCATTACATCAGACTGACGATACGCCTTCCACAGCCATATATACATATAAATATATTTAGACCACTTAACTTAGTGATTGCTATCAGAATTTGAAGAGACTTTCGACCAACATAACAAAAAATGTTTCTGGAACAAATCACCTACCCTGCCTTTAACGCTTTGTTTTTTTTAGTATGCATTATGGACGATTTCTGTAAAAGTACAATTATGAATATTTGGGTTTTAAAAAAAAAAAAAAATTACTATGACAGATGTGTTGGACAACTCTCACCTGGTTGTTTTTAGACAGCTTTTTCTTCTGTTTTCACATACATTCTGGGGTTTCTCCTTTATTTTTTCACAACAAAACAGAGAGTAGTTCTCTTCATTGTTGTTTGCCCAAAAAGTGCCTAAAGATGTGTCATATCGCAAACAGAAGTCAACCCTCGCACCCTCTTCTCCAAATGGGGGTACCAGTGTGAGCTTAAAAGAGAAACAGTCCATCCCACCATTGTTTGACCCAGGTACATACTCTGCCAACAGATCAAAATGACTCCTCCATGAATCTAAAGAGGTACGTACGTACACCATCTTATCAAAACACACATTCAGCACGCGAACAATTCCTCTTAGGGTTGAAGTCCCAGGAAGCAGCTCCAAACTCTCCAGTTCCAGCTTCTGCTTGTGAACCCGCAGAGCTAGCTCCTCTGCGGCCTGTTGAAGAGTGAAGAGAGGAACCATGTAATACTCCTTATTTTCATTCAAGTCACTCTCCAGAGGGCCTGATGGTGCAGTTACTCCCCGAGCGTCAAACTGTTTCACTGAGACAAGACTCAAACCAAAGGTGTCAGCAAAGGATACTCTTCGGCTGCTTGAAGGGGGAGGCAGGGAGTCATCGGAGGACACTGAACTCCGTCGTCTTGGTATGGGTGAAGATTTGGGCTTGATTCCCTCCAGACCCATTGACTCCTCATCCTCATCCCAGGGGCAGGTTACCGGCAAGCTCAGAAGGTTAGAGCTGGCCCCAATGGGGCTGTCCAGCCCTCCAACAGACTCCATCAGGCAATGTGGGACAGAGTGAGAGGAACTCAGCCGGTCGGCCAGCAACTGACGTGCTGTGACAACTTATGGAATCAAGTTACATTTGACATTGAAGGGAAAAGCCAGCTCTATATTTAGGGCAGAACAACTTGAGCTATGCAGTCCGAGCTCAGGGGAGCAATGAAAAAATGTCACAGACACATTTCAAACAACATAACATTCTTATGCATACACAGACACAGGAAACATATCAATGTCTTTAAGGAGATGATACAGGTTTAAAAAGATATGAGAGTGAGTAAATGATGACAGGTATTTTTGGGTGTTCCTTTTAATCATAATAAACAGTTGTGCACATGACAAATTGCTAAAAAGAAGCACATGCTGTTTTAAAGGCTATTCATAAATATTCATATTCATAAGTATATTTCTCTATATTTATACAAGCACTTTCTAATCAAATGAAATAGTGTAGGATTGCACAATAATATGACCTTTTTTGCTTATCAGTGGGAAACTAAAGCTCAGTTACCCATCTTTGTAAGATACTTATATTTTGAAACAGAAACAGGAAACTTTGGTAGCATATGAAAACCACTGAATGGAACAGCTTGGTTTACTTCTCTTTAAAGCTACGGCTTTCAGAACGCACAGGTCATGTGGATTTTAAAAAGTACAAGTGCACCAAGGAGAAACAAAAGATACAGTGGAGGAAAAGTAATTTCTATCTCGGAAACCACTTGAGTTCTAACGAGATTCTGGGCACTAGACAAGCAAACTTCACTGACCTTGTTTGCCTAAACTTTCTTCTGCCTCTGGACAGCACTACATTACCTCCATCTAGAGGCACGTTGAGGAAATGTTTTCCCTACTTCAAGACTGAAGGCCAGATGATGTTCTCAGATGTAGTAATGTGACTGGATGTGATGTGAGTTTGATGAAAAACTTGCTAGAATCCTGGACCTGACACCATAATTCATTTGCCATTGGGTATGTAAGTAAATTCTGTTCGGAGAAGATAAATGGCCTATAGCCATGTTTCCACCACAAGAACTTTCCCAAGGAACTAAGGACTTTGTGGTGGTACTAAACTTTGGGGTGGTCTCAATGTGTTTTAACCACAGGGACAAGGGTCTAAACGATGTCCAGGTAAATATTTCCCCCTTAAAAGAGAGACTGCTCACTACAGAGCAATTGGGTGAAGCTTACATGTAGCTCCTCCCCACTAGAACTCCAGAGAATGTAATTTGTGCCTAATGGGTGGAGCTTGAATATCCCTATCCCTCCACCCCATTGGAGCTCCAAAGAGGAGGAGCAGTGAGTACCACTTGCCTCAAAATGGCCCTCCTCGGGAGGTAGTACTTTTTCAAAGTTCATGAACTTTTGGGGGTTGGGACTTGGGTGCTGATGCTGATTGGTTGAGTTCACGCAGCATTTTGATTGGTTGACTGCACGCAGCATTTTATTTCAACCACCATTTTTATGGCAAAATACAGTGTACATTAGAGAACCATGCAAGGTAATAAATAGCATTCTAGTAGCATATTATGTTCACTTGTTGCATTTCTTTAACCTTTAAAGTGAATAAATGTATTTATTTTGTCAAAATGATGATGATAATGTTGTATACATACATAGTGAAAAGCAGGAGGAAATTGTTATAATTCACGTTACATTTGTACACTCTCAAAAACCTGTAATATGGTGTTAGTAAAGAGTGGGATGAATGAAATCCATGCTGAGTCAAATCTATTTCTACTAAGTTTCCATAGCTTTAGATTCATCTGTTTCCTTTTAAATCTGACGATGACATCTCTAAGTCCTTAATACCTAAAAACAGAAAAACACAAGCATACAGGTGTTAAAAGTTGCACATTTCTTTGCGATAATTGAAGATAATTTTTAAATACATTTCTCACCTGTAGAAACTCGGTTTGAAGGGGCCGTGTTTGCTCAAACCCATGTATTTGGCTTGATCATCCGTGAGTTCAGTCAGGTGTGCGTCAAAGGTCTGAAGGTGCAGGCTTGCAACATACTCATCTGGTACACAAAATAGTGAATCAGACGTAATTTCGATTAAATATGGATGAACAATAAGTTCTGGCAGGTCCATTGCAGGGTTTTTTTACCTAGTTTCTTGGGAAGAAGGTAGACATCTTGCTTGTAACGGCCCTCTGGAGCATTGAAGAGCTCGATCAATGCTAAAGCCTGGAATGGAAACAGAAAAATAAACATTTAAACAATTTCAAACTCAACAATTTCCCAGGTCTGTCATGCTTCCTAAGTCATTTACATTCTGGTGTACTAAATACAAATGTACTTTTATTTGAAAGTTTTATTGTTCCCCCCAGCTAGTCTTTAATGTCTAGGCTAAGTAAGAGTGGAATAACTTTAGCCTTTAGGCTATAAAACCTCATTTAAATTCATCTATTAGCAAACTGCGTCATACCTGTGTGGTGGCTGTGATGGAAAGCACGTATATTGGTACAGTGGAGGAGCTTAGATTAAGGACACGGCCCTGGAATCAAATGGGGTAAAACAGTAACCTTGCCATTAACATTAAAGACCAATATGCCATGAGGGTTGTAACCATTAAGTGTAGATTATATTCTAAACATGATTTACACATGTAGGACATGTTCCCAGATCCTTTGTTGTTCCAGGAATATGTTTTTCTTGTCTTCTGGTCATGCTCAAAAGTTTACAGACCCCTTGCAGAATATGCAAAATGCTAATTGCTTTAAAAAATAAGAGGGATCATACAAAATGCATGTTATTTTTGTTTATTTAGTAACTGTCCTGAATAAGATATTTTACATGAGATATAAAAGATGTTTACATATAGCCTTTCAAAAGTTTACATACCCTTGATTTTTAAAACGGTGTGTCCTTACCTGGATGATCCTGTGAAGAGCTGGGGATGAAAACTTTTGAACAGGATGAAGATTTTTTTGGTAGCACTTTACAATACGGGTGCACTAATATGCAGTAATTCATGCTTAACTAATGCACAGATAATTATGAGTTAATGTATGGCTAATTTATTAATGATTACCGCATCAGCAACTAATGAAGATTCTACACGATTAAAAGATTAAATAATATATTAATTGCTATTAATTAAATGTGTCATCATGTATTAATTCCCTAATAACATATTATATGAACTAATACTGTAAATTAACGTGTTAATTACCACAACAGGTCAAAGCCATGCATTTCAACAGCTAATGATTTACAAAGGTATCATTATGTTATGACTTTACTTGTTGAGGATCATGACTTTTCTTATTTCTTACTTTGGACAAATGTCTTACTTATTTACTTAGCAACAGAAGATACTTGTTGAAGATACTACATGTTTCTCAGAAGGCAAAAATAAAGTACAATTTACCTTAATCTTCAAATTCAAAACGTTTTCAGAATCAAGGGTTTATAAACTTTTGAACGGGTCATTTTAATAAATTCAGCTTTTTTTGTCTTGTGAACTATATGTAAACATCTTTATGTAAAATATCTTATTCAGGACAGCACTTAATAAAATAATAACATGTATTTTGTTTGATCCCTCTTATTTAGATTCTGCAAGGGGTGTGTAAACTTTTTAGCAGGACTGTATGTGCATTATCCACCTTATTTTTAACATTTTAAGAGCGACACAGCCATTTTTTCCCCTTGAATGTGTGAGGCTTTTTGTGTCAGTTATTTTAGCTGTGCAAAAACTGTTTATTATGTTGCTTGGTGTTGCAAACTTGTATTGTTATAATATTTTATTTAAATGCACTGGTTTGTAACACACCCATAGCGGATAATGAATCTGAGGTCTTGCACTTCCGCATTAAAAATGACAGTGTTTTATATTTCTCATAGTATTCAATCACCTCAGCTAGAAGAACTATTCTCTTTCCATCCGGCCAAATAATGTGATCCACTTGCGCTCTCACATGCTGCCATGCTAACTCTGGGGTTCTCAGACAGGTCTGAAAATTCGACAGTTAATACAAATGACAAGAAATGCAAGCAATTCAATTACAAACATTCAATTGCCATCAATAATCGTGCATCTTATCATGTCCTACGGCCACTTACAACATCGATTTCTGTATTAGAGCGTCCCATGTTGCAGACAATGCAACCATTCTTCATTAGGTCCATGTGCTCCCTCACAACAACATTTTTGTTTCCTGTGTAGAGTTAGTTGTCAAAGCAAATAACAGTGTAAGGTACAGTAATTCGTCTGGTTTTTTTATGATATTGCGCAACTTGCCTGTGCAGGTGATGACCATGTCCACTTGTTTTACAATATCACCTAGTTTGGCCAATCGAAAGCCATCCATGCTAGTCGAGACAGAATCGGCAGTCAGGTGTGATACTACTGTCATGCTAACTCTCCGGAAAGTTTTTTGTTTCTCAAATAACTAACGTCTTACCATGCTTGTAGAGCGCAGATGGGGTCGATTTCAGTTACATACACAACAGATCCCATCGCTTTCAGAGCAGCAGAACAACCCTTTCCCACCTGTGGGCATCAATATTTACATTTACACACACAAAACAGAGGCCAAAACTAAACTAATGCAGGTGACGGACACTGTTCTCAGGGGGCGTATTGACAATTGAGACAATCATTTAATTGAATCAGGAACTTTACCTCCCCGTATCCACATACAGCCACCTGCTTTCCCCCAAACATTACATCAGCTGTCTTTTTAAGACTGAGGGTATAGGAATGAGACAGGAAGTACTGTTAATTTAACACTTCTAAGTAATTTAGTGTATATATATATAAAATGTACTGTAGATCATCATCTTACCTATCCAGAATAGACTCCCTGCAGCAGTACAGGTTGTCAAACTTCTGTTTAGTGATGGAGTCGTTCACATTTATGGCTGGTACACATAGTTTTCCAGCTTTAGAGAGGTGATGAAGCCTGATGAATGTGACGCAAAAACTTTTTTTTTTACATTTGCATAGCCGTTCGTTTTATTGTACAAACACCTCAGTGTCAGTTTGGTGCCATTTTCTCTTTAATATGGAATTAAAGCTTGTTTTATGAAGAGCATTGTCTCTTTTTATGCACAAGTGACAAATGACGAGGATTAGAAAGTGACTCAACCTGTGAATGCCGGTGATACTTTCTTCAACAATACCCTTGACTTTCTTGAAGAGGTGAGGATATTTCTTGTATATCCAATGTGTCATATCTCCTCCATCATCGAGGATCTAAAGAAATAAAAGGCCATTAATGAACTTCTATTTGCAGGCAAAAACAGACAAGATAAGATAACACTATTGATTCTTGAAGGGAAAGTGGTCTCGTATCGTTGAAGTGAATCCTACCATGTTTGGCTCCCAGCCCTCCACATTTACACAGTGATCAATACACCACCAGAAGTCATCCTCAGATTCTCCCTTCCATGCAAACACTGGAAAATCTGCCATGGAGAGCACAGGACACGACAAGGAAAAAAAGCAAAAAGGGTGAAATGTAACTTAGCAGACGGCAACCGCAAAAATGAACAATGGAGTATTTCGTTTATTTTTACCTTGCTCTGCTAAAGCAGCTGCCACTTCATCCTGAGTGGAGTAAATATTGCAGGCTGCCCACCTGCACTGAGCCCCTAACACCATCAGAGTCTCCAACAGCACCTGTTGAGGGAAATATACATATTTATATACATATTTGTTATTGAATTAAATACATTTTAAAATGTAATTTATGATGGCAAAGTTGATTTTCAGTATAATTACTTCAGTCTCATGTCACATGATCATTCAGAAATCATTCTGATATGCTGCTCAAGAAACATTATAATTATCAATGTTGAAAACAGTATAGCTTTATATTTTGGTGTTAAAAAAAAACAGCATTAATTTGAAATTGACAACTTTTGTAACATTATGAATGCATTTATTCCCACTTTTGATCGATTTCAGGTGTCTTTTCTGAAAGTATTAATTTGTTTAAAACTCTTTCTTACCCTAAACAGTACAACAGTAGTATATATATTTGCATTGTATGATCAACTCAGGTAGGGTTGGGAGTTGATAGGGGTTTCATGTAGGGATGCACTAATATGAAAATTTAGGCAGATACGATAACCGATAATTATTTATATTTGTAATCCAATAACAATATTTTGGCCGATAAATCTAAATCCAAATCCAAATTTTTATATAATTTTTGAGAGCCTGATTACAAGTCTCAAAAAGTCTCACTATTAAAATCCATGTCCCAGGCACACATTTATAATGGGAACTGTATTTTCCCTTTTTGAAGTGATTCCGATCATACATATTCCTCAGCTGAAGAAAACAATCCATTATTTATCTGCTTTAATATATCGTCCCGATAACGATGACATTAATAATGGACATATATCGGCTGATATCGATATGGTGGCCGATATATCATGCATCCAAAAAAAAAAAAGTTGAGAAAACTAAAAATTTAAGGCAACCAGCTTTTTGAGAACTTATTTGTTTATCTCAACTTTTTCATGTTAAATAGTTGAATAAACTTTAAAAGCTGAATTTGTCATACAAAACATAAGTTGGATTTTTTGCAGTGTAGTTTCGTGTTTCTTTTGTGCTGCTGACCTTGTCAGGTTTTGTTTCTGTATTAACAATTTTTTCTGTCTGCACAATATAGAATCAAAATGCTGTGACGGGATTACAGATGACACTTACAGCTGTCTGGGCTGTGACGTGGGTACATCCCACTATTTTAGCCCCCGCCAGTGGTTTTTCTCCTTGAGCTGCTTTTCTTAAGGCCATCAGTGCAGTCATCTCTTCAACAAATAAGGTGCACATACATTCATTACATTTCTTTCTTGTAGTCCGCTTGCATATGCATGTGTATTTCTTCCTTATATTAAACTGTATGCCTACCATCCTCAGCAAGCTCTATCTCTCGGCGGCCATAGTCTGCCAGCTTGATGTTTTTGACGCAGAAGTCCCTGTTCCCTTTGGAGTTAATCTGTAGCCTGTCTCGAGGAGAGAACTCATCCTCTAGATTTTCTGCATCTGAACCCCCTGAAAAATGAGAAATAAAGTAAGGAAACTGGAATCAGAGATTGTGTTGTAAATATAAAGAACTACTAAAAACATTCAAGTTTTCCAGTTTTAATGAGCCGTCATCTACCTGAGCTGTTGCTGTCTGTAGAGGATTGGTATATATATATATATATATATGTATATATATATATATATATATATATATATATATATATATGTATATATGTATATATATATATATATATATATATATATATATATGTATATATATATATATATATATATATATATATATACATATATATATATATATATATATATATATATATATATATATATATATATATATATATATATATATATATATATATATATATATATATATATATATATATATATATATATATATATATATATATATATATATATATATATCAATGTAAAACATATGTTGTCATAACTTATTGATCATATTTTTTTTAGAAATCGCTTTAAGATTTTGATCTTTGGTTTCATTTGCATTCAAATATCAAAATCTATAATCTTATCTAGACAAAATATACAATTATACTGAGAAATCAAAATGTTTTGGAGAATATACATAATTATAGTATACAGTATATATAAATATATATATATTGTATGTATGTTCTCCAAAACATTTTGATTTCTCAGTATAATTGTCCATTTTTATCTAGTTGAGATTATACGTTTTGATATTTGAATGCAAATGAAACCAGAGGTCCAAATTCTTAAAATAATAGACACATAATAACTATTTAACTTAAAGTAAACTCATTAAAAGTTAGCAATATTAGGACATGTTTCATGCGCAAAAAAAAAAACATTTCAAGTGCAGGCAAGAGATCTTAAAGACCAGTTATACAGTAACTATCACTTGCTTACTAACTCACACACTAAACAAAGAAAGGAACACTTGAAATTAAAACACGCCATCATATTTATTTGTTTGTTAAGCTCCTTGTCTTACCTTCTGGCAAAATGCATTTACTGTATATTTAAATAAAAAGTGCTTACACTGATCAACTACATTTGTAAGTTAATGAAAAAAAGTGAACTTGAGCGCAATGGTAAAATAAATCTTCACTCTAGGGTTAGAAATGAAAATGTGTTGTTGTATTCAATAAACTAATATAACACCACTCAATACAAAACGATATACAAACTGCTACAAATCACAAAAACTGACCACAAGAAATGCTTCAGTTTCTTATGACCCACTTCTAACAAAAAACAAATTGCAAATTCTGTCTAAAGAGATTAGAAATACCTTGATGTTAAGAGATAACACAGCATCTTTTGATTCCCTGTTTTTAGTGAGACTAACCAGGCTGTAGACTTTCCTCATGGTGTCTGATCCGCTTGAGAAATGCGTAGAGAAACTCCCACGTAAGCATTTAAAGGCTGAACCACAACAGTAATTGTTGTGCCATAATGTTTAATAAGCGGGCTGGAGTAGCATGGGTCCACTGTCAGATGAAATCCTACACTGTGAGAAGAAAGCCTTTACAATAAATTCTCTCTCTGTCAGCTCACGCGATTCGACAATGATTAAAGTCTGTGAGGTCACAAACGTTCCTACAAGTCATTTATTAATTCTGGCCCAGTGCCACTGAGCTGCTCCCGTACGATGTTAAGTGCACTGGTCTGTGTTCAGCCCACTGTTCAGGTTTGTTAATGATGATCAAGAACTGGTTATTTGGCTACACTTCATTTAGCAGGCATGTTTGATCTAAAATGACTTTCTGTTCTCTTACTAAAGGGACGACTTTCTCCCTTGGAGCAACCTGGGGTCAAGTTTCTCATTCAAGGGCAAAATGGAGGTAGAGCAACTCAGATTTCCAGGGTTTAAATCCACAAAATGTAGGTCACCCAACCTATTTACTCCTACCTCATGTGGAATAATAAAACAGACAGTTTCCTTCTCACAGAGACAGTCCCCAATAGCCACACTGGGGTTTTTAAGGATAAAATGGAGGTAAGGGAACTTAATGGCTCTCAGATTCAAGGCTCAACCAGAACATTTAGGTTACCAAATATTTACCCCTACCCCACCTAATATGAAACAACCAGGTTGCTTCTCACAGAGACAGTCACCTTGGCACAACCAATAGGGTCAAGTGTTTAAGGACAAAATGGAAGTAAGGGAACTCGACAACTCTCAGATTCATGGGTCTCCAAATATGTGCACTCCACAAATATTCAATTCCTTACGAATCTGATATTATACAGGAAATTGAGAGTTATTTTGCTTTTGGGACATTCTTGTTGAAGCAACCTGGGATTAAGCACCTTGTTGATGGACAAAATGGCGTTAAAGGTCCTCACCATCTCTCAGATTCTCCTTTTCCAAGGATTAACTTCAGCACTTCTATGCATTCAAATGTCCAGGACAGACATTTAACCCCTCCTTAATCTGGTATGCAACAGGAAATTGATAGTTCTGTTGCTTTAGGGAAATTCTTGTTGAAGCAAGCTGGGATCAAGCACATTGTTGATGGACAAAATGGTGGCAAATGTCCTCATAAACTCTCAGATTCTCCTTTTCCAAGGTTTAACCTCAGCACTTCTACATTCCCAGAAACAAAAGGTAGCCTACAGTACTGTTACAAAAGTGAAAAGGTACATCTTTGTATCTTACTCACCCCTAAATGGTACATATTAGTACTTAAAAAGTACATATTAGTAGTACATATCAGTACCTTTTCACTTTTGTACCATAGGGTACAGCCTTTTTACACTGACAGTGTATGCATTCCAATGTCCAGCACAGACATTTAACCCCCTCTAAATCTGGTATGCAACAGGAAATTGATAGTTCTGTTGCTTAAGGGACATTCTCATTGAAGCAAGATCAAGCACCTTGTTGAAGGACAAAATAGTGGTGTGTATGTTGCCAGCCCAGATTAGAAACAGGAAATTGATAGTAGTAACAAGTTTACATGGTACATTTAGTCTTTTCTTACATCATAATGCAAAGATAGACAATACTTTAACATCCTTTGTAAAAGCACATATTCAGCACCAGTAGCACTTACTCTTTTTGTTCTTGGCGCTTCACTGACAGCTCCATCATTTGCATCGAACACTTCCTCGCTGCTCTGCATTGGTACGAGCGCAGGCCGCCAGTTGGTCGCTGCCTCCAGCATTCTCAATAACTTGGAGCTAATTGTTGGCGGTTGTGAGGAATCTCCATCTTCTGTTTCCAGAGCGGAAGAAATTGCAGCTTCGCCATTCTGGCTGCTCTCTTCTATGCTTCCATTGTCTTCCAGTGGTGGAGTTGCAGACTGAATCTCTGGTTCAGTGTTGAGACTGCTGTCCATTTTTACGTTTAGTTGAGTGTTGAAGTTACAGACAGTTGCTCTTTTAAAAAGACGTGGGTTTTAAAGGTGTATAAACATTGACAACTGATTGTGGAAACAGAGGCTGTGCATAGCATGGGGGCAGAGGAGGGTTTTCAAGAATCTTTGGGATTGGTTTACTACTTTTTGATGCTTTTAAACGGTGGTGACTACTTTTTGTTTGATATTGAATTCAGGGTTTTATCAGTTGTACCCTCTTATATCTACAATACCATTTAAAAGTTTGAAGTCAGTAAGTTGTTTTTTGTTGCTATTGTTTTGAAAGAAATTAATACTTTTATTCGGCAAGGACACTTTAAATTCGTGATTCAGATCCAGTTTTAAATTAGTGCTTGTGTTCACCATTATGAATTATAGAGTGATAATAGTGTTCTTTATTTTCAGGAGATTTCAAACTATCATTAAAGTAAATAACGTTTGAGGAAAGATCTGTTTACAGGAAACTCGCCCTTTTGTGTTGGCTAAACACATTAATGTGCTGAGATTAAGGTCACCCCATTTAACAGGTTTTTACTTCTGTTTTAGTTTCATTCTGAGGTGTAGCTAGATGTTCATTGCTAACTTTAACTTTTAACAGAACTGTTTTTTTTTTTTAAATAACACTGACTGATCCAGTAGCAGCTCCTGGCAGTAAATTTAGGTAGGGCAGATTCTGGGTCTTAGCGCTAGTTATGATTCTATTTCAACTGACAGACTTTTGGCAGAATTGTAATGTACTTGCCTTAGTCAGCCTGAGGGTGACACTCTAATGGTGATTGACAGACTTTCAGACACACGTCAAACGCATGGTAGAACTGCTTTAACCTAGCCTGACAAGCCAGACCCACATCAAGATGTTGGGTCTGGGAACTCACCATTGGCAGGGCTCAATCCGAGGGGTGGGATAAACGGTTGTCTTTCAAATTCCCTCTGCACGCAATTGGATAGCAATACAACCAACCAGAGCAACGAAGAAGGTGAAGCGGAGCCAGTTGATAGATTAAACGTTCGCCGTATCCATTAGGCAAAACTCTGAACATATCTTCCTTTCTTAAGAATGACTTCAGTATCGTTCTTTGTTCTTTTCTCAAAGAAAAGCTTAGCTCCAAGTCTTCCAGAATCATGGCCAAAGCCGCTGTTCAACCAGCTTCTTTGTTTTTAAGTAGCATGCAGAACTGCAGTAACTCTGCCATCATTATGTTAAGCCCGCCCACCAACTCTATACACGATGTGATTGGTCTGACCAGTGTTTTTTCCAGCTCACAAGCCAACGGAGAGTTGCTAGACTACCCTGGCTGCAAATTAGATTTGCTGCCGCTAGGGTGCGTCTAGATTTCTAGGCTAGCTTTAACCCTCATCCTTGCCTTTTTTTTAATGTAAAAATTGAGTGTTCATTGGAGTGGTCCAAGACCCTAAGGCTTTTGTTGCACTTGAACCACAAATACACACACACACACAAAAAATTGACTGGATTTGAGGAGTTTTGTGGTTGAAATTTTAAAAAGTAACAAATCCTTCCCTTGCGGGTCAATTTGACCCCCTTAGGAATGTATGGAATGCGAGGAATGCGTCAGTACACATTGAAAAACCTAAAAATGCTCAAAATTCAAACTAAAAATCCTTAAACTTTACCCAAATTTTTATGTTATGTTTTTAAATTATCTACATGTGTATATGAATGCATTATGAAGATCAACTGACTTTAGGACCCAGCGGAACAGCTCATTTGCTCTATAGAGCTAAATGGCCATCTAGTGGAAAGAGTCATGAAATATCATGTTTTTTTCCAGAAGAGGTCGTCAAAGCCATCCAACGGTTATGCATGAAATTGTTATTTTGAATTTAAGTTGAAAGAATATGAAGAATGTGTTTAAATTACTATTTATTTATTTATTTATTTATTTATTTATTTATTGATAAAATCTAGTAATTTAAAGGTAAATTAAATTAAAAAAATTGAAAAAATAGTATCAAAATGAAATTAAATAAAAATTAATATTAGAATTTTGACCCACGAGGGAAGGATTTGTTACAAAGTGCGAGGGAAGGATGTGGGTTAGTTTAGTATTGATTGCCTCCAAATGTTGTTTTAGAAAATTGAAAGTTGTAGGAATTCCAGCGAGATAAACAGTCAAGTCTATTCTCAGAACAACACAACAGAACTACTGTATATAAAGGCTATTCACATGAGCATGTTTAAAATAAAGGATTTATATTTTCATTAATTTGATTCGCTACTCTACATGGCATACAGGCATACCAAGTAGTTACTGACCTGATGCAGACACATATCGTCTTGGTCTGGAGCGAGGTTTACGTGAGGTAGCGTGAAAAAGTCTTAAATCTGCCTCAATAGCTGCAGTTCCATTTCTCACCAGAGATTTACATTGGGGAAGATTGTGGAGGCGCTGTAGAGCTGGGGAGGGCTCAACTGCCCTGCCGAAGCCATGCGCTAAATTTGAATATATCCTCTCACTTTACGATTTTAAATAATCTAGAAAATATGATGTCTAAGTTTGGATGAACTGAATATTAAAGAAACTTACAGACGAGACGCAACTGGACTAATCAAGATGATGAACTGATGAAGTCTCTCAATTTTGACGCAATTGTTGGTGCCATTTTTGTTGCACATTTTAATGGCTTATTGATACTGCGATGTACAGTAAACAAACTACAAATATGAATTTGTATAATGTATAAAAGATAATGAAAAGCTGTTCCAGTTCATCATATCCACAGCATATCTTATTTGGGCTCAGTGGAAGTTGCAAAATAATTCCAACAGGAGGAGCTGTCAGACAAAAAAAAAAAAATTTAGGTTTATATAAAGTGCAGTTTAAACAATATGTCAAATGCCTAATTTGATCAGATAAAAGGACATGTAAAGAACAAACAGAGGATTTATATTATTATGTGTGCAGTTTCAATGTAAAGTGTATTAAGTTTTATTTATTTCACAATAAGCATTTTGTTATGGCTATTACATACCTGAAATAATATATGTTAAGTTCTCAATTAAACATTATTGACCGTAAGCTGAATATTATTTTGTTACTCTTTTTCATATGTAGATTTCCTTTGTAACAATGTTTAGTTGATTTTGAGTGATGGTGCTGTTTTCATTGATGTGCAACCTGTACATAGGCCCTATCTGTTTAAAAAGAATGTGCACATTTTTACAGTAGGCTGGAAAGGGACGTGTCATTTATCCAGTCCTTATAGTGACCTTTGAACCGTTCGTGGGTTCATTATCTCCGGCCCAGCTCTGATGACACTGGACACAGATAAGAAATCCAGTCGTGATTTCGTTACCAGGAAACATTAGGCAGCATTAACCAGCCAATGAATGAATGGCACAGTGCTACTTGTGTGTTACGGTGGCAGGTCAAACAGACGGAAGTCTTGCCACCCCATTGCACTGTAATAAAGAAGGACACACCTATTTCTGCTCGCTGTATTGAAGAAAGCAAAAGCGTTGCCCTTGTACCTGGTTCCTGTACTTCAGAACATAAGACCAACTTCAGCGGATTGAAAAAGTATCTGGTAAGCTTTCAAATGTCATTTCAAATATGCATGCACTGTTCATAAAGAAATAATGTAGGCTACCATTCATTTGACATTTGATAAATTACATGTTTGTTCAAACATTCCATGTTTGCATTGCCTAAGAAATATCCGTGTATTATCCAAAGTCTGCAATTCACTCAATGGCATTTCTGGCTTGCATCATTTAAACACTGATTTAATCTCACAATAATGACCAGCTTGCTGAACAGAACAGTAAGGGATTATTATACAGGCTTTAGTTAGTTTTGCCTACGGTAATTCTCTTGTTTATTTCACATGATTTCTGCAAAGTATCTGAGTGGAACGGTTTAAACCAGGGATTTTCATCCCAACTAAGACCAGTGAATGCTATGAATCTGTCTCGAGGGTTAAGGCCCTCATTCAGGTTTATGATGAATGTAGGTTAACCCATTTATTCCTAAATGTTTTCCAGCTAAACGAACACATGTATTTTACTGTTTGGTGTCCGATGAATCACACAACATGCCTTGAGAATGACAAAATAGGGTTTAAGAGATCCCAGACCGGTCATAAATTCGACCAGTGACGTGTGATCATGGCAGAGAAATCTTAATACTATTAATAATAGACCCTTCAAATATTATCTGTGCCATATATGGTCGTTGTATGATATAGGTTTTTGGATATCATACAGTATCTGGTCATTTGACTCACAGAAGACTGCACTTCAAAAAATAAAACAACTTCTTTTAGATGCTTCAAAGTCAAAAGTAATTTGATTCGCAAATGTTACTGCTGGAGTTAAATGTGACCCTGGACTAACCAGTCATAAGTCACACAGGTATATTTGTGGCAATAGCCAACAACACATTGTATGGGTCAAAATTGTCAGTTTTTCTTTTATGCCAAAAATCATTAGGATATTAAGTAAAGATCATGTTCCATGAAGATGTTTTGTAAATTTCCTACTGTAAGTATATCAAACATTTGTCATTATTAGTAATATGTGTTAAGGACTTCATTTGGCAATTTAAAAGTAGACTTTCTCAATATTAAAAAATTTTTTTGCACCCTCAGATTCCAGATTTTCAAAAAGTTGTAGGTTGAATTCAGGGTGATTGGGACATCTTTTCCAAGTCATCTCAATGGAAAAAGTGTCCCAATCAACCTGAATTCACCCCTATCTCTGCCAAATAATGCCATATATCCTAACAAATCACATCAATTGAAATGTTTTCAGCTTTCAGATGATGTATACATCTCAATTAAAAAAAAAAATCACCCTTATGACTGGTTTGGTCCAGGGGCACAAATGGGTTAAATTCATTAGATTTGTGGGGAACGTGGGAAAACTTCTAGAATGTGTTGTGAAATACTTTTTGTGGATTTATTTACAATTATACTTCAATATAATCATGGCTAAAACGTGTTATATTCACAATGCAGCACAGCCCTGAGTGTCTTGTTTTTGTTAAATACAACAATGTTATATATAGTTACATATAATATTAAGAACATTTTTATCAAATGTATAGCAAATTCATTAGGCTAAGTGGCATCCTTCTGCTATTAATAGCCCCTGTTATAACAGAACTGGAGCTATCCATTTTATTTGAGCTTTTAAACTTTCTTAGTTTAACTTAAAAAAACCAAAGGTGAACATGTAAGGCTCATAAGTGGAATTTTCCTCAAGTTAAGCTAGTCATATCACAACCACATAAATTATCTCAACCTATATCTAAACAGCCATATCATTTATGTAACGGTGCCTCTCGTCATCCTCAACCCCTATTGCGCATGCTCATGCTGCAGACGGGCGTGCGTTCTTTCACGAGACAGGTGAAGCTGCACCAATGGGCTTTAAAGTCACGTACATGGTTCAATAATGTGGTCAGGTGCTTCAAGGTTTACAAAACATTTATTGTTCATCTTTGGTGCCCTAATAACACATTAAGACATCGTTAATAAAATTTCACGACCCTAATGAAATAGGTCAAGGTGACTGGTTTACTGTAAGGGGTGGGAGAAGCTGCACTGGTCTCGGTGAGATTCTGAATCATCTCGTCTTGAAGGGGAGGGTGATCGGACGGCAGTAGCTACTGTTGGGAGAAAAGCATATACCCGCAGCATTCCCCTGCATCCTCCAGTAATCCCAGTGTCTATCCTTCTGTCTGTCCATTCTTCAATAACGCATTAATCTGGAGAGATCCCGTGTGCTTTTGTAGGGTTAAAATGGCAAGCAGCTTCGCCCGGATTTTGTCCAGTAAAAGGAAGGTGGGCATCTTGTCGCTGGTCGGCGCGGGATCTCTAACCGTCGGATTCTTCTTGAACAGGGAGCAGCATGTCAATGCAGGATCGAATGTCCGGAGAATTTATCCTTCTAGGTAAATACAGCCTTACCCGTCTCTCATAACGTCAATATCGTACAGAAGACAATGAAATATTGTGATGCAATGGTACACAAGCCATCTATTGTTTTGCACAAATGCATGGGTGTCAAAAATGTTCATTGATAGGAGCCAGGAATGCTCTAGTTCCACGGTCGCGTGGCGATAAATGTTATATTATATTATATTATATTATAGGCTATTATAGGCTATTATATTTAGACTTTTTTAAGGTTGTATCCATAATGGACCGTTTTCATTTTCACACCTTTCATGTGTAATATGCTGATGAATGCACTTCAAGGTTTTGTCACTAGCGGCTCCTGTCCGTAAATTTAGGTAGGGCAGATTCTGGGTCTTATAGCGTGATAAGCTTTATATTCTAATCGCTGAACACGGACATATTTTTGGCAGAATTCTAATGTCCTTGCGTTATTGAGTCTGAGGTTGGCGCTGTAATGATGAGTACTATTGGGAGACAGTTGTAACGTTTTTTGTTTGAGGATCAGTAACTCAGTGGTTGTTTGTGCTAGAAGGCTGAAATTTTGATACATTGTAGCCACATGTGTCTGCTACAAATATAACCCACTTAGACGTATTCTTCACAATCACAGATAATGTAAGTTCATATCAAATACAAAGAGTTCCGTTGTTACAATCAGTTTATAACACTAGCTGGGGATAGATGTAACAATGAGAGGTCATTTGCTGAAATAATACCCACACTATCCAATTTTTGCTTATACATAATTGAAGAATAAAAAAAGACTCACAACGTGATCCGTTTAAACTGACAAAAGAGCATTATATTGTATTTTTTATAACATTAAATGTAGTGGAAAAGTGCTGTGTGTGTTTGTGTGAGTGTGCGTTTAAGTTTAGGCTACTGTATTCCTGTCACACAAGGGTTCAGTCACAATAAACTGTTACAACTATCCCCACCCCTAACACCCACTGTTTTAACATGTTAGCATAAATACAAAGCATCGAATTAAACTAGAGAACTAGCTAGTCGTGTAAGTTAAATAGTTGTACATACAATTCAATGATTTCTAGGCAAAAAAATTATATGGATGAAAATTTGTACTTTCTTACCTGAAAATCTTTTTTTTTTTTGGTTATAAAATCTACAAATTTGCTTACAGTCACATGCAATTTATCCTGTGAGCTCAAAAAGAAGATAGGAATGTATGATATTGATGACATTACCACAGCTCTTTTCTGACCTGTCAAACTTAGTGTTACATCTAACCCCATGTTACAACAATCCCCAGTCTAGTCACGTCTATTCTCAGAACAAACTAATGGATTCATACTTTCATTAATTGAATACGTTACTCCACATAGGAAGAACATACATGTAAACTAGTTACTGACCTGATGCAGACACATGTCGTCTTGGTTTGGACTTTGGAGCGAGGTAGGTAGCGTGAAAAATTACAAATAAAACGGCCCCAATGGCTCTCAATTAGAGCACCTGCAGTTCCATTTCTCACCACAAATTTACATGGGAAAACTGTAGTGGCGCTGTAGAGCTGAGGAGTGCTCTGAGAGGACTGCCCTGCTAAATTTTAAAATATCCTGCTCACTTGACGACTTAAAATAGTCTAGAAAATGAAATATTTGCTGCAGAATGCTGAACACGTTCCCTTCAGGAACACATCTGTGGTGTTATAAACGCCAAATAGTTTTAACGTGTTTTGTTAGGCAGGCCCAACAAAGTTGTCCTTAGGAAGGTTGTTTTTTAGACACAGTCATGGTCCTTAGTTTTCAAATGAAGGCTTTTATTTTCCCCAACAGTGCTGAATATCCAGATTTGCGGAAGCACAATAATTGTATGGCCAGTCACCTGAGTCCTGCCATATACGCAAAGCTGTGTGATAAATCCACTCCAAATGGTTACACTTTGGACGAAGCTATCCAAACTGGTGTGGACAACCCAGGCCATCCCTTTATAAAGACAGTGGGAATGGTGGCAGGAGATGAGGAGTCATATGAGGTGAGAGGATATTATATATCACACATTTGGCATTTTTGGGGAATAAACTACATCAAACATGTTTTGTGCAGGTCTTTGCTGATCTCTTTAACCCAGTCATCAAAGAAAGGCACAATGGTTATGACCCCTGCAACATGAAACACCCCACTGATCTGGACGCCAGTAAGGTATGTGGGCAACATTAAACAGTAGTAGCGTGATTCTTGAACCATGGGCATTAACATATTAGAGCACATAAAAATATTGACTGTTTTATTATGCCTTTATAATTAATTTTTAATGCTTTTTTAATATAGCGTTTATAGAATACTTTTTTATTTATAGATTTATAAATCCAGATGTTTAATCTTTAAATAATCAAATGTTATATATATATATATATATATATATATATATATATAAAAAATCAATTATTTTGAAACAACTTTATGAAGTGTATTTCAAGATATGCTCAAGATAAATTAATTTTTTTGCAATATATTTTAATATATTAAATTGGAACCACTTCAAGTACATTTAGTGAAATTTAAAGGGGTACTTCAGCGCTGGGAAGACGAAACTGTATTTAAACTGGGTCATTAATATAGTAGAAATGTGAAATTATTTTTGAATTTAGTGCCTAGACTGAGAAAACACAGAAAATGTATTTTTGTCTCATGGGGATGAAAGACAACAATTCCCAGAACGCACTGCTTCACTGCCCTACTCTAGGCGCAGCTAGTCGGCTACTGGATTACTGGATCACTTGCCCACCGCGTTCATTTTCAGAAAATCAGTTGAGTTAGAGACACTACAATTAAAAACTGAACGTGTCTGTTCGATATAATGCGAGTGAGCCGATTGAGCGTCACGGCACAAACGCAGCAGGATCGGATTACATTCATCACATGTAATCGCGGGATTTGCGGCTGCGGCTGCATTCATAGGAAGTTCATTTCAAAAGTTAAAACACTCACTTTGGTCTCCACCGCTCCGTTTACATGAATCTCCGCAGCTCCGCGAGCCGAGTGCTGTGAGTGCTGTGAGTGTGATGTTGAAAACATGAGGAAATAGCGCCCTCTGCTGGCTGTAGTCTTCAGCCTCTGGCCAAAAACTCCTCCGATGACACAAAATGATGATATTTGCGTCATTGGAGGAATTTTTCCAGAAATAAAATACATAATTCTCTTGTCTCAGGGTCATATGAGGGGGGAAAGTATGATAATTTGAATATACTCCTGGGTTTCTACTGATACAAAGCTTAATGCTAATCGCTGAAGTAACCCTTTAAGTGTATTTCTTTACAACTCATTTAAAATACACTTTCATACATTTTAACTACAGTTTGAATATATTTATATATTTGAATAAATGTTAAATGTATCTAAAAATATATATTTTTTAATTGTTGCGCGATATATGTATTCACTAGTAATTATATTAGTAGTTACAGTAATTCTCAGTAATAACAGTAAATCATATGTAATTACAAGCAACACTAAACTAAACACTAAGTACATGTTGTTAATTAATATTACTTACTTGTGTAATTAAATTGTATCAAGGGCACAAAAAATTGTGTCGCCAAAAGTATGGCCAATATGTTTAATATATAAAATATAATATATAAGGATATAGAAATATCATCATCCAATAGAAATATATATACTGTGTATATATAGTTTCACCAATATATACGTATAATAAATTCATGATGATATTTCAGTATATCAAAAAAATGGCAATATATTAATTGTATGCATAAAATCCTGAATGAAATTAACCTTGGCAAGACAAAGAAGTCGCAATTTTTATTCTAAAATATTTAAAGACAGCATGGAATGAAAATTCACCCAATCTATTTCCCAAATTCATGTTATAGATCTTATTCTGAAAACTTTGTAACTTAAAATGTCATTTATACGACCACCATTTCAAACATAAAATTACAGTGTGAAATCAACAAAAAAAAAGAACAAAAGTGCACAGTTGAACATACGCCCAGTTATATATCACGATTGTTTGGCAGTCATTTACATGTTTTTAAATGGTCACAAGCACAAGCCTTAAAGTTTCAAGTTACTTCTATTATGTGTGTCCTACTTTCGTCCCATCAGATACGGGGAGGCAACTTTGATGAGAAGTACGTGCTGTCGTCTCGAGTAAGGACAGGTAGGAGTATCCGAGGCCTGAGTCTGCCGCCGGCCTGCACCCGTGCTGAGCGCAGAGAGGTGGAGAGGGTTGTGATTGATGCCTTGGCGGGCCTAAAAGGAGATTTGGCAGGAAAATACTACAGCCTCACTCAAATGACTGACCAAGAGCAGCAGCAGCTTATTGATGTGGGTATATTCACAAACGTGATATGCCATTCGATGCTGTTGGCTCAACACAAAAAATATTCATGGTGACCTTTTGTTTTGCTATATAGGATCACTTCCTATTTGATAAGCCTGTGTCACCCCTGCTGACATGTGCTGGCATGGCTCGCGACTGGCCCGACGCAAGAGGCATTTGGTGAGTGTAACTTTGCTAGAAGGCCAAAATGGGTGCTGGAGGAGTTGAGGAGTTTGATGGCAAACAGGACAGGACTGTATTACACCCAGAAATAGCCTGAAGCAACCTCTATGGGCTTATGCTGTGGTCTGAAATCGATCACGGAGTGTAGCCATGGTTCACTTACATCTCCTGCATTATTCATCCTCTTTTTTTCCCTCTTCTTCCTCCTGCCTGCAAGGGAAAGTGTGCCAGCGTTGCCAGGCTTAATTTGGAAATTACCTTAGATTTAATACTCTGATGTTTTTGAGCTAACAAAGCACTTCTGATAGCATTAAAATGAAATGAAAGAAGGTCATGCGTAACTAGGTTTGGGAAACGAGAACAGGTGCTTATTTTAAAGTCTGCATGAAATAGAAGTTGCAATAGATTTTTGGGATTTATATATCAGAGTGAAACTTCTCGAACAAGAAAAAATGTAAGGTGGGACAGATTTTGTCCATTGGGAATTGATTGGATGGTTGTGGTTTGCTATTGGTCGATCTCGTTTGAGTGACAGGTTGTCCCGCCCTCACGCCAGTAATCACATCATCATCTCCCGGATATTGATAGCGGTTCCCTGATGCCCGCAAATTAGTTATAATCTCCCGGAATCTAGAGCGAGCGAGCAAGAGCGCACATGCGAGACAAAAGACTGTGCTCCAAACCATGTAGCGCGCACACGGCAGAGAGGGAGGGGGTGCGAGAGACCTTGCGCGAGTGTGCTAGTGTGCCTCATGAAGTACATGTAAGACAGAGAGCATCGTGATTGGTCTGTTTCGGTCAACCAATCAATTGTCAGTGTGGACGGGCTTTTATCTCTTCTCCCAAAACGAATTAATCAGTTCAGTGTATCTAGAAACAGTAGCGCCATGGCAGACGGACAGTGCCCCAAAATACGAAAGTATAAGACACATTTTACGCCAGACTATACGAAAGTGCCTACCTCCCTGAAATGACTTTTTGCAGGTTGGGATGTCTGAAAATGGGTCAATTTTGATGTACTCATGAACTTATACTCTAAATACTCATAAAATTCATTTGATTGAACTAATTTGTTTAATTTGAGTTGGCTCTACTCAAACCAATTAACTATTTTGAGCGTTAAAGTTTACAGTGTATAGTATTGCCGCCTCTAAAAAAAAAGAAAAGAATGAAAAGTCATTAACAGTCTGTATAAGTACATCTTTAATAGGATTGTACATTTATAAATGATAATTATTTTTTTAGGCAGTGCAATTCCTATATTTCTATATTTATGCAGTTTAAGAATCATTAATGTAATTGTTGAGGTACCAGAATCGTTAAACCTGCTTCATTGTCCTTTTAGGTATTGAATATTCTAATCTCTCATTTTCATTTTTTGTTAATGCACAGGCTGGAGTGCTCTTCAAAGTTTCATTCTGGCCAAAAATGTTCTATAAAACCTTTGTTGTCACATGCTTATACAGTATGTACAGCCCATAGACATTGGCGTCAATATTTATGCAATTGCTATAGAACAAACATGCCTTTCAATTCCAGGCACAACAACGAGAAAACCTTCCTGGTGTGGGTTAACGAGGAGGACCACACTCGTGTGATCTCCATGGAGAAGGGGGGCAACATGAAGAGGGTCTTTGAGCGTTTCTGCAAAGGTCTCCTAGAGGTGAGGTCATGCATGTGTACGTATGTGACTCTCTGTCACTGTTAAATCCACACAAGCCTCCATTATTTATCCGGCAGACATGCTGCAGCTGTGTTTATTGCAGCTGAGCAATGCCCTTTTGTGGACATACAGTTGTAAACAAGTCATCCTGCCAGGCATGCATCTGTGTGTTGCTTGTTCTAAAAGGAAACCATAAATATACACTGCATGTTTTATTTTCGACCAACTTTTCTATTGTTTTAGATCAAACGATTACTTTTGTATTATCTTTGTCCCTCAGGTCGAGAGACTAATTCAGGAGAAGGGTTGGGAATTCATGTGGAACGAGCATCTGGGTTACATTCTCACCTGTCCGTCAAACCTGGGCACAGGGCTACGAGCAGGCGTACATGTTAATCTTCCCCGCCTCAGCAAGGTCCTTGATCTGGAAATATATTACCTTTCTTTCCTATGTAGCCCATGACATGTTAATAATTTTGCACCTTTTTGAGCCTATGCATGGTAATATTAATGCATTTAATGTATCTATTTATTTATGTATATGTATTTTAATACAGTATTTTTTGGCGTTAGGGTGACCCTCATTTATGTTATATCATGTCTGTTGTATGTATAGCTGATCCACTGTATAACAATCAAATTAAAACCAGTGTAGTATCATGCATGTTTATTATGTCTTTTCTATTGCAGGACACTCGTTTCCCTAAAATCCTGGATAACCTGCGGCTCCAGAAAAGGGGGACTGGAGGAGTGGACACCGCGGCTGTTGGAAGCACTTTTGATATTTCCAATCTGGACAGGCTGGGTCAATCAGAGGTCAGTGGTGTCAAAGTGCAGAGCGCCAAAAAGAATAATTAATACGCTATAAATAAGTTCTGATAAAAATTCTGATAATGATATCATAATTCTATACGGTTTTGTCTAAATTTAAAATAACATTAAATCCTAAAATCAATAAATTATTTATGTATTTAAATGCTGCAAAGTGAATTTAGTCATCTCAAAATGATATTGTACAATATGAAAAACATGTAGCCTGACGTGGTCATACTAAATTCTAGTCAGAATATGCCTGAGCAAAAATGTTGTGAGCGGGACTAAATTCGGCTGGCATCCAGGCTAAAAAACATGGATATTCATTATGAGAGTTTTTAAAGATTACATTTAACAATGTTATTCAATTATTAGTGTTTTAAAGATTATGGCAAAGGTAATCAAATTGAGGAAATTAACATTCCAATAACAATACAGATAAAAAAAGAAAAAAAAATGTAATCTCTAATATGAAAAGAAAACAGTTATAGTATCGATACATTGTGCATCCCTACGTGCAAACAGTGAACTCAAATGAGACTCAAATTATATATATGTCATTTGATGTATACAGGTCCTAATCAAAAAATTAGCATATTGTGATAAAAGTTCATTATTTTCCATAATGTAATGATAAAATTTTAATTTCATATATTTTAGATTCATTGCACACCAACTGAAATATTTCAGGTCTTTTATTGTTTTAATACTGATGATTTTGGCATACAGCTCATGAAAATCCAAAATTCCTATCTAAAAAATGTGCATATAGTTCATCCGACCAATAAAAGAAAAAGTGTTTTTAATACAAAAAAAAGTCAACCTTCAAATAATTATGTTCAGTTATGCACTCAATACTTGGTCGGCAATCCTTTTGCAGAAATGACTGCTTCAATGCGGCGTGGCATGGAGGGAATCAGCCTGTGGCACTGCTGAGGTGTTATGGAGGCCCAGGATGCTTGATAGCGCCTTAAGCTCATCCAGAGTGTTGGGTCTTGCGTCTCTCAACTTTCTCTTCACAATATCCCACAGATTCTCTGGGGTTCAGGTCAGGAGAGTTGGCAGGCCAATTGAGCACAGTAATACCATGGTCAGTAAACCATTTACCAGTGGTTTTGGCACTGTGAGCAGGTGCCAGGTCGTGCTGAAAAACGAAATCTTCATCTCCATAAAGCTTTTCAGCAGATGGAAGCATGAAGTGCTCCAAAATCTCCTGATAGCTAGCTGCATTGACCCTGCCCTTGATAAAACACAGTGGACCAACACCAGCAGCTGACATGGCACCCCAGACCATCACTGACTGTGGGTACTTGACACTGGACTTCAGGCATTTTGGCATTTCCTTCTCCCCAGTCTTCCTCCAGACTCTGGCACCTTGATTTCCGAATGACATGCAAAATTTGAGCGACAGTCCAGTGCTGCTTCTCTGTACCCCAGGTCAGGCGCTTCTGCCGCTGTTTCTGGTTCAAAAGTGGCTTGACCTGGGGAATGCGGCACCTGTAGCCCATTTCCTGCACACGCCTGTGCACGGTGGCTCTGGATGTTTCTACTCCAGACTCCACTGCTTCCGCAGGTCCCCCAAGGTCTGGAATCGGTCCTTCTCCACAATCTTCCTCAGGGTCCGGTCACCTCTTCTCATTGTGCAGTGTTTTTTGCCACACTTCCAACTGAGGTGCCTTGATACAGCACTCTGGGAACAGCCTATTCGTTCAGAAATGTCTTTCTGTGTCTTACCCTCTCGCTTGAGGGTGTCAATGATGGCCTTCTGGACAGCAGTCAGGTCGGCAGTCTTACCCATGATTGCGGTTTTGAGTAATGAACCAGGCTGGGAGTTTTTAAAAGCCTCAGGAATCTTTTGCAGGTGTTTAGAGTTAATTAGTTGATTCAGATGATTAGGTTAATAGCTCGTTTAGAGAACCTTTTCATGATATGATAATTTTTTGAGATAGGAATTTTGGGTTTTCATGAGCTGTATGCCAAAATCATCAGTATTAAAACAATAAAAGACCTGAAATATTTCAGTTGGTGTGCAATGAATCTAAAATATATGAAATTTTAATTGTATCATTACATTATGGAAAATAATGAACTTTTATCACAATATGCAATTTTTTCTCTACCATATCAGCTGATTTTATATATATGGGCGATTGCAGGTACATTTGGTGTCCAGAGTAATTATTTTTTCCTGCTTTTTTCAAATGGTTGTATTTTTAATTATTTTAATAATTTGTTACTAATTGCCATGGATCACAAGATGTTACAGGCCATAACAATATAATATTTTCTGTAAAAAGTGTCTTATATAGTTGAAAATCGTGATTTCCTGTTGTAATTTCCAAATTAGTCAGTGTATTTATTCCATCATGTATTATTGTGTAATCAAAATATATAATTTTTACTTTTTTTCTTTTGGCAATATTACATTTATTTTAATTATAAAAGCCCTAAATAGTCATGTACCTAATTCAACAACATTAAATTGTTTAAAAATAACTTTTATCTTATTAAAATGTGTGTCGTATCTATGGTGATGGAAGTAAATGGTGGAAGTATCTATGCATACAGGAAATGATGTCACTTTTCCTCACTGATAAGATCTGAAGTACTGAAAGGTCAAAAAAAAGTTCTCAAAGGTATGTGGGCTTTCTCTTGTGAAAATATTTTAATCTAAAAAGTTCTGACAAAAGAGTTCTTTTTTAAAATGTTAACATTTTTACCACAATTTTAAAAGGAAAACAGAATTTATCACTGATCACACAGTAGTCTAAAAGTCTTTAAATCATGATTTCATTAGTGCCATGTGCTCTTAGCAGTTATGCTAGCAAATGGAGGTTTTGGCTAAAAAGTTAAAAATGGCCAATTCTGTTTACCAAGATTGAGAAACAATGCTGACAGTTTGTAACAGATTTGACAGTAACAGAGTTGACAAACAATAATATAAATCTGCTTTTCTTTTCCCATTGGCAAGCTTTATATTTACTGAACTATTACAATTTTATGTTTTCAATAATACTGGAAAGAATTTCTGTTATATGTATGTATATCTCAGCTGATATGGTACCAGTATTTTTGGTGACTTAACTACGCCAGAATTTTCCTTTTTGAGTGCAGTATACCTTGATAAACTGAAAAAAATGTAATTACTTCACCATGATCACTTGTCTTTATCAAAATTTGCTCAGGTCCAACTGGTTCAGACTGTGATAGATGGAGTGAACTATCTCATTGAATGCGAGAAGAAACTGGAAAAAGGACAAGACATCAAAATCCCTGCCCCCGTCAGCCAGTTTAAATAGAATGGCAGTCTTCCTAAGCTCCTCCTTTCTCCTAGCTCCTCCCTCTTGTGTGTTCCTCCCTCCTTCAATATTCCGCTGATACTGATCCATAAGCATGCCTCTGTGTTACGTCAGACGTAGCACACTCCAGTATAAAACAGGAGTGAATGTAACCTTCATCATGATTGTGTTAATGTGGCGCTATTGATTTGTCACATTTGTAACTTGATTGTGTTGCAATAATACTATTATAGCCATTGTCAAGAATCGCCTCAGGTGTCAAGAGAATTAAAAATATGTTTTTGTCAAATATATTGACAATAAAAAAAATTGCTGAAGTATATTGAAGTGTTTTATTGTGTGTTTTACTGTTTTCTATACATTAAAGCCAAAACTACTAGCCTAGAAATCTAGACGCACCCTAGCGGCAGAATTAGTTTTGCCGCGAGTGTAGTCTAGCAACTCTTGGTAGACCTGAGAGCTGGAAAAACCAAACTCTGGTCAGGCCAATCACAGCGTGTCTAGAGTCGGTGGGCGGGCTTAATATAATGACGGTACGTCACGGCAGAGATGTGGAGGTTCTGTGTGCTACTCAACAAAGAAGCTGACGAACAGCGGTCTTTTGAATCGACTTTGGCCGCGACTCTGGAAGACTTGGAGTTCTTTGAGAAAAGAACAAAGAACAGCACTGACGTCATTCTTAAGAAAAGAAAATGTGTTCGGAGTTTTCCCGACCGCATACGGCGAAAGATTATCAACTAATGTTAGCTCGGCTTCACCTTCTTCTTCGCTCTGGTTGGTTGTGGCGCTCATGGCGCTATCCAATTGCATGCAGAGGGAATTTGAAAGACAACCGTTTATCCCACCCCCCGGATTGAGCCCTGTCAATGGTCAGTTTCCAGACCGAACATCTTGATGTGGGTCTGGCTTGTCAGACTACAAAACTACCATTTAAATAATTAAAGTTTAAAGTCAGTAAATGATTTTATAGTGTGCTGACAGTTGTCACAAGTGTACACTGACACCTGGTGTTGTGGATGAAGCATTGTAGAATTGCTCTATTCACAACCACCAGCCATGGACCTATTGACCCACTCCATGTAAAATAAAGCAGTTACAGATAGATTGCATATGCATGAGTTTTGATGGCATAGTTGCACATCAACCTCTACAGTGGACCCTTGTGCATCCTCCTATACATTGCCACCAACTGGCAAGCTGTTGCACATACATTTCTTTCCTCCTCCAAACCAAGAGGGCCAATTGCCAGTCAGAAATGCCAAGTTTCTCCGGAATATCCATCCATTCCTTCTCTCCTGGGAAAGTCTTGCAGGTAAAAAAATGTTGTAGCATCAAGCAATAGGCCTATCTCGTGAGTCACAGTTAAATTTTTCAAGTATTGGTTTTAGATTGGGAGAAAATCCTGATTAATCATTTGTACACAGTGGACATCATGCATCAATAGCTATATTTCAGCTACAATTCTTACTATTATTGTGACTGCTGTTTTTGAAAATACTTCATCTGCAGTAACTTTTTTGATTGTAAATAAATACATTTATTGTTATTAGAATGTAATTTGTTATTAGAATGTAATTTGCATTAACATCAAAAAAGTAATGTGATTACGTAAGGTATGTGACTTGTTATTCATTACTTTTTTCTTTACATCAAAAAATAATCAGATTACATAATGTATGTTACTTGTAATTCATTACTTTACTCCTGGTTTACATCAAAACTTAATCTGCGTTAATTTATGCATGTAACTTGTAATGCGTTACACTGCTCATTTCAGATGAGATTGAAATCACCTGAGCCCATATATATAAAGATTCTAAGAGTCCTCTCAGAAAACTCCTAATTTAGCTTAAAAACTTTTACGTAGGAGTCTTAGTTTAAGAGCTATTCGGGACCGATCTGAGAGCAACTCTGAGCAAGGAAAATACAAAAACTTTTATCTTAGTGAAGAGGCGGGGCTGACCCCGTTGCTACATATGACAGTCTTTTGAAGATTGATTGGTTGGTTGTCCAAAAAGAAGAAAAAAGGAGCTCTTTTAAGTATAGGATCTATTCTAAGCCTTCACTTCAAAATTACATGCGCAAATTGTCCTATTTTACCTTTCTCTCTCTCACACACACACACACATGTTGTGTTTCCATGTTTTATGAGGACATTCCATTGGCGTAATGGTTTTTATAACGTATAAACTATATTCTGTCCCCCTACACTGCCCCTACCCCTAAACCTACCCATCACAGGAGACATGCTGCATTTTTACATTTTCAAAAAACATCACTTAGTGTGATTTATATGCTATCCTCAAGGAAACCAAAATGGCCCACAAGGATTTTGATATTGCCATCTAACGTAGGATTATTAGTTCATTACACACACACACACACACACACACACACACACACACACACACACACATATACATATATTTATATACATATACATATATATATATATATATATATATATATGTATATGTATATAAATATATGTATATATATGTGTGTGTGTGTGTGTGTGTGTGTGTGTGTGTGTGTGTGTGTGTGTGTGTGTGACTGGTAATCCCTACGTTAGATGGCAATATCCAAAATCCTTGTCCTTGTGGGGCCATTTTTTGGTGTCCTTGAGGATAGCATATTAACAGCACATTAAATAATAAAAGGATTTATATACATATATATATATATATATATATATATATATATATATATATATATATATATATATATATATATATATATATATATATATATATATATATATATATATATATATAAATCCTTTTATTATTTAATGTGCTGTTAATTTCCTATAAGGTATTTGATTGGCTTAGAATTATAAACATCGTTCCACTCTTTCCATTTACACTGATTGCTGGCATGTCTGTTTAATTGGTGGTTTAAAAGTTGGGTTCAATGCAACAAACATGATCCCTGCACGATCGAATCTATAGCATCTTATTAAGTCACTGTCATCCATTGTCTGCAACACATTTCTTCTCCCTCTTCGTCTTTCTGCCATTTTCTCCACTGCTAAAGAAACTCTTAAGCCTCTTAAAAGTCCTCGTCTGTGCTCCTAACAAATTTGACCTTAAGACCTCTTTTAAGGTTTAAGATGCTTTCTGAATTACTTTTCTCTTTACTAGGATTGTTAAATTAATTTAGAGAGTAAACGCTCACATTTCAAAGAATTTTCTTAGAATTTTGCACTAGGAGCTAACCATAAACGCATACTGTCCACTCTAGTGGACATCTGAAAATCTTTTTGTTTTTCGTGTCCTAAAACACATAATAATAACACAACAAATCCAGAAACAAATTCTGACTGAGGTTATCATAAATCATGCATGAAAGGGTTAAAGGCTTATTGGCTAACTGACACTAATGTTACCAATGTCTATTAATGTTATAATAGACAGTGTTTAACACAACACAGTATTTAGTAAATACTATTTACTCTTAGTGCGAATCGTTGCGAATGGGTTAGAAGTGTGCAAAAAGAAAACCCCACCTCTCATGGTCTGAGCGCCCTCTGGTGTTAGTGACTGAGAACAGCACTTACAGAGGAGGTTTTCTGACGCATTCTTCCGTTTCCATTTTCTTAGCAGTCGTGCAGTTTAAAGAAAGCCAGAACTGTCACAACAGATAAAAAAATATTGATGGCTTCTTCTTTTCTTTTTCTTTTTTTTTAATATTAATTAAATTAAAAACCTCTGCCTTGATAACGATTGTCAATTTTTCCAGGTGAGACTATTACGAGTTGGCTAGCTATCCTCAAAATAATATTTACACTACTGTTCAAATGTTTGGGGTCGATAAGATTTTAAATGCTTTCGAAAGAAGTGTCTTATGCTCACCAAGGCTGCATTTATTTGATTAGAAATACAAAAAAAAAAATAATAATAAAAAAAACACGAATATTGTGAAATAGTATTATAATTTATCGTCACAATATGGAAGAAAAGACCATCGCAACTTTGTTTGATGGCGACTTTAACCTACAAATATACGCAAAAATGATCTATTATCCATTTAAATAAACTCAAAGAAGGTTCGAAAACGAAATCTTTCCAGTATTAATGTTAAGTGAATATAACATGTAAAACATGTATTTACCCAAATAGTAGCTTTTGATTTGAAACTTTTAAGAAATATATTTGAATAACATTGGTCACTTATCTGATACTATTATTGGTTACTTACCTGCAAGTCTATAAACAAAGACAGTGAATAATAATTAAAGGTTAATATGTACACTTTAGTTACAGTTATAGATACATTTGTACATACAATGTTCTCAAAGAGTAATTGGACCGTAAGCCACCATTACATCACCGGGGACGCTTTCAGGCCCCCCAGTCAGAGTTAACAGATAATTGAAAGTCATGTATGCATGACTCCCATCTTTAAGCTTCAGACTATGAATCCATCCAGTCAGAGGATATCAAACACATTTATAATTTGAGCGTGTTTTTGCATATGTTTTGAATCATGCAAGTGTATGATAGTGTTACAAAATCTGTTCAGATTTTCTGAAATCATATTGGGTTGCAAGCTACACACAAGACAAAGAGCTACTTCATTACATTTCCTACTGTTAATTTTTTCTTCACTTTAGTCATATAAAGCATCCTGTTAACTAGATAATCATCACATGAATTGAACTGAATTGTGAACAATTTCAGATCTTTCTAAAATCCTGTCTTGGTTTTATATATATATATGTGTGTGTGTGTGTGTGTGTGTGTGTGTGTGTGTGTGTGTGTGTGTGTGTGTGTGTGTGTGTGTGTGTGTGTGTGTGTGTGTGTGTGTGTGTGTGTGCAAAAAAAAATACACATAGCATATTGCTGAAATGTAATTAAATAAAATGATTATATTAATAATGGATTGGGAATGTATCTTATGGACCTGGTTTTTTGACCTAAGAAGTTCTAAGGAAATTGCATTTTTTTTTTTTCTAATTTAATACAGTTTTTAATTAAAAAAATCTCTATGCTAATCCCCATCCCCATCTTCTTTCAGACGAATACAATCAGAGTTATATAAAAAAATATCCTGGCTATAATCCATGCATTATAATAAGGACATTTTTAAATGTAACTCCGATTGTATTCGTCTGAAAGAAGAATGTCATATATACCTAGGAAGGTTTAGGGTGAGTAAATCATGGGCTAATTTTAATTTTTTAGGTGAACTATCCCTTTAAATATCTTATTGTTGTTGTACATCATATTAATATATATATATATATGAATGTGTGTATATATATATATATATATATATATATATATATATATATATATATATATATATATATATATATATATATATATATATATATATATATATATATATATATATATATATATATATATATATATATATATATATATATATATATATATATATATATATATATATATATATATATATATATATATATATATATATATATATATATGAATGTGTGTATATATATATATATATATATATATATATATATATATATATATATATATATATATATATATATATATATATATGTATATATATACACACATATATATATATATATATATATTTATTTATTTCCAGGTAAATGTTAAAATATGCATACTCACACAAACACACAGTGCTGGATACTTAAAAACTGCAATTCATTACTGAATACAAATTGCATGATAAAAATTATAGTTAGTAATGTAATCTATTACATTATGCATTTTAGGTAATATAATCTGATTAAGGTTTTGGTTTCTTTTGACCCAATTCATATATCACATTCATTTGAATAGAATAATCTTGTAATATATTGATATTGTAGGGGAATTAGAGTTAAGCCACATAAAGACACCATATGCTCAGTGAAGCTCAGGAGTCAAAGTTGAAGAATTTACTGAAGACAAATGTCTCCACACTTCCATAGAAACTAGTATTTCAACTCAAATACAATTTTTACAGTACAAACAAAGGCAACTCTTTTTCCTTATTGCATGCAAAGGATGAGTTCCCCACCCGGAAGTGTGTGTTTCCCGAGTTCTGATTGGCTGATTGCAGCAGCATGACGCGGCTGAAAATCCAATAGTGAGATGCCACACTTTGGTTACTTTGAAGAGCTCCGGGTTTGCACATCCGTGCCGTCCGTCTGCGCTTTCTCTTTCATTGAGTGCAGGGTGCCAGATCCAGTGGGCCTTTCTTTTGGGCACTCCTTCCATATACCGCATCACCTAAAGAAGAAGCAGATCATTGAGGGCTGTCAGGATAATAACCATTCCCTTCACGTTTGCACTGAAAAGGGTTTGAAATGATGCTGGCTGTGCTATTTGTCGCTGCTTTTGCAGCGGCCGCGCGCGCGAGTGATGTGCTCGAGTTCACAGATGACGATTTTGACAGCAAAATTGGAGACCACGACCTCATTCTGGTGGAATTCTTCGCACCCTGGTGAGTGTAGGACGTTTCTGGCTTTTTTATGTTTTCTCCATGCGGTTACAAATATAGTGTACTAGACCTCACTAAAATACGCGAATATACTCTTATTTGCTTCTAAATTACAATGAATATGTTTAATATGCTTTTTTTCGGAACCCCAAACCTACCCATTAGAATTGTTTGGGAACTGCATTCGTCCACGGGACTTTAATAATACTGCAGGGCTGTGCGAAAGGGAAAGTAACCATAACCGCTAACGTTACATTTCTAGTCACCTTATAAGTCTGCAAGGTCGTGAGATGACTATAAGCAAGCTGGGAATGTATATAGAGTGATAATGACTTTTAGACGCTCACTGAGATCAGAACAAATCCATGCGGCTCCATAGTAGTGGATGAAACTAATCGTCTCAATCACTTCCTGTTTGTGGGGTTTCCTTTTCTTTGCTAATACTATAGTGGTTTACTTTACTGTCACCCCCTCGCGTTCTTCACAAAATCTCAGTTTGATTGAAATCCATGTAGCGAAATAAAGTCATTCAGGTTGGGACCACATGAGATTGAGTAACTGATGATGACTTCTCATTTTTAGGTCCAGTGTCCCTTTAAGAACTTGTATTCTGCATAAGAAGCGAACGTTCTGATGATTGTTTGTTCTGCTTGTGGAATAGTAGGATTTTAGACTAATTTGCAGATTTACATAATTAAATGATTTATGTCAGATTTTATGTTTGTGGTAGTTTTCTGTTTTAGGCCGTTTATTTGATAGAAATCGCAAATGTGGGCGGGAAACAAGGATGTTTGTAGGCTCGGTCGCCCTCCGTTGTAACGTTTTGATTGGTCAATGAAGTTTCGCTGGCTGTGTGTGATTGGATAACGCTCGATTACGTAGTTTAGCGTTACTAACTAACCTGGGACAGAATTTATCAATGAGTTACCATGACTAGATTAACACAACTCGGGGATAGTTCAACTAAAAATTAATATTGGAATTTTTTGGGGGGTTTATTTTTGATGTTGTGAAAAGGATATTAACATTCAATGCACCCCCCCCCCCTTCTTATCATTCTGTCTTAGTAGCCTAATTTGAGAAAATAATAAACCTCATGTGTCATGTTCACTTTTAGGTGTGGCCATTGCAAACGTCTTGCCCCTGAGTATGAGGCAGCCGCCACTCGACTAAAAGGCATCGCTCCACTTGCTAAGGTATTGTTATTCAACCCTGCAAATTCGCTGGAATAATTTACACAATCTCTATAGACTTTCATATTTTTTCAGGTGGCCATATTCCGTTGAAGGCCTATTTGAAATGATTTGGCCTTCCCTTGTGTAAAAGTGTACTCACTGATCTATATAAATGACATTTATATAGATCAGTGAGTGTACTTCAAATATTAAAAGTATATATGTGACCCTGGACCACAAAACCAGTCATAACTAGTCACATCACCTGAAAGCTGAATAGATAAGCGTTGATGATTGGTTTGCTAGGATAGGACAATATTTGGCCGAGAGACAACTATTTGAAACTCTGGATTATGAGGGTGAAATCACCTTTAAGTTGTCCAAACGAAGTCCTTAGTAATGCATATTACTAATAATAAATTTTTAAAATATTTACAGTAGGAAATTTACAAAATATCTTCATGGAACATGATCTTTACTTAATATCCTAATAATCTTTGATATATATATATATATATATATATATATATATATATATATATATATATATATATATATATATATATATATATATATATATATACATACACAGGTCCTTCTAAAAAAATTAGCATATTGTGATAAAAGTTCATTATTTTCCATAATGTAATGATAAAAATTAAACTTTCATATATTTTAGATTCATTGCACACCAACTGAAATATTTCAGGTCTTTTATTGTTTTAATACTGATGATTTTGGCATACAGCTCATGAAAACCCAAAATTTCTATCTAAAAAAATTAGCATATCATGAAAAGATGCGCTAAACGAGCTATTAACCTAATCATCTGAATCAACTAATTAACTCTAAACACCTGCAAAAGATTCCTGAGGCTTTTAAAAACTCCCAGCCTGGTTCATTACTCAAAACCGCAATCATGGGTAAGACTGCCGACCTGACTGCTGTCCAGAAGGCCATCATTGACACCTTCAAGCGAGAGGGTAAGACACAGAAAGAAATTTCTGGCTGTTCCCAGAGTGCTGTATCAAGGCACCTCAGTGGGAAGTCTGTGGGAAGAAAAAAGTGTGGCAAAAAACACTGCACAATGAGAAGAGGTGACCGGACCCTGAGGAAGATTGTGGAGAAGGACCGATTCCAGACCTTGGGGAACCTGCGGAAGCAGTGGACTGAGTCTGGAGTAGAAACATCCAGAGCCACCGTGCACAGGCGTGTGCAGGAAATGGGCTACAGGTGCCATTCCCCAGGTCAAAACACTTTTGAACCAGAAACAGCGGCAGAAGCGCCTGACCTGGGCAACAGAGAAGCAGCACTGGACTGTCGCTCATTTTGCATGTCATTCGGAAATCAAGGTGCCAGAATCTGGAGGAAGACTGGGGAGAATGAAATACCAAAATGCCTGAAGTCAAGTACCCACAGTCAGTGATGGTCTGGGGTGCCATGTCAGCTGCTGGTGTTGGTCCACTGTGTTTTATCAAGGGCAGGGTCAATGCAGCTAGCTATCAGGAGATTTTGGAGCACTTCATGCTTCCATCTGCTGAAAAGCTTTATGGAGATGAAGATTTTGTTTTTCAGCACGACCTGGCACCTGCTCACAGTGCTAAAACCACTGGTAAATGGTTTACTGACCATGGTATTACTGTGCTCAATTGGTCTGCCAACTCTCCTGACCTGAACCCCATAGAGAATCTGTGGGATATTGTGAAGAGAAAGTTGAGAGACGCAAGACCCAACCCTCTGGATGAGCTTAAGGCCGCTATCGAAGCATCCTGGGCCTCCATAACACCTCAGCAGTGCCACAGGCTGATTCTCCATGCCACGCCGCATTGAAGCAGTCATTTCTGCAAAAGGATTCCCGACCAAGTATTGAGTGCATAACTGAACATAATTATTTGAAGGTTGACTTTTTTGTATTAAAAACACTTTTCTTTTATTGGTCGGATGAACTATATGCACATTTTTAAGATAGGAATTTTGGGTTTTCATGAGCTGTATGCCAAAATCATCAGTATTAAAACAATAAAAGACCTGAAATATTTCAGTTGGTGTGCAATGAATCTAAAATATATGAAAGTTAAATTTTTATCATTACATCATGGAAAATAATGAACTTTTATCACAATATGCACATTTTTTGAGAAGGACTTGTATATATAATTTTGATCCAAGCAATGTATTGTTGGTTATTACCACAAATATACCCGTGCAACTTATGACTGGTTTTGTGGTCCAGGGTCACACATTTCAAATCCGCACTTGCAGGTTATGTAATATTAGTGAAATAAAAGGCCTCTTAAGTGTACATAAAGAGTACAATTTAATTTCAAGTGCACTTTGTGATAATGTCAAATGAAAAGGTTTACTTTTAAGAACGTTTTAAATCTTTTTTTGTTAATCTTTTGTCATGCTTTAAAGTACACCTTTTCTGATGTGTTGACTAACATACTGAAGCTTATGTAGTATTTGATTATAATTTTAAATGGAGTTTGACTATCACATTTAAAGTTGATATATTTTTGATGTTCTTAATTGCAGTTTCATCATTAAAACATTTTTATTACAAATATTTAAGTACATGACAAACGTTACAATAAAGTTTATTTTAGTACATTCAGCAGTACACTTTAATCATATTTAAAATAAAATAGAAATAATTATGAAGCTGCATATAAAGATGGACTGAAGTCCTATTTGAGTTGAAAAAAGGACACTAAACTTTCATTTAATTTGCAAATAACATGCTTAAATGTCCAAAAACATTAATTTCACAATGTCTTTGGTCTGGTGGAGGATTGCTATATTAATATTATGTGCCAATATGATCTAGGTGGACTGTACCTCCAGTTCAAATGTGTGCAGCAAATATGGTGTGAGCGGGTACCCAACCCTGAAGATTTTCAGAGATGGAGAGGATTCTGGTGGCTATGATGGTCCCAGGACAGCAGGTATATTTCCATATTTTGTCATACCTGGTGATGCTATAAGTCGTTTCTTTATCAGATTGTTAATGTCTGTTTCTTCATTACTCCAACAGATGGAATTGTTAGCCACCTGAAGAAACAGGCCGGCCCAGCCTCGGTGGAACTCAAGAGTCAGGCTGAGTTTGAGAAGTTCATTGGGGACCGTGATGCCAGTGTTGTGGGTAAGTGATGGTGTTATATAGTAACGTTTAGTGCCTCATATTAGCCCTGAGTATACTGTATTGCATCAATACTCATTCGTCTAATGGTTCTCGTGTCACCAGGCTTCTTCGCTGATGGAGGAAGTAGTGCTCAGGGTGAGTTCATGAAGGCGGCCAGTGCTTTGAGGGAGTCCTACCGTTTCGCCCACACTAACGTTGAGGACTTATTGAAGAAACATGATGTTGATGGAGAGTATGTGGCATTTTTCTGTTCCTAGTGCTTTTGGTTTCAGTTGGTTTCAATCTTGTTTCTAATTTAAAAATGTTATATATGCATATTGCAGGGGAATTCTTTTGTTCCGGCCACCTCATCTCAGCAACAAATTTGAAGACGGCAGTGTGAAGTTCACTGAGGAGAAGTTCACAAGTGCAAAGATTAAGAAGTTCATTCAGGACAACATGTATGTTTCAGCTTGAAAATGAGGAAATTAGGGCACAGAGTTGCTCAAATCTGCATTGCTTTTCGATGGTCAAATATTTCATAGCAGTCCTTTTCTCATTATATGCTAGTTTTGGCATCTGTCCCCACATGACTGATGATAACAAAGACCAGCTGAAAGGCAAGGACTTGTTGGTGGCCTACTATGATGTGGACTATGAGAAGAACCCCAAGGGTTCCAACTACTGGAGGAACAGGTAGAACTTGAACTCCATTTTGTCAATGGTTTTTCAAGGATATTTTAAATGGTTTCTATGTAGAAATGGTGTTTTGACAAAAATCTGGCAATATGTTTGTAAGTAGTAATTTCCGGTCACACGTTGTGCTGTAAACAACAGCCATAAGTTGTCAATGTTGGCAAATGACCATGGTATAAGTGGGACAATCCGCAGCTAGCTGTGCATTTAAACCATTTTAATGCTCTCTTTCACGTCTGGTGGTTCTTTGCCCACAGGCCGTGCATTAAAATCATTTAATGCACTGCTAGCTGTGGATATCCCTAAATATAGGTTGTTTACTGATGTGGGATTTTGTAAAATATGAGTTTTGTTTTAATGAAGTGGAAGTGTTGACTGTTGACCGTGGTCATGCTCTGATAAAACCTGTCTCTCTGCCCAGAGTAATGAAGGTGGCCAAGAGCTTCCTGGATCAGGGGAAGACGCTCAGCTTCGCTGTGGCCAGTAAGAACAGCTTCAGTCATGACGTGTCTGAGTTGGGTCTGGACGGCAGCAGCGGAGAGCTGCCTCTCGTCGGCATCCGTACTGCCAAGGGAGACAAATACGTCATGAAGGACGAGTTCTCGTACGTTGTTTTTTTTGTTTTTGCAAAAAAGAATCTTGTTTTGAGAAGTTAAAAAAACTATTTTATGTCTGCAGTCGTGATGGAAAGGCCTTGGAGAAGTTCCTGCAAGATTATTTTGATGGAAAACTGAAGCGTTACCTTAAATCTGAGCCTATTCCTGAGAACAATGATGGGCCTGTGAAGGTGCGTCAGAGGATTTGGGTTGTAGCATTGATTATTAATAATAATAAGTCGTTTCCATAACTTGCAACTCCATCCATATTATTGCAGGTTCTCGTGGCTGAGAACTTTGACTCAATTGTAAATGATGACAGCAAAGACGTCCTCATCGAGTTTTACGCCCCCTGGTGTGGACACTGCAAGAGCCTGGAGCCTAAATACAAAGAACTGGGAGAGAAGGTGAGTTTTTAGACCTCGATTATTATATTGATCACTTTGAAATATTGACCTGAACAGCACAGTTTCATAAATATCTTTTTCACAGCTTTCCAACGATCCAAACATCGTCATCGCAAAGATGGATGCCACCGCTAACGACGTCCCCTCTCCATATGAAGTTCGAGGGTAGGTCATCGATCAACATTTTTAGCATTTTCTGTGCTGCAAGTTTATGGTCTCATTTGTAGTTTGTTGCTAATGTTTTGGTCTGCTTCCAGATTCCCCACCATCTATTTCTCCCCTGCTGGTCAAAAGCAGAATCCAAAGAAATATGAGGTTTGTGTATTTGACTTTGTTTAATGCACACTTACAAACGTCCTTCGAGAAAGGAATCTAACATGTGGTGTTTGGCTTTCAGGGAGGTCGTGAAGTCAGCGACTTCATTTCCTACCTGAAGAGAGAGGCTGCAAACACCGTGGTGGTTCAAGAAGACGACAAGAAGACAAAGAAGAAGAAGTCCGAGTTATAAACAATCACAGCCCAACAACCAAGGAGGGAATTCTTGCAGGAGACATAAATTATATTCCAATCTTTAGTGAAGCGAGTGCTCTGACCCACGTCACATTGTCGGCCCTCTCTTGGGCCAGCTGCTCTGGGAACACTGTGGAAGCTTGTGACAGGACGGCCAGACTGTGTGTGATTTTTAGATAAGTGGAAGAGGTACAGATCTGTCAATTTGAGATTGTTTTCCTACACTGTACCTTGGAGAGATGCACTTTTGAGACCAATTCTACTTATTTCTTTCTCATGGAAAAGGGGAGGGGGATTTGGTGAATTATTTTTCCTTTTGTACCTTTTTTTATTTTAATTTTTTTTTGTATGTTTGGAAGGATCGTGAAATAAAAGGCCCACTAAACCTACGATCAATCTGGTTTCTTTTTAAACTATGTGGCAGCCACATTGAACTTGCAGGCATATCCTCATGATTCTTGTAGCACTATGATGAAGCAAAGGTTATATTTTGGCAAAATTGACGTGTTTCCCTTAATCTTTGTCTATGTCAGTCTTTTGAGTGCATTTGTGACAGCTGATCTTCCTGAAAGCATCTAAAGAAAAAATAAGCATGATCTTGTTTCAAATAACACTCCCTTGTAAATCACTTAAAGTTTACATTTTGGTTGAAAGTCAGATTTTATCTAACATGTTTAACTGTCAAGATATATTTCGGTAAAGCATAATTAAGCAGGTTTTCATTTTATTGCATTTTAAAAGAATTGGAACAAGCAACAAAAAGATCCACCAGTAATTCACTAGATGATGCAGTTTACTGACAGGGACAGAGTGCAAATGAGAATCTTCCAAGAAAGCCACCAGCTTCAAAGGAAAAAAAAAACAATTATTTTTATTTTTTTATGGTACATTGCAGTATTACAAATATATATTTCAATTAGAAACTAATTATATTTAGTTTCTATATAATTTTGAAGCCGATCAGGCTCTTCATATATAAGACCTTTTAGAAGGTGTTCCACTATGGCATTTTATGGATTGTTTCATTTTTAATTTGATTACATTTTATGAATTAAACAGCTCAAACATTTCATATCATTGGAAAATGTTAAACCATTATGCAATCATTTATCACATTTCCCCTTGTATACAACTTTTTTTCCCCAAATATATTTATTGAACATTTTCCAACTTTAAAAGAAAGCACAACAAAAATGTTACCAATTAAGAAAAAAAAATAAAATGGCATATGTAATGAGCACATCTAAAAGAAAAAAATTGTAACACCTTTTTGGTATAAAGTGTTATTTAACAAGTCAAGAGCTCTGGGGTTCAATATAGAACCTTTTCTGCTAAGAGTGTACAATACTTTCTAGACGTTCCGAACACTAATTCACATAAACACGCTCCTCGCTGGCGTATATTCAAACATTCAATATCCTCCATTTGGATGGAATCAGTCTGAAGTAAAAAATATCGGCGTCTGTGACCATCATACACTACGTGATTTTATGTTAAATATGTAGACTCCAACTGGCCAAAATTTCAGGAACTAGCATCAACTCCTCCTGACTGCAAATCGCAGCAAAAAAAAGTGTAGGCCTACTAAAGTTGTGTAGTATATTCCAGCCTTATTGGAGCTCACAGGCCTATTAAACTCCTGATTAGGCATGAAAACAGTTAACACATTTGGTTTAGGAATCAACTACTTAACCAGTAGTTTTAAACCTACCCAGGGACAAACTGCAAGGCCTATATTGCTATATTTATCTCTCACTCTCTCCTTCCGAATTTTGTGTTGGTCCCCCTTTTGCTGCCAAAACAGTCCTGACTCATCGAGGCATTGACTTCACTAGACCCCTGAAGGTGTGCTGTGTTATCTGGCAACAAGATGTTAGCAGCAGATCCTTTAAGTCCTGTAAATTGCAAGGTGGGGCCTCCATAGACCGAACTTGTTTGTTCAGGACATCCCACAGATGCTCGATTGGATTGAGATCTGGGGAATTTGGAGGCCAAGTCAATACCTCAAACTCACGCTCAAACCATTCCTGAACCATTTTTGCTTTGTGGCAGGGCACATTATCCTGCTGAAAGAGGCCACATGAAAGGATGTACATGATCTTGTCAAACTCACTCAAATCCTTACACTTGCCCATTTTTCCTGCTTCGAACACATCAACTTTCTGGACAAAATGTTCACTTGCTGCCTAATATATCCCACCAACAGCTGGCGTGATGTTTAAGAGATAATCAGTGTAATTCACTTCACCTGTCAGTGGTCATAATGTTATGCCTGATAGGTGTATATGTATAAAAACAGCAGCATGCATAGATATAAGAACATGTCTCTTTATTAAAAGAATCTGTTTAACATTTACATTTGGTTCACATTATGACAAAAATGTTGCAAACGAGCTGCCACTGTTAAAACACCATGTAACATTAAAATCCACATTACAATGAGCACAAATAAATAAAGTACTAACTTCAACAAACAAAAGCAATTTAAGCTTAATTTAATTACACTGAAAATGCAAAAGAAAAAAAATTCCACCTTATTTTCACAATAAATGTTCAGATCAGACCAGTTTAAACTGGTTATACTGTACATAACTGATGCCATATGTAACATTTGTATAATACACAGAGTACAAAATATACAATATTGGGTCATGCATTATTATAGACAATAAAACTTATTTTAAAAAAGTGTCTGATTTTCTAAAAGAAACAGAGTGCGAGATAAGACAAAAGTACTTCTTTGTAATGGCAGACTCATTCAAGAAGTTTCTTTCGGCTGTAAGTCCTACTAGTAGTCCTTCGCCTTTTCGGCTGGCAAAATGGAGAGATATCCAGCTCAGCCTTTGATGCTGTTGGGAGAAAGTATAAATTATCATGATATAATTAACATAAATGATTAAAATAATTTTCCTCAAGCATGACAGGACTTTTATTTTTGACTATTTTGCTAGGTTTATTCAAAAGATTATAAAAATCACAACAGGAAACAATGGTGATGAGGTTAAGATTAAGAAAACTCTTGAACCAGATTTGAACTTTTGCCAACTACACAAGCGCTAAAGCTCAATGTGTTGATGCATATGCCATAAGCTCTCGGCCTGAGCTCCAACAATAAAGAGCATGCCAAATTGATAAATAATAATCGAGCTGAAACAAAGTTCCAGTTGACAACCCCCAGTAAAACATCAGCTGTGATCACAGCCTCATTTGTGTCAGATTAAAGCTGCAGTCTGTAAGCTTTGCCTCTCTGTCGCCATCTCTGCTTGAA
Source organism: Gobiocypris rarus (assembly GCA_023029165.1). NCBI lineage: Eukaryota > Metazoa > Chordata > Actinopteri > Cypriniformes > Gobionidae > Gobiocypris > Gobiocypris rarus. The sequence goes on from CM040913.1 coordinate 16,506,647, forward strand.
ACCTGCAATTGTAGTAATTTGCCGAGTTATCTTCTTTACATGGGTTGTGCATCGGCACGGCTCCTCAGGGCGGATGAAACTAATGTTTCAAGGAGTCGCTGTCATTAATTCACCGCACCGGTGAGGATACTGTACCATGTCTTGGAGTATAACCTAAATAAGAATTTCCCCCTGGAAAATGTTATCTGAAAAAGTACGTCTGTCACTTTCGTTCTGATCAACTTAGAAAAAAAGGCATTACAATAAAGTCACGCTACCAACGGTGATTAAATCTAACGACCGCTTAGCTCATATCACATCAAACCATGCAAATTATTATTAGTTATACTTTGTTTTCAATCATCAGCATTGCGTGACTGTGTATACGGCATTTCAGAATGTTTGTAAACAAATCGGCACCAAGAAACTTCCGGGTGGCAGAACGCGAACTGAAGAGATCCAGCCGGCTACTGTAAACTGTTACATAGCTAAAAAAATTGTTGTTGATTAAAGTTGAAACTATGACGAAAACGTGTTGTGTTTGGGGTTGCGCCGCCAGATATACAGCAAAAGGTGTAGGATTTTATCGATTTCCTTCAGTAAAAAAGTAAATATATCCAGCAGAACCTGTGGGTGAGGAGGTTAAAGCGAGTGGACGCGTCGACAAAAGTGCTACAGAGAAGTATTCTCAAAACTGTCCATCAACAAAATCATAGCAGAGCATAATTATCTTCAGCTGGGGAAATTCGAGACTAATATTAGTAAACTTAAGGTCTCTTTTCAGGATCAAACTCATTGCCAGTCACTGCCTGAAGTAAGAGACAGAACTTCTAATGTCATGTAGGCTTTGGTTTCATCATTACTTTACACAGTTTAGTTTGAGTGAATGCCTAGCTGAGTAGCGCTAATCTAAAGCACGCTATCCTTTTTACCGTCAAAATCTCACGTCTGTGCCATCCGATCTGAGCAACAGAAAACAGTCATAGCCTTTTTAGTTAGATAACAGGGAAATAGACCAACTACCTGTAAACAGAGTCTAACATATTGTAAGTCTCAATGGTAGGCTGAGGCTCATTTAAAAATTATGGTAGAGGACTAGCGCTACATCTACTAGACCAAGGTTAGGCATTTCATGTATTGCTATTTAGTTAATCAGTCCCTCAATGATCATCTTAACTATGAATTCCAAGCAATTTACTAGCGTTGCCATAGGAACGCTTCGGCTTATGCCACCCGGAAAACGTCTATTATTGTTGTGAGGTCATGATGAATTGTCGTATTTAGTGTGTATTAGAGCATGACTCAGGCCCATAGCTCTAAATATAACTTCATTGTCTTACCATTAAATTGTGATGCTTCATTATTTACAGTTGATTTCTTGTATAACAGAGGTGACTGTGTGAGAGCAAAGATTCCGCTGGCAGACACAGGTTTCTTTACTTTAGGGGTGTCCACTGCAAGACATTCAAACGACAATGTTTACAGACAAGTAACGGAAACACAAGGAACTTGCTATAAATTGCACCCAAGTTTTACTGTACCTTTTATGCCCTTCCATGCAAACTGTTCCGTCTTTGTAGGGTCTGTAGCATCACACTCTTGAACCACAGTTTCGGTCCAGTCAATGCCTTCTGGTGAGCACTGATGGTGCATCACCTGGCTTGATCTCAAACCCAATTTTCTTGGACTGATTGGGGTGCTCAGCGACTCCTTGAGTTCTTCCACCCCCTGAATATGGAAAACCCCTTCAAGTTCTGGGTCTTCCAATACTCCAGGCTTTTCCAGAAGAGGAACCCCTTTGATGACCTGCTCTTTGCTCCCACAAGTCTCGATTCGAGCCCTTTTCTTACGAGGCCAACTATTGAGGTTCTCTGGGGTTGACCATCCTCTGCTTTGAGGAGATGGAGTCAGTGGGGACGCCAAAGGGGATTGGCTACTTGCCGGGTACCGTGTGGGAGTGATCGATTGACATATGTATGTCTGTACACCCTTCCCAGGTGTATTTTTGGCAGGGGTTCCTCGACTGCAGAGTGATGGAGATAGGCAGCCAGGATGTCTAGAACACTGCGCAAGAGGGCTGTCAGTTTGTGGCACCTTCACATTTGACATGTTACGGTGCACAAGATGTGAGGCCACTTTGGTGGCACTACTAGGTGCATCACCTGCATTGAAAGAATCGGTCCGTCTTAACTTAAGTTTAGGCAGACCTGATGCTTGCATTTCCATCTCCACTTCATAAGTAAGTGGTTGAGGACTGGACTTCTTTCCACATGCAGGAGTTCGCCTTGTTCTTGGGGTGGAAAACTTTGGTGTTCCTGAGGGATATCCAAGACGTGCTTCCGCTTCTCGTTGGCGCCGGTCTGGAGTTTGACGGAAGCCATAGCTGCGACTTGGTGTTGTTGTGGACGGGGTGGCTTGTTTGCCCTCAAATTCAAAAACCTCTGAGGATATAGAGGGTTTTCTGGAGAAAGCTATGTTCATCTTAATGCCCCCAATGAGCTGGGTCTTCACCACTGAGGCCTCCGATATATCAATGCTTTCATCATCTGTGGTAATGCTGAATTCAGAGCAATCAAACTGCTGGGAGTCAGAAGATGATGCCTCTACTGTTTTTCCATGGTTGGTCTCAATTTGCGCAAATATTTGATCCTCCTGTTGATTGGATGAACTGCTTTGATGGCTGATACCTGATCTAGATGGTCCATGGGATGGTGATGCACTTGATTTTGGTACACCAAAAGACAGACCTTTACGAGGTGAAGGGCTAGTACCTGCAATGGCTCTTGACTTGTTAGAAGTTGACTTTTTAACAGGTGTCCTACCAGATCGAGTGCACATCCTGTCAGCTGGGCTGGGGCTTTTTATTGCCGTTTGTATATTTGATTTCAATGATGAAACACCAAAATGAATTGGCCCGGAATCGGACTGTAGTGAGTCAATGGAGGAAAATTGACCAGATTCTTTAGGAATCTTGTATGGTAAACTCAGTGTTCTCATCATCTTTCCTGATCTTGTAATAGACTGAGATGCTTCTAGATCAGGATTTCCAGAAAGTTCAAGTGTCCTAGGCATCATTCCAGGAGATGACTTGGATTTCCTTTGGGGCACCTTGTCAGGTGTTTTGAAAACAGTTCTTTCCTCTGGGCTGCTATTCTTCCCCGGTGTAATCAGCCTTGGTGAGTATCTTTTTGTAAACATCGGAGACTCTGGGAAATTATTTGGGTTTTCTGACAGGTGTTTCCGTGGAGATGGAGACCATGTCACATTCTTTTTTGGCGTTCTACCTCCTGGGCTCCTCAGCCAAGCACCATTTGGTGAAACACAATCTAAGAGGCTTTTCATTGGAGTCTTTAGTATCCCCTTCAGAGGGCTTTTCTTAGGCGTCTCTACCGCTAAACCTTTTGCAACAGGCGAGCGAAAGGGGCTCCCCCGCAGATTCATCCCATTCTCCCCAACTGTCTGGCTTGGAGTTCTTGGGGACCGTGGGGTTCTGCACCCAACTGTAGATCCTACTGGATCAGATCTTAACTTCTGTGGAGTTCTATTTGGACTCTGAAAAACAAATATAAAATATCTTATTAAAAAAGATATTTGGGTATTCCATTTTATTTTAATCAACTGCAAAAAAAGGGATATTACCTCAAAAACTGCAGCGCTAAGTGACAACCCTTTGCTTCCTTGATCTTCTGAAGAGGATGCTGTAGTGTGCCGTAGGCGACCAGGGGACTGGGTAGCACCAAAAAGTAGCCGAACTGGCGATCTAACAGAACTAACATTGAATCCACCTGAAAAATGAAGACAAGGCAACTTTGAGAATGCCACAGCATACACCTTAACGGCATGTTCAAAAACAACACATTAAAAAAAAAGTTATGTCCAGTATGACATGTGGTCTATTTTTACTGTGTATTTTTTAAATGTTTATGCTATTTCCTGTTCACCTTTGCCCTCAGAGTGGCAGAGTTGAGAAGAGGAGATGGCACGGTCCAGGTTTCGTGAACGTGGCTGAGAGCTTGAATAGAACACGCTGGAATGTCTCCTGGTAAGGCTTTTAATTCTTGGGCTCCGCCTCAAATCTAAGAACAAATTATTTATTAGAGCACCTTCTATTAGTAAGTGGTCATTCTATGTTTGACATTGTGACAAAATCTTAAGACACCAACCAGCAGCTGGTTTGACAGGAGACTCCTCAATAATGCACACATCAGATTCGCCAGATCTCCTGTGACGAAGAGGGCAACAGAAACAGAAGATTTAAATTCCAAACGGGATGGGTCCAATAAAAATGACAGGTAACATTGAACAAATATAGTTACAATTTAAAAAAATATTTGTAGGTCATAGGACTCACCTGCCAGTCCTTTGCCGGTGAAGTAAGCGATTGGACACCTGCTTATGCAGTGGTGTCTCAGATACTTTCTTTGTCAGAAGGGCGTGACGTTCTGAAAATCAAATGATTTAAGACTCAAGTTCATACACTACAGTGGTGATTTGATATTTTTTTTGAAAAAAAAAAAAAAATTACCATCATCTTCCATATTTGAACGCTTGCGTTTCTTGAGCCCCTCTACTGCTGACACAGACTGGCTTCGTGGCATTTTGGACGACTTTGAGGGCGATACGGTCACTTGGTTGAAAAGATTTCTCCTTACCTTTGTTACCTCTGCAAAAAAAAAAAAAGGTACAACAGATCACAACAACTTTTTAAAGCAGCTCTACCATAGGACAGCATGAAGATTAAAATGGGATGAGCCAATTACCTTGAACGGCTTGCTTTGGTGGTGGTAATGGTTCTTCCACAGCAGGTTTTTCTACTGGGACACAGAGTTTTGGCTTTGCCTGCAATTCCCAAAACAGGGTACTTTAGTATTTTGGTTCTAGGGATGTCAATTTACACAAATTCCTGCGATCGGTCATCATTTAAATTAATAATCAATTGTTCGTTAACCTTAATACTGCAATATGCATTTAATGCAGTGGCATACAGCCATTGGCATGTCAGGGTGTGAAATTGCCACTCAAAACACCAGCTCTCATTTGAATGAAAAGCTTTTTTACTCCAAATAATAGGATAGTATAGGATTTTGAAATTAATCTATGATTTATGATCATTTGATA
>CM040913.1:18599243-18871743 GCA_023029165.1 Gobiocypris rarus
TATTTGCTCCTCTCCTGCAAAAAAAAAAAAAAGATTAAGTAACTTTTGAAACGTCTCCATTTTCACCCCCACAGTCTGCTTGTGAAATGCTGGAATATGAATATATTTTCCAGTCTGGGATTCCGTGTCTATATGAGCTATTTATTTTGAAAAGTTTTGTCACATCCAGGCCTTTGGAGTGTCTGAACGGAGCCGACTGTATAAATATTTGACAGTATTCTTGTTTCCATAGGGGGGAGGGGGGCTTCTGCAGCAACTTAAGTGAGGATGAACTAGCAACCACTGTTTTATCATTTGAAACAAAGCCGATTCCCCAATTTTACAGTCACTAGAATTTTTTTTTTATTAACCAATATGTCATGCATCAGTGAGACATATGCTCTTAGATATACTGTAATATGCAATAAACATTAATATTACATCAATAAATACAAATAGTTGTTAATAAATATCTATTTTTGCACCAAAATAAATGTAGAAATATGCAAAAAAAAAGAGACTTGTTAATTTCTAAGTGTTTTTGCATTACTAATCTTAATCACAGAATGCTTTGACAGGGTGAGGGGAATTCTTTATTGCTTTGCTCCATTCACATGCTGTCTAGACCATTTTTTAGCATTTACATTAGGCTATGGATAAAAAATACAATGCTTTAACCTCCTGGTTGCCACTGTCCTAGTACGAGGACATTATATTTTATTGATTATCTCTGACACCATACACATCACAGTAAAATCTGACCAAAGTCTGGATGTCCTGTAAAAAACACATTCAGGGCTTTTCAGAGATACTATTTGTTTTGAGGTTTCACCACGACAATAAATTCTCATTGGTCTTTAATAATGGCTGAATTATCAGGTTAGCACTCTTATGGAAATATGATATATTTTGTAATTATCATTTAAATCTAAATATTTGTTATAAATCAACAGCTCAGGAAAATGTTATGTGGTTTCTAATCAAAATATGACTTTCTGTTACAAAACAGGGCATTGATTTCATACATGTGCTCAATAGAGGACACCGGGACTTAAAGCGTGTTCATCAGGTATTAGGAGACACAACAAGTGAATAGGGAAAGAAATTACATATCAAAGTTTTTTCATTATGTTGCTGCAAGAACACATTAATAGGCCTATGCAAATTAGATACAGTGCATATATACATTGCATTATTATTATTATTATAAAGTCAAATGGTATATCAATTAATTCTGTTATCTTTCATATAGTTGAGGATCATCTTTAAACAAAGTTTGGTAAAAAATGAAACCTGAAAAAAAGAAAAAAAGTCAGTGTCCACTTACGAGGACATAGCATAACATATGAATAAAATATCATATGTATGCTATATAATAGAATATTTTTCGAAAAAAAAAGTTTTTTATGCTCAAACCAATGACATGATAAGTACTAAATTCAAAAGACTTTGTTTTCTTGGGACTCATTAGGTTAAAATAATCTCCTGAGTGAAGTTCCTTTTTTTACTTTGTAAAAGTTTGGTGGGGGCAAGTAAGGTAGCGCACTCCGGGACACGTCGCCATCCAATGAGTGCGCGTGGCTCGGATGACGTTGCCAAGCGCTACCGGCCGACACGCCCCCAGCATGGATACAATCAGCACTAATCGGCGCACAGCATACTGTCACTTTAACGTTGTGAGGACTACAGCCACGATGGGAGTTCTGATACTCAATCAAGACAAGTTTTCAGAGCTCTCATCACCGGAAACTTCTCTCTAAAGGAGGAACGCAGTCGGTGTTGCGCGCTCACGGCTTGATCTCGCATGATTTACATGCAGGATGTCAGTGTTGCTGAAAAGCCGGTAAGATAGTGCAAAGTGAGTTTGCTTATGAGAGCTGCCTATTCAGCATCACACAAAGGGATCTACTCATTGTCATTGGGTTTGAATGTCATAAAGAAACAATTTCTACTCTTAAACGAAATGGATCACTTCGCAGCAGAGTGCCTTGTGTCAATGTCCAGCCAAGCAATTGTCCACGGTCCAAAAGGGAATAGAGAGATCAAGCCCGAAACTGCGGCTGCACAGAGGAATGGAGAAGAAACCAAGGAGCCTTTGAAAGACAACTCATCTCTTTTTGTGGTGGCGAGAATCTTGGCGGATTTTAATCAACAGACCCCCACCAATTTTGCCGAGCAGGCAAAAATAAAGGAGGAGAGCACGCCACCAACAGCAACCCTGACCAGAGATGATGGGAACTCTGCCACACCTACCACCATCACCGGCGACTCTGCTCTTAAACAAAGAAACAAACGATTTAGGGGTCGAATTGAACAAGAACCCCCACAGAAAAAGCACAAATGCCATTATTCAGGTTGTGAAAAAGTTTATGGCAAATCGTCCCATCTCAAAGCCCACCTAAGGACACATACAGGTCAGTTTACATTCCTGCCAAGTGTATTGCCGTTTCGCAGATCCAATGTAAACATCGCGGCATTTTCGCATTCGCACACTTTGGGCACATTATGTTCCGCACAAGCTCAGTTTTACTTGACGGGTCAACTGTTGTCTAACTGATACGATGATATCATCTTTTATTAAACATGCTTTACTCTAACTTGTCGTTGGAAGAGGAAAATGTAGGCTATTATTCGATGTTGCATCGTAAATATTGTCACGCCCACCATTAGGAAGCTATATGGTAAACAGCAACAGTTCTTCTCCCCCCAAAGCCTCGCCTATATGAGCCAACTCAACACACACACACGCACACACACAAGCAAGCCCAATAAACAAGTTTGGAGTTTCAAAAAGCACTTTATTGGCATGATTATTCTGCAAACACTAGTGCCAAAGCATTATTACACACAATACAAAGGTGACAGCAAATAATAAAATAAAGTGCCAGGAATGTAGTAATAATAACAGTAACAACAATGAAACATTCAACAAGACATTATAGCCTACCAACAAACTATTTGCAACATATGTGCGCGCGTGCGCATGCATACTTGAATCGATACATTTAATACCTTTGCATTAAAAAAAATCTGCATGCAATGAAATCTAACACATTGCTGAAGTAAAAAAAGCGAGGCAGGCACCCCATGATGTAATCACTCATAAAAGTCTTGAAGTCTATAGTTTCAGGAGGCGATGGAGGTGGTTTGAGAAGTCACTGGCTTGCGGTGCAGACAGACAGGAACAGACAGTCCAAAAACAGCAGATTCGCGTATTCGTTTTTCCCCCCTTTGCGTTAGTCCGTTAGATATATTCACGGGGATTTAAAAAAAACAACAACTGAAAACTGAATAAAAGATGGGGGTTGGTGAGACTTCTGCGGTTGCTTGTTTGACTGTTAAGCTCTTTGTTGTGATGTGCCACACCCCCGTCAGACAGACTGCCAGCTGATCTGGCCAGCAACAGACTCGACCAGCCGAGCGCGGAGCCGCGCAGACGGAGTACCCGCCCTCAGCGCTGACCTCAAGCCTTTATAATTGACGGTTAGAATGGAAAATACATTTAGAAAAGTAATTACACGTTTTGTATCACGTTTTCACGCGCCATGCCGCCGCTATCATTTTATGTGTTGGCTGTTGTCACGTCAGACAATATAGACCTCCTGACAGGAAACTGCGCTAAATCGAAACGTTCTTGACACCAGCACCTTAAGGCAATGTGGCCTCAGATCAGAGATAAACCGCATAAGGGTGTAAATCGTGTCAGGGTTTTCCGAAAACACACACCGGTTACTTAAAATGATGAATGTTTAGACACAGCAACGTGTTTTATCAGTTAGCTAAAATATATCAGAGTTTCTGTCAATCATCTGGTGGTGTCAATGTGTGATGGTTAAATTTTGATACAATTAGGCCTGGTTTCACAGACAGTGCTTAGAATAAGCCAGGATTAAGACCTTTGTTCAATTAGGATATTTAAGTAGCTTTTATAAACGTGCCTTAGAAAGAAACCGTGTTAATCTTGAGACAAAACAATGGCAATGACATATTTTAAGATATCAGTGCAAGTTGCTTTTAGTTAAAATAGCTCAAACATGCATTTAAGTCAGGGACTATCTTAAAACTTGTTTGTGAAACCGTTCTTGTAATGTTGGTTAACCACTTATCTGAATATTGCTACTTTGTTACTATTGATGTGCAGTACTACATATTTTCATAGTTGTTTCGGGCAATCCACTTACCTTGAAATATGCAGTTTGGCACATTCATTAATCGATCCTAAAGTCCCCATGAAATCAAAGTTGAAGTTTTTTTTTGTTTGTTTTAGCCTTCCTGTTATCTATAAGCTATTGTGCTCCAAAGCAATGACAGAATTAACATACAATATAAGCATTACAATTTCTCTCATAGTCTCTCACTTCCGCAAATATGGATCATGACATCACTTTGCACTTCAGCTTCTTTTCTGTCCAATCAAATGCTCTCTAGAATCTGAAGCATCCTGCCCCCTACACTATAAAATCGGTTACTTGTTCACACATTTACTATTTTCTACATGGTGAATGCCAAATATAAATGCACTATATAGGTGATAGGGAACGATTCAGACAGTGTAAATAGGTGAATGAAGTCTGGTTTCACGTTGTTGTCATGTGAACTGACACATGCACACACATTCTGCTCCGGTCCAGATACACGATAGCACAGAGTGGATGTGCCGGTCGATATTTTAAAAAGGGGAGGAGCTGCTCGATATGTCCCGCCCTCTCTTCCTATTTCAGTGTAAATTGCATCAACGCTTTGAACAATAATGCTGTGCGTTTTAAGGCACTTTGTTGGGCCTTTAAGGTATTCCTCCGTAATTTTTCTGGTTTGAAGTTCAGTTATTGTGCAAACTGAACAAGTAAATCACAGCACATTGTTAGCAGTCTAATTAAATTACTACAGTTACAAAATAAAACTATTTATGAATGCAAATAAACTAGTCATCCTCACTAATCCAGAAACGAATCTACCATAGTGACTATCCCATGTGTTTATGGTGTTTATCTGCTCACAATGACTTTAATCTGTCATCTTTTAATTTTTTAACAAAGGTAGCACATCTTGTCAAGTAGAAAAAAAAAACAGCCAGGATGTGCTACCATCAATAAATGTGTTGGTAGCACATTTTGTCTTGCATGCTTATCAGGATTTGCTGCCACTACAAGATTCATATCTTGTGAAGCAAGACTTTATAGTTTAAATGATTACATAGATACATTACAAAAGATACATTAAAAGAATTATATGGTGTGGATTAACCCGGTTTTCATTACACAAGCCTTGCATATAATATATACTGTAACTTAGCTTTGAAGTACTCAAGGAGGGCGTGTCGTCTACACGGTTGCCATTTCTTTTAGTTTTTACTTTGCTTGATAATAGGCTTGGCCTTTTGCAGTGTATATATAATGACATGTTTATGTCTGAACACACCACATACCACCCTGCATTCAGGCATATTGTTCTGTAAAACTCCAGCTCCAGTTGTGGTCCAGTATATGGTGTTGTTTGATAAGTCATTCAGACTGGATAAAGTGCACAATTCATCGTTTGTGGGGATTTTGTTTATGTTTTGCATTTAAGACCTCCCTCACTTCCTGTCTTTTAGTTGGGTTATTCTCTAAATTCCAGACTTTAGATTGGGTTTCGCTGTAGTCACCGGGCTCTGATCGGACCATCATTCGGTTAAACAATGAGTGTTCCATGTCATTTGTTTTGGTAATCAGAAAATGTGGGTCATTTGAGTTCAGGCTCAGCCAACCTGCTCTTGTTATGGAAGCCTTTCTTAAGCACTCAGCAGATTTTCCATCAGTCTCTACCAATGGAGCAAAGAGAGAATGGATCTTTCTTCCAGCAACACACTGCTTTTGAACTGAAGGGGGAACACAGAGTTATAAAAACAAACTTGGGGAGCCAAAAGTACCGAAGACCTCATTTGACTTCAGCAAACGCCCTGAATTCCCTGCTGGTTCTGGTTTGAACCCTGCTTTGGATCATTTGCTTTAATCCAGAAGGAATTGGGCATAAGCTTGCATCCAGCTTTCTACGTAGAGCACAGTGTGGTCGATGGAGTCATATAATACAGCGGTAGGATAAAAGGTTGGGCTTTCCTTCATGCGCAGAGATGCAGTCACGCCAGTCAAACTGCTTTCATAAAAACAATTAGTAATTTCTGACAAATGCAACAAGTTTCTTTGTTGCATGTTTCTCTCATAGCAACTTAGTAATAGAGTGTAAATATTTCAGTTATTTGCAAGACCTTTGCAGTGTTCTTGTGCTATACGGTAGAATGAGTACCTCTTGGGGAAAGGGGGGAGGGCCCAACCATCACAAGTGCAAGCTTGCTGGAAGAAGGCGGCGTTTTATGATAGAGCTGGAGCAGATGTACAGTCAAGATTAAACAACACAGAAATATTGCAAATTGCTCAACGTAATGCATTGAAATGCACTGCAACAAATGCAGTTGTTTAAACCATAATGTTCTTAAATTGAAGGTACCTTTGACTTTATACTTTCGCAGACAATATTGCATTAATAGAGAGTGTCGGAGTCTTTTTAAGTGTTATTTCCCTACCCAGGAATTTGTTACTAGCTCCCATTACTTGTTTGCGGACTGAAATGACCCTTTCCATCTCGCTAACCGTCTCAAACCACATATGTTTGCCAAGCCAACAATTTTAGGTTCAGGATCTATTTGTAGCTCTGTTTTCTTTTTAAAGAAAGACTATGTATTGTGAGTTCTTGCCCTTAGTAATTCTGTGGTAACCTTTGGTTAGATAAGTCTGGTAAAATAACCTTCTCGTGACCTTTCTAGAGGATAGTTTCAGTTTAGTCTGTAATGGCACTGCCTCTTTTGTCTGGGTGCATCCTGAACTTTTATCCCCACTTTGTTATAGCCAAGTTAAGATTAGATCTTGGCCTAGGAGAGCATCAAGCGTAATATTTGACAGATGTTTTATGGCTGTGCAGAGTCTCAAGGCAAGAAAGGAGGACACACAGGGAAGTTGGAGAGGGTAGAAAGAAAGGAAAAGATTCCAACCAGCATGTGGCTGAATAAAGAAGGGCTCATTAATCATCCCAATAAACACAGATGGACAGATTCAGAGAGATGCTTGGTTTGCATTCGATGAGTTGTTATCTGTAATGGTGCACAATATGCTTTCAGATGATAATTTATAACATTTATCATTACTTTATTAGACTGGTTTAGGCTTATGATGAGAAAAGGAACTTGTGGTAGGCATAGATGCAGATGAAATGGGTGTGGGGCCATCTGGGTGCAAAAAAGTAAGAGATTTTTATGAAACCTGCAAGTTTTGGTTCTGGAAGAGGAAGTGACATGGCTTGAGAAAGCCACGACTGTGACGTATTCTGGCTGTTCAGTATGCACAAAAGACATGGTGTCCTTTCAGTGCGTGTGACTTTTCTCGTAAGTGTAGTTCCTCTGAAAGTACTTTGCATGCGATACCTTACTTGCAAAGTGAAACCACTGGATTAGTACTTTAACCTCTAGAGTATTCGGTTTCTACACATTTAAAGATTTAATGCAATGCAATAAACCATTATTTTCGTTTAAGTATTAAAGCAATATGCTGGGTTCAATTCAAGATAAGTCATTGTTACATAATGTTGATTTCCTAACAATATAATTTCAACTAATCCCACCGCAAAAATGGCAAAAAATTTAAAAACAGATAAGCACATCTGTTCAACGTGTTATTTCTGCTGTAAATCTGTTTAAATCATCAATTTTTACAAGCTATGTAACTTTACACAAAAGATTAGTAAGCATTTTTTTTGCACACTAGCGGTGTTGTAGCGGTGTTATTATCATAGGTTTCCATGTGTTTTGTTTACGTCTTGTGGCTATGCTATTAAAACAGTGAGTAATGTCTCTGAATATGCATAATTCAAATGCATGAAAAACTTGAAAAATCAACATGCCACAGATGCTGATCTTAACTTGTACCTGAGATAATCCTTTACAAATTGTACAACGGCTTGTCACTGGGGCAGTACCCTTAAAAGAGGACACCTTTTGTACCCTTTTCACCCTTAAAAGGTGCATATTAGTACCTTAGAGTTGCAATATGTACCTTAAGGTACTACTATGAACCTTTTTGGTGTAAAAAATGGCGTCCTTTTAAGGGTACAGGCACATTTGTACCCCTAAAGGTACAGTTTTTGTAGTGTATTTTGAGAGTGTATCTTGCATTCGATTAACTCACTTTCCCATATAATCCCGTGTAAAGGTGTTCACCATACTTGTTTGCTAGCATTCTTTTCGGATTCTTATTGAAAGTCAAGGTTAAATGAAAAAGTTCATTAGGTTCACATATTGCTTTCAGTGCCAAACACATGACAGACCCGCGTGATCAGAATGGGTACATGTGGCCCCTGTGTTCTGGGTTAATCTCCCTCACCCCATCATCTAATCTTCTCCCGGTACAACTCCATAATGTCATCTGGGCCTGGCTCCTAGACTCATTATCCTGATTGGGATACTCATAACCTGTATCACTAGCCCTTGTACTCACGGGAATGTCTCCAAGGAAGTGGAGGGCATGTTACCACATCAAACCACTAAGTACTTTGAGAGAGTCTTGAATATTGATATCACGCCTCAGATCACACTGTTGCGTGATGTGCTGTGCAAGGGAGATTAAATAAGATCACCTCCAAGGCCTCAGAGGTTTGTGTAATCCTCCGCCGCATTGAGATGGTAAGTATGAGCGAGCGGAGCGATGGGATGTAGAAGATGAGAGCAAAAGCAGTACACAAATTGCTCATTCTGCTGAGTGGGTTGGTGAAGAGAAGGGGAACACAGCAGGTTGAGGGTCTAAGGTTACCAGACAGCTTTGTCTGATCTCCTGTGAGTATGAGGAGGCGGGGTTCCTCTTCAAACCGAAAAAGAATAGGAGAACAGAATTTGTCACAAATTGATGAGCAAGATTGGCTAAAGGAGCTTTGTTGGGGAGGATGCTAACAAGTACATTGTGCCACCAAAGACAGGATTGGCTTTTTGCAAACTGATATTCTCAAGATTGTTCAAATTAAAACCTGTTTAATTTGGAATCACAACTCGGCATGATGTAGTTCTATTGTCCACCACTTGCCTTGTTATGAATTAAGTGATTATAGGGTCATTAGAAAAGGTCAGGCTGCCTCTGTGTGTGGCTAGAATGCATTAGCTTCAATCACCAGCAGCAGCCCTCTTTAACATACACATTAACAAAGCCCATAATTACATATTTCACAGTTGGTTAGCTTTTTTGTTTGGCTTTTGAACCATTATGTTCATTGTGTGATCCTTTATATTGTGTTCAAGAGTCCCAGGAGATACAGTAGTGTGCACAATGTATAGATGACATTGTTTAGCTACAGAATTCAGCATATGGACAAAAACAGTGTACGTGGTCGAATGTTTTCACTCAAACAATAGATCTGACCATTGGTTAAAGTGCGCATTAAAGCACACCCTATTCCCACGTCTATAGCAAATATGTGCAAAATTAAACTGACTCGTCAGCCATTTTTCTTTCCTCTGCACTGGGTTATTTACAGACATGACATCCTGTGCAGTCATCCTGCCTGTGGTTCAGGTGGAAGGTTTATGAGGATGGGCTGGACCTGGGCACTTCTGCCCTGTGCTGGGCACTGTGCCATGGCTGGGGTGGGGTTGGGAGCAGTGTGAGGGTGATGGCTTCACAACAGGGATTCTGCTCTCTCTGACTAAAACTATTTTCCGTTCCACACCCCTGGCCTGTTACCTTGTAACCAGAATATGTTCGATGCCCAAGAGCTTGGCTGACCAGCTTGTCATTCAGGATACACAATGCTCTTTAATTGGGAAATATGTTAAGCAGGGATCACATGAGTTTATTGTGTGTACTTTTGTTTATGTTTGAGAGAAGATTAGAACAAATAGCAGTTAAAGATATTAGTTATACTAGGTCAATTATCCTTTAAAATATATACTTTAAGTTCAGGTTGTAAAATGTGTTATGTAGCGACCCAAAACAAATTTAATATTTGTTTTAAAAACCACACCACGTTTAAAACCACATGAAACAAACATGAATGTCAAAATAAAATTTTTAAGAAATTGGCACGTGCTTTACTACATTTCTTTGGTAACACTTAGTTTAGGGTCCAGTTCTCACCATTAACTAGTTGCTTATTAACATGCATATTATGCAACGAAGGAAACCAAGAAAATTAGAACTTTTAATACCAAGTTTTTTTTTTTTGCGTGTTTTTTTGTTGTTAGAAGTTCTGAATGGCATATAAAGCACTTATTAACGTCTTATTCTGCATGACCATATTCTACATCCCTTAATCCTACCCAATACCTAAACTTAAAAACTACCTGACTTACTGTTAATAAGCAGTAATTGGGATTCCATTGAGGCAAAAGTCGTAGTTAATAGTGATAATTAGACCCTAATCTAAAGTGTGACCCATTTTTTTATTTGAAAGATTTGTTCTTTTATATGTCATGGACACTCTTTATGTCATTGACCCAGTTGTGTGTATACACCGGTTCTGTCCACTTATTTCTCATTTCTGTAAAGATAGTCTCTTTGTGTCCAATTTTTACAGTCAGCCTCCTGTATGAATGGTAGAAACCATGCTTTGGTGCATCTCTCTCTCTCACTCAAATATGATTGGCTGAAGTGCTAAAGCCCCCTGGGTGTTTCATCATGCGCTCATCCGCCCTTTTGCAGTCATCCATCTCTCCTGAAGCAGCCCTCACTGACGGGAATACAGCTCTCTTATTTTTCTTTCATATGAAGAAAAGCATATAGTCTTTAGCTGCTATAAAAAACAACTCTGACTTCTCCATACATTAGACCAAGTCAGTCATAGTTAACTTACCATAGAGTTGGTATTAGGCCTCAGCTTCCTATAAGTACCTTTCATACTCTGCTGAACTTATGGTTACTTTAGATAGCTTTGGCAGCATCATATAAAAGCCAGTCTGTTCCTACCCAACCATCCCCCATTTCCCTGTGTCCTCTCCGCCCACCCGTGAGGGTGTAAGGTGAAAGAACTGCTGAAGCGTTGTATAGTTTGAGCTCTTTTTCTTTCATACATTTACTATGTATGGGTGTCGATTTCTCTGTGCAGGAAGAAGGGGATCTGGAGCTAGTGTGGAGCTGTATTTTCAGCTTCCTGAAGCATGAGCCTCTGGCTTAGGGTCTCACGCAAACTCAACGTGGTGCGCTAACCCTGCAATTTGTGGGTGGGATGTACTGTACGGAAAGGCAAAAGTGTGGGGGTGGGTACAGGGTGGAATCCGTTGTCAAAGCCCTCCATTGATGTAGGTCAATTGCCCAGCTGCATCTGCTGGCAATCTGATTTGGTGATTCTCTGCAGTCACAGAAGCAATGCATGCATTTGGGTTTTCTGCTCTGTGCCAGAACCTTGGTTGCCTCCCAGGCTTCCATATTGACATTAGCTCTTGCCAGTGAGTTGTTTGACCCCTTACTGTCTAATAAATCTGTATGTAGAGGACCCGGGCCTATGTGCTCTGCCAGGGGTGGCTGCGGGATGAAAAGGATCATTCTGTGGACAGTCATGGGGGAAGGGTTGGGTTGATGGTTTCGCATAGAGAAAATCTCACTGACAGTGGTGTCTACTTAAGGTAAATCTTTATGTTCATGGTGTACTTCATCCAAAGTGATGAAAGATGATCACAAAAGACGATTGTTTACTCAATTTACTCAACCTTGTTTCCATTTAGTTCAAAAACAAAACAAATGAAATATAGTCTAAAGCAATGGTCGGGAACCAATGGCTTGCCTGCCACACCTTGCTCTTTGAAAAAAATCATGTGACTCGCCAGGTCTCTTAGCCTTTACCAACAAATAATTGATCAATTTTTTAAATTTTTTTACTAGAGATCAGCTTTCTGCAGAAAAAGCAGCCAATTACAATTCCTTTGTTGCACAGCCTACCAAAGTTAATGAAAAGTTGTATCAGCCAAAGTGTGCTGTTTGTGAGTCTCATGATAGCATGTAACGGCAAACCACTTACAATTCTATGGTAACTTGGAGCTCTTGCACTCCTGATCTTTTATGTCCTATAAATGAGTCGTGTTTATGTCCGTATGATAATCCGCGCAGCTTTCAGTGGGGTGGGTCTGTTATAAATAAAGTATAAAGTAAAATAAAGAGACATGGTTAATGACAAAAGTAAAGAGCGGGATCTGCTTGATATTAAACAGAAATATTAAAAGCGCAATAAGCCGCCAAAAAGAACTGAATCTGCTACTGACAGGATGCTTTCTGTGCGCACTGAGCGGAATACGCACAAGCATAGTAACCTTTGTCTTCAGTTGTGCGGTCAAATATACGTATAATATATATGTCAAAATGCCCACCTTGCTGGGTATTTACATAAACACAGTCAACGTAAGCACTGTGCGTTGATCTTCACTCACTCACTCATTCACACATACACTCACATAGGGTTTTCATGTTTTATGGGGACGTTCCATAGACATGAGGGCGATAACCTAATTTAAATTTTGGGTTGAACAATCCTTTTAAGTTTTGCATTATTCAAGGATGTTAACAGAAGGCTCAAACAGCTTTTTAATAATGTTTGGACGATTTCATGGTTGACAAAAGAAATTATCCAGCTGGACAGGACAATGTGTCCATAAAAATTGGGATTTGAAAAGAGAAGGCTTGTTCAAGATCAACCTTCAATAGCAATTTCTGTTATTAGCTATATATATATAAAAATATAATTTTAGCTCTGTGTCCTGACATTTAGCAGGCTTTGTGTCTGTACATGAGTGTCAGAGCCATGGGTGACCCCACCCACCTGCTCTTGCCTGTTACCGTTTGTAGGCTTATGGCTACAGCTGTCTTAATGTCCCTCGTTAAATGGAGTTAAAATAATTAAGCTGTGTTGCAAAACAATCCTAGTGACCCAGTTAGGCCAGAACCCACAGGAAGGTCTATTCCAAGGCTGTAATGATTAGGGCAATGCTGTGAGATGCGCTCTTCACTAGGTGGGAAAATAGAGAGGAGGGGCGTAAATCTGCAGCAGTTGTGGCTGCTTCCTCATATAATGTGTCTTAGGCCGTGTGTGCACATGTGCTGTAGAGGCTGGGAGCAGTGAGTTATGTCTACTCGGCTTGGAAGGCTTGATTGAAATGCCTGATGTGAAGGCTCTCCCGTCAGATACAAGGCCAGCGCTATTGTTCACATTTCTCAACAGCGTTAAACCCATGGGAGGAGAATGTGCAATTGAAAAGCAAGTGTTTTTTGCCGTTTTTCATCGAAGACAATAGAAGATATGATAAATTAAACATAGTTGCCTTTGTCACAATGTCTCTGGACAAGTCTGGTCCAGTCCTAATCGTTGCACCTGACCTAGCCGTAATGTCTTTGTTACACCCACGTCCATTAGCATTAATCCTCAGTCTCTCAAAGTCACTGGCACGAACAGAGTACTGAAAGCCTGATCTGACTCACCAAGTCTCAATGTGTTTAGTCAACCCTGCGCCCCCTCCCTCCATTAGCACATGCATATGTGTGTTGTACTTCTGTTTTTTTTTCCATTCCCACACTTGTCTCTGAATGTGGTGATCTGGGTCAAACCACCAGGAAATTTTTCACTCAGTCAGCAATCTGCTCACTAGACCTTCACGAGATTAATATGAAGTTGTGTCTAATGCAGATATGACGATAATGCTGCCTATTTGCTAAATTACCCACAATTATAATGTACGTCCAAACTATATTTGTGCCAAACTTTGTGGTTTTTGGTCTCCATGGTGTGTTGCAGTCTCTGTGAACTCACTTCTTGGCAACCTCAGTTGGATGGAGGGTGTGACCCATATCTCTCTCCCAACTTGGTTGCTGATGGGATTACATCCACTCCCAAAATTCCCTGCTCCTATGGGGTAGTGATGAGATCATCTTGGCAAACATCTCAGCTCTAGCAGAAAGGAGAGGAAAGCTGGGCAGAAATTCCCCAGTTTGGTTCCCCTGTTGGCAGAAATACCCCAGTTTGCTGTGCTGAGAAAAGCTGAGAACTTTCTTGCAGACAGTTTAGGAAGCTTTGGGATTTAGAAGAGGCCTTTCTGGGTCTTCAGTGTCCCAAAGCAGTCTTATCATTAACATTGAGGGCTTGAGCTGGCAGATTCCTGTATGACCCACCAGGAACAAATTACATCCTGCTGTGTAAGTACTGCAACTACATTTGTGGTGACATTTTTATGCTTTTTGTGGTTTTCCACAGATAATGAATCCAGGTAAGTTGTAGTCTAGAGGCTAGGACTGTGCCCCCTGATTCAGAACGTCTGATCTAATTGGGATCACCATCTGCAACATCGGGATCTAATACATATGATATTGAAAGCATCATTTCTTGGTCTAGTTTACATCCGTATTTGTTGTGTAGTTTTTGCTTTGCCTCTGGCTAAAGGTAACTAAAGGCATATGTCTGTAAGATTCTTGGCAATAAACTGTGCAAAAACAAGGACAAATTCACAGTAACCTTCTATATACGTGTGGTTATAAATAGGTCTTACATACTAATCTAAGATCAGTTTCCACTCTCATGGTCCTGACCGGACCTTCCTTCATGTTAAAATGAACAAAAAGCAAAGGATTTCTGCTAAAAACTCCTGTCCTCCATTTTGTTTGGGCATTGTGTGATGTCTGCATAGGTGTTGTCTGGTATCTGTAGGATGAATGTAGAGTCTTCTTATTATTACCTAATTTTTCTGAATGACAGCAGCTGATGTGGGTCTTGCAGAGTTTAAGCTCGGGAATACCTAATTTCAGAGCATGTTCTAGGGCATCAAGTGTGTATAGCCCTTGAGCAAGCCTAGAGAGTTCACTTTGAGCTCATGGTTATAAAGGATTTGTAAGACCTCCCACTGAAGGTCCTCACTGCCTTTCTTAATGTCTGCCTGCCTTTCTCACGCAGTGTCTGGCTGTCTCCCATCCTACCTGCGTCTCTGCCTGCGTAAGTGGCCTCACGGTTGAAGAAACCTGAGGAATTTTATCTCACCCATACAGAGATGCTGGTAGCCCTTGTTGGAACAGGTGAGCGAC
This sequence comes from Gobiocypris rarus, assembly GCA_023029165.1. Taxonomy (NCBI): domain Eukaryota; kingdom Metazoa; phylum Chordata; class Actinopteri; order Cypriniformes; family Gobionidae; genus Gobiocypris; species Gobiocypris rarus. Next base: position 18,614,288 of record CM040913.1, read on the forward strand.
ACCAAGTCTCCTGATTCGACATTCAGTCTGCACTTGTGTTGCTCAGATAGTGGCCTGATCAGATGTCTGTGCCATAGACTGTTCACCTCAAAAGGCCCTTTTCTCCTGTTTCCTACAGATTCAAGGAGTCTGAAGTTCTTTATTCAGGCCTCTGTGAAATCGAACCGTGGATTTGCGATGCGTACATGAGAGAAGTCATAAGTATGAGTTTATTTACTGACCCAGTGGCCCTGAAAGGGAACAGTTATGTAAGGCTGCTGTCTGTGACATAATGGTATCGTCTCTGAAGGGAAACACTGTTGCTCGGCTACCTTCGTTATGGGATGTCCGTACTAGCAGCTGATGTAACTGCTGCAAAGGGTAACTGGGTCACTGTGTTCGTTAACATGGAGGTCAAATCTTAATCTCTCCTAATTACCATCCCTAGTTGTGAAAAGACATTGGCACATGGGCTGGTTGCACCACACCTGAGAGGGTGTAGCCCATCAATGTGATGACATACTAATGCCTATGCCACACAAGCCACTTTAAAACTTCTCCATTAGTAAGTAAAGTGCCACATTGCAATTTTAAAAATACATTGACCACAGGTAAGGGGTCAATAAAGTAAACTTCACCATGGGTTATGGACTCACTATTGTTTTCCCAGAGGGACAAAAAGCAGAAGCATCCTCAATGTCCCTTTTGCATGTTTCTCGATGTGCTGGATAGTGCCGCAGCAACTTCCATCTGTTATGAAACTGCCACACACTGGACAGTGCGATCTTTTTACATAAGCCTACTTGAGAGCCACGTCAAGAGCGCCCTCGTTGGTGAAATGTATTCCTGGAAATGTGTCCCACTTGAACTCTTAGTTATGGTCGCACCATGCAAGCAGAAAATTAAGTTGTTGCGTAGTTATGAAAGGCCATGTCCTTTTGGTGATGCTTTTGTGTAAGTTTCTTTAAGCATAAATGCTACTTTATTCTATTCTCAGGAGTGTTCTGGTCAACAAAAGTTATTTAAATTAAAATAAATTAAATAAATACAAAAAAACTAACTAATATAATGACAAAAACAAATTCTAAATATTAATACATGCTATAAAAGAATATAAATTATACTAAAATAATACTGACCACAAAGAGCAGAATTTGAGTTTTTTTTGTGTGTGTATTTTTCTTTTAAAACCTTGTGAGGATTAGACTAACACCTGTACATTGTACTGATGTCACCATTCACACCTTTACAAGGCCTAGTCCTGCTCAACTCTGTTTAAACCTGTAAAATATTCATACTATTGCAACTCTTACTTTTGCCGTGAAGCTCCTCAATTTTTTTCCCTGACTCATAACTCACACTTTACAACCTTAAGTTCCCACAGACTCTTTCGTGTATTAATTAGACTGTAAATTACAGGTTGGCTCCTGTCGTCACTGAAGCAAGAATCTTAAAACGCCCAACGCTCTGTCCCATTCCTACTACACTTATGTTAGATCTTGTGTATTTATGTTTATACGCCACAATCATGACTAGATCCAGGATGTTTAAAAAAGGTCAAACAAAAGTGGCCCTCTCAAATTAGTTCTTGTGGGTGTGGCAAGTTTGAAGGTTTGAGGATTTAAATTGTGGTTTAGTATACTTACGGTGTGTTTGGATGGGCTTGAATATGTGTGTGGCAAATGAGTATCAGATGATGTGCTTTTGGAGCAATGAGAGCATTATTATTTGCTTTACTTATAGAGGGAGTGAGTGTTTGTGTGTGCTTAACTGTGTATTTTTGTACATTTTTGTCACATGGGTGTGTGTGTGCGGGAGGATATAATAAATTACATATACAAGGGAACCTACACAGACATTGTTATGGACATAAAGCTTATTCACACAGATTTTATTTTCATGTGTGTGAAGCTTTTATTTGTTGTCGATGTTGAAAGGGTCGATGTGTGAGGTGCGTATGTCGTCATGCATTTTCGTTTGTGCGCATGGTGGGGACAAATCTGTCTGAAAGTGAATGACAGGTCATATAGATAGACAGTCTAGACTCACTCTGCCTGCTGTTTCTCTCGCTTTCTCAGTGTTTTATAGTTGGGGGAAGGGACCCCAGCAAAGCTGTCGTCTCACACATACATTTGGTATCACGTATATGTTTCGTTTGAAGTTGTTTTTCATTGGGGCCTTAAGGGGAAACCACAAAACAAAGGCAGCAAGCTGTCTGGATCACTGTGTACTTTGCCTGTTCTGTCTAATTTAACCAAGTAATGACTGAGATGTCTGGATTTGTTCCTGTTCTTTTCTTTTAAAAAATTATGAAAAGTGCAGACACAGAATCCATACGCTTTTGAACGTTGGTTTCAAGACCTTTGTGGTGGCACTGATCAGGGAGGGCATTGGAAAGCTGGTAAAATAAGTTAAGCAGTTGTGGGGGTAGACAACAAATGAAATGGAACTAATATACATGCTGTATCTGACATGTGGGCCCTTGTGTGCACAAAGAAAGAGGGCGTTGGTACCCCATCTACTCGCCTTACATGAAACTCTGAGGAAACCGCACTCAGATATATGGTCCCATCTGGCTTTTGGTAGATTTGTGTCTAAGTCCGCTTTTATTGCCTGAAGGGGAAGGGGTAGGGTATAATTTCCCATGCGTTTGGCTCATTGCTAGTTTCATGTTTGAGTACAAGCTGGGGCAGGGTACCAGAGTAAAGACCGTTAACCTGCCTAATTAAACTCGCTGTCTGGCTTTGCAACATGTGGCAGTAATGGAGGGGAAGAAAAAATACTTTGCTAGGCCGTTTCGAGATGTGTGCCAGTTCCACATAAACCAGCGAGTATGTGTTTGTGTGTCCATCAGTTATCTCAATAATGAGTCAGTAAATCCCATAAGCCTCTTTGGAGCAGTCAAAGTGATACATGTCCCCCTAGTATTCTCATGATTCTCCAATTAGCATGATGCAATGCTTACTGGGCTGGAACATATGGTTCATTTTTAATGCAGTGCATTCCTGGTTTAATGTGTGGGCTTTTCACTCAGCTTAGCGATTGTAAAAGAAAAAAAAAAGTTTTTTTGCAGACTTTTGCTTCTATAGGACAGGATTAGCATGCTCTCATGAGCCGCTTCTAAATAGTTGTGCCACATCAGGTCTTTCACGTCTGGTTAAAGACTGCTCATTTTGGGATTTAAAAGCCATCCGTGAAAAGTAAACCCCTGTGTGACCTGGTCCTGAATGGGCTGGGTCATTCACCGTTGTTTTTAGTGTGAACAGATCTCGATTCTGTGGTGGTTTAGCTGTTCTAGTGTGTGAACTTGGGTTGTATGGGACCTGTATGTCTTTTGTGCTGTGTTCTAGGTTTGCCTTTTCTTCAGTGAATGCTATACGTTAGCATACCAAGAGAAACCACAAAACTGCTTCAACATCAGTGTAAAAGAGCATATTATACCAATGAGCCATGTCGGCACGGGCTTAATGGGGGCTGTGTAGAATAAAAAAGGCTGTAGCAGGACTTTCTTTGCTGAAAGAGTTCATTGTCCACATAAGGACTGAAAAAAAGGAATGGGTTCACATCAGTTGGCACCACTGCCCCTATTTATCGCAGTTAGCGACGCGTGGTGGTGTTTATGATTTGGCCTCCTTAACACCTTGTTTTTTTGGTACAAGTTTACTTTTTCTCTCAACAATCAAATTTTCTGAAGCACAGCTGCAACTTCTAATTTGTAGATGCTTGTATTGCTTTACTGACCCTTCTGGTTTGAAAGCTTCACATACTGTATGTCTGACTGTATGTTTCTCTTTGTGTTTGTCACAGGAGAGCGCCCCTTTCCTTGCACCTGGCCTGACTGCAGTAAGAAGTTTGCTCGCTCTGATGAGCTGGCACGGCACTATCGCACCCACACGGGTGAGAAGAAGTTTGGCTGCCCCCTGTGCGACAAGCGATTCATGCGGAGCGACCACCTGATGAAACATGCACGCCGTCACTCCGACTTCCAGCCGGCCATGCTGAAGAGGCAGCATGGAGGTGGGAACGCCACCGTCTCGAGCAGCACGCGCCCAGGCTCCCTCAGCGATTACAGTCGATCCGATGCCTCAAGCCCCACCCTTAGCCCCACCCTCAGCCCAGCCAACTCGCCTTAACCTGGCCGCACTTTCTGCCCACAGCACCTGGATCTCCAGGCTGATTTTTTTTTTCTTCTCTATCCGTTTTTTCTTTCCCCAAAAAATTACCGGCGTAATAAGCACCCATGCTAAACCCCGTCGCTTGCTGTGGTGTACTGTACTGTACATAACTGCTTCTTGTAGTGCAATTTTCTTGTGCAACCCCTAAAAGAGAAAAAAAAAACACAAAAAAGAAAATGCCTTTTCCACATGGCAATATTTACATGATGTACCATATGTCTGTATTTTTATAGCTTCTGGCCACAGCCTCTTTCCATTATGTTTTTTTTTTTGTTGCTGATTCTTTCATATACAACCGCTCTGTTCAAGTGAACTAAAAAGTTGAAAGGTTTGACAGGTAAAGATGTTTCTTTTTTATTTAAAACGGGTGAGGGAGAGGGGCACACATACACCTCAGGATCCAGAACAGTTTTTTTCTGCTTTAATACTCACATTGACTGCACAATACAAGCATCACTTTACTCCGAAATTCAACAGAGATTGAATTTTGCGCCCTGCTCAGGGATGGCCTCGTTAGCTTGAAAGAATGAACATAATGAAGATAAACATACATTAAGAAACAGCCTTACACTTGGACAAAAGGAACCTTTGCACTTTTTTTTTTTTTTTTTAGTTTGTTTTCACATCATGGGAAGCAAATTCTGGGTTTTAACAGTCATTCATACTCTTTATTAATATTATTGTTTGTATCAGTCTTTTAAAGAGAGTGGCAGAACCACTCGCTAGATACGAAGGGGTTGGGGGGGGTTGTCTTCAGACTGGAAGTGATTTTCAACGTCGCTATCTCCCGCTAACCCTGTACACACAAAGAGCTGTGCTGGCCTGGGTCCATATTTCAAAGGGAATCCTCTCAATATAGCATGAATGTCGTGATCAGTCCACTTTTACATGCTTGAGCCACCCAATGAAGAGAACAGACAGCACCACTTCTCTCAGTGGACTAAACTAAACTCCCCTTGAAATGTTGGAGGCTGAAGTTTCAAAGCAGCTGTTTCCTCAATAAAAACAGCACATTCATCAACTTCAGGGTTTTTCACTACAGTACGACACATTCAAAGGGATTCGTCTGGATGTACGCCTACTTCAGATACAAATAAAGACAAAAAGCACATGAGCAGAATCCACCAAAGACCAAGGTGTGAACGAGAGAACAGAGAGTGTTTTTTTATTATTCTGCCCTGAGGGAGGGGGAGATGTTGGCATTCTCTCAGGTAACAGCAGAAGTCCTGGCAGCAGAAGTCCTTCTGCAGAGGCCTTCCACTTAGGAAACTGCATCTTCCTACACAGGGCTATTCATAGCACACTAGCCAGGGAGACGAGAGCATTACAGTGGAGCTTTACGCACTCTGTCTCGCTCACTCTAGCTGACAAGAAGGAGTGGGCGTATAAGAGTGATGGATGGAGGGCCAAAGCAAAAGTTTAAAAGAAAGATATCAAATCCACATACAGTGTCATAACCAGGCACTATGCAACAATTAGTGTAGTGACAGTATTGCTGCCATATTTGAATATTAACAGACAGCTATGTGAAGCAAAACAAACAAAAATCAAAACCATGTAATTGACATAATGTCTAATTCCAAAAATTGGAATTACTTATTAATCAACCTGGTTAATATATATTGGTCTGTCTGACATGGTTATTGGATGATACTCGTAATCACAAAATGGAGAAATATTGACTTAATAACCAAAAAACCTTGTGAGCCTAAGTATATTGTAGAGTCCATTGTTGACAATGATTTCTATAATCTATTTAGGTTTACAATGCCCTGAACGATATATTAATCTATAAGATACTGTTATCATCCAATACAGATAACCTCAAAATGATCAAATATTGGCTGATTAATTGGCCTAACACTGTTATTGGATGATGCTGGTAATCAAAAAATGGAGAAATATTGACTGAATAATTGGCTGCGTTTTCCAAAACATTGTGAGTAGATTGTAGAGTCCATTGGTGCCAATGATTTCCATAGTCTACTTAGGCTAACAATGCTTTTGAGAAAAATAGCCCTGAACGATATATCGGTCTGTAAGATACTTTTATCGCCTGATACGAATAATCTTAAAATGACCAAATTAATTGTCTTTGCCGATATATATATTGGTCTGTCAGACACTGTTATCACCAGAATGGCCAACTCTCCGCAGATTAACCAGCCATGCCGATATATCAGTCAATCACTAGTTATATCAGTCAATCATTAGTTAGGACACAGATAACACAACTCAATGTGAACTAGATTGTCAGAGTGTGTATGATCAGGACTGGCTCACTTTGTGGTGTGGAGAGCAACAGGCCTCCATGAGAACAAAGAGTGCTATCTGCAGGAGGCAGGAAAGAGGGGGTTGACCCATAGCGGGACCGATAAAGACTGAGGCTTTATCAGGAGCTGAGCACTCCAGCAGAAGAAACACCCAGTCAGCTCCCTCTCTCTCTCACACAGAAACCTCCCTCCCCTCTGCACTACTCCCCTCTCACCCGCCAACAGCATCCCACAATGCATTGGAGGAGCTTAAAGAGGGAAAATGGCCTCGTCTGATTGGATAGCATCCAAGCAGCCGGCGGTGGGGTGGGGAGGGGGATTGGAATAGAGGAAGTTGAGGCCCAAATCATAACGGCTTACAGACAATGCTATCAGAGTTGGGAATTTTTAAATGAGATGTTATCAGTGTTTTTTCCTCCAGTTTGGCACTGTCGACGAATTTTCAGACGAGATCAGTCACACTTTCTTTAAATGACTGTACTATTTTACAAGCACAGGGAAACGCTCGCACTTTTTTTTTACTGTTACGGACCACTGATACATCAGTGTGAACACTCATTACCTCAATGAACAGCTGCTTTCAAACTTAACTCTCATTAAAAAGGGGGCTTTAGGCATTACTACTCGATTTGTACATATTCATACATATCAAGTGATCAATGAATTTGCCGTCCTTTGTCGCTTCAGCCTCCGAGGATGAAGGGTCAGCATGAGAAACTGTCGAACGGGCCTAACTCGCTCAGGCGAAAGGCACACAAGACCCTCCAGGAACTGAGGCACCGCTATCAAAACTAGTGGGGTGCCGCCTCATTCACAGACTCACTTTCCCACATGCGCAATGTTCCTAAAGTGACACTTAAATATTCATTTAGCAAGTTTTCTGAACCAGTTTTTCACTTTATATTCATAAGCTCATTACTCAAAACCAGCCATCTTGTCTTGTCTCATATTATCTTGCACGTTTTCCTTGCACACCATCCATGCCCAGTGCGGGGAGACCAGCATCAGAGCCACCCAGCTGGACGAGCGCTCCGGGGCTTGAGGAGCAGGTGGGGAGGCCTGTGAATGCCAGGCCTTGTCCCCCCTTTATCCTTCCTAAAAGCCCCCCATCCCCCTCCCAGGGCCTCTCTCATAGCCCTTAAAAAAACCTCCACATAATCATGGCTTTCAGCTTAAGAAAACAGCCCTAATCAAAATAAACAGTGCCACGGCGGCATTATTTCTGCAATAAACCCACATGTAAAGCCGTCTAGCTGTGGTTGCACACTCCCCTCGCCCATTTCAGTTGCGACGTCAACCATTGCCATTGCCAACTCAAGCTGGCCATGTGTGTTCACTGTGTGCAAGAATCTTCACACATTTGTAGACATTTTGTAGTAGTGTCTGTTCAGCCGCCCTTGATTGAATCTGCAAATTCCCCCAACTGCTGGTTAGGAGAGGGTATTTCAGGGAATACAAGGGCGGAGTAAGGCTGGTCCGAACCAACCTCCTCTTCATTAGTACTTCTCAAACCCGGTAAAACATGTTGGGTGTCATTCAGTGAACCTCGAAAACCTGAAACCTGCAGGCAACAGAAGTCTCTCGCATTTGGGTACTGGTTAGATAGAGTATACGCGACTAAATATATATTTTTTTCCTTATGATATTTACTGAAATATGTATTTTCTCAATGTAAATTCACTCAGCCCGGGTTAGTGTGAATTACATGTAAAACCGAACACGTGTGCTTATGTTTCTATATTTTTCACTGTACCGATACTACTTGAATGCGAAGCAAGACCATTGAACACAGGTGGAAACATGTCTAGGTCATGACTAGTCAAACTGTATCTGCTACCTTTCTCAGCTTACCCAGACAGAAACATACTGTCGGTCCAGATCCGGCCCAAATCTGGTACGTGTAGAATCCACATGTACCAGATGTGGACCGGATCTGGGCAGACACTGTTGTTGTCTGGGTACAACCCATGGATGTACTCATTTCTCTTAATTTTTTTTTCTCAATATTTCTGCATTGTTTTGTAATTTGTCTGATTATTTTCTTTGTGTTTAGATCTTAGCTGTTATTATTATTATTATTGATATTTCTGGCTTTCTTTTCGGTCTGCTGCAATGATGCTAGTAAAATTGGACACTGAAAGACACTGAAAGCTCAGGAGCAGGATATAGGTGTGTAACCACCAAATTCAGAAACGTGGAGGGTAAACGGTGGTTTTAGTTGAGAAAAAAGGGAAATATCCTGACTTCTCAAAAGCATTGCGTGAGACTGAATGCGATTCGCACAATCAAGTTCGATATCGCATTACCATAGAGACCACAGCATTGTGAGTAGATAGTCACATTCATGTTTTATTGTTTTCTTTGTTATTTAACATTAGAATTCCACCTATGTGTTAATTTTTTCTGTAATGTACTCATACCTCTATAAAAAAATCAAGAAGGTTATGAAAATGATTGAATTTTTTTTTTTTTGATGGGGCGGGGTAGGGGAATTCATATCTGAAAGAATTGTAAATTTAAGACTATTTTTTATGAATTATCAGGGTCTTATGAGCCACAGAGCATCATATTAAAAGCGAATCATCTTTCGTGAAATTCATTCTACCAGTGGATTGCATAAACCCACACTCCCAACTCATCCAGAAATGATTTGTTTTGTATAAGGCTGTTTGTTCACAAAATCCAACTGATGATTTTGAATCCTGCATTCAACAAACTGCATGTTAGTTCAATAATGCGTGCCAAAGGCATTCGAAGGGTGATTTTATTTGATCATATACCGTGACAGTCGAGATAAAAAATGACAGTGTACAGTTTTCTATGAGTGATGTACATTTTTATGTGTATGTAGCGAGGTGAATGATGTTTTTAGATGCGCGAGTATTTCTAATTTCCCTCTTCGGCGTGATCTCGATGTAATTTTTGTTTCCTTTAGTTGTTTTTCTTAATTTCTCATTGTTGTACAGAACAAATGCACATATTAGTAAAAGTGAATACTCAGATATTAACCTGTTCACCATCCTACGTGAAAGCTCTACCATTCCAAAGGATTGCAATTACATTTGCTATAAATATGCTGCTTATATCCAACCAATGCATCAAAGCTTAATTTCCTTATGTATTTATTTTGCAATTACTCTTTTTGACTGTGATATATGTATTACAAGACTTCTGTTACTAGTTCAATTTGGTACTTAACTCTTTGCTGTCCTGCATACTCTCCTTACCTAAAGAAAAACAGCCATGCCACGTTCTGATACGTTAAACAGAACCCTTGACCCTCTCAGAATAGAGAACAGACAAGATGGCTTCCATACAAATGTGCAGTTATCAGTTCCAATATTGTCTTTCCATGCAAAATAAGGTCAGTTTTGAATAACTGATGTTCTCAGTGCTGAAGGAGGATGACGTTTTAGTTTAAAGAGCTGTAGGATGTCATTGCCAAGGATGCTGTAGTGCCACGACCTATAATTTCGGCATTGGGTGCATTAGAAGTCTCCAATTGAATTATTGTTTTAAAGACGTTACCAAAGGCTTCAGGATCGAAATAATGAATGTTCATGTCGCGTTAGTTGGAATTCAGTCGTTTGATGGTTTCAGAAGAATATTTGAGCGTTTTACTGAAAGATTTTATGCACCCTAAACTAATTTTTAGTGGAAACAATCAAAGTAAGCTGACAGTTTTCAACATGGATATGCAAAAATCAACCGTTTTTGACTTGATTAACCGTCATTCTAAGCCATTGGAAAGGCTTTTTTGATTTAATAAACATATCTGTGAATAAGTCCACATACAAAACAATTGTATTGCCTTTATAGTCCCACCGTGCAGTCAAAGGTGGACGTGTCGGTGTGAAGATCCCGTACTGGTGAAAATTACACTGTGTTTTTGCAGTTAGATGTTTCTCCAAAGAACCTATGGATGTGTAAATGCCATTCAGTGATTATGTATCCAGGTTAACAAAGCTTCAGAGACGTGGGCGCGCTTCGGGAATCGCTAGACAGTGAGCGCAACTTCAGAAATGGATATTTACGATGTCATGGGCTAACAAACATCATTTAGTTGAGGTCTGCGTAATGGCTCTTATGGTGGAAGTGATTGAAGTCTTAGCCGTGGCTTAATTTCGACTGTTGTTTATGTTTCGTCTCTTGCTCCGCTCAGGAGACACTAACTGCTTTTGACGGTTGTGGTCATTTCTGTTAGTCTGGTCGTCTGCCAAACCGTGCGGTCTGGTTCGCACAACCTCACGCCTGTAAAAAGCGCAGTGCGCCCATTTGTCTCTGATCCCCAGGTGTGGCGAACTAACTCCCCTCATTTGAGGAGAATCGCGCAGACGACCCCCTACCGAATGCCGAAATTCCTTTCAAATCAATACGCCAACATTTCCCATATGATTAAGCCCCGGTCTGAAAATAAGACACTGTGAAAGAGCCATCTGAAAGACTAAACGCATCCTCGCTTCCATAAGACTTTTCTCTCCGACACCTGTGAAATCATGTGTTCGATGTTCCTGACATGGGAATAAAATGATTTCAAATTCCTCCCTCTTCATACATGCCAGTTAAGTACATTGTGTGCTAACACTCACCTATTGTAGAGATTTCAATAAGTGTTGTATATTGAATCGTAGTGAGGCACTAGCGGCCTCATGCTGTCCTGTAGACGTTCGCCGCGTGAACTCGACTTGCCTTCCTATTGTACGTATTCGTCTGTATTTTAACAATCTCTTTTAACGACACCGTGTGATGCCTGCTCCAGTGACTACATTGCGCTGGGTTTCTATTTCCCAGCACCTCTGTACTTTGTACAATAGCTCTTCTTTAGCAATGGCCAGTTCTGTTCTCCATAACCTCATTCAAGACAACTGCCGCATAATGAAACTATTTTTTATTTTATTTTGATTTGCAATCAACCAAATCACTACAGTGAAGTATTACAGTTGTACAGTTCCTTGAATTATTCAGATTATATTATTATTGCTGGTCTATGGTTGCTCTGCTGTATCTTTTTATGACCTTTTTTTTTACATGTTAGACAATATTGTGACTATGTCCTATGCAAATATGAGAATTAACAAGAATTTGTCAAATAATGTATGTTGTCTGTCTTAACTTGTATGCATGAAATAGTGAAGTTTACATTTGAGAATAAATTCATAAATAAGAAGCACTATTCGGATTGTGTCGTTTTTTTGTTTGCCAAGTGTAATATTTCATTTAGTACAATATTTAATTTGATGTTTAAGCATAGGTGTGCACAGCTATTGAAATATTTGAAAAATAGTAAAAAAATAAATATTTAAATAATTTCATTTATTACATTTATTTGAATAAATTATTTTAATAAAATGTTTAGATTTTATATACTAAAATTTTTTATTATTTATATATATTATATTATAAAATAAAATAGTATATATAAAAAATATTATAAAAAATATTATAAATAATAAAATATATTATTTATATTATAAAATAAATAAATACAATTCTATCATTGCAAGTACATTTGGTGTCCAAAGTCATTTTGTGCTTTTTTCAAATGGTTATATTTTTAATTATTTTAATTATTTGTTACTCATTGTCAAGGATCATTACAAGCCATAACATAATAATATTTTCTGTAAAAAGTGTTTTATATAGCTGAATGTAGTGATTTCTTGTTGTCCGAATTATTGAGAAAGTGTTTTTACGTCATGTATCATTGTGTAATCAAAATACTTTATTTTACTTCTCTTTTGGTCAAATTTCATTTATAAAAGCACTAATTTTAAAAATGTGATCATATAAAAATGTGTCCATAAATCTTGTGTCAATTCTTTTACTACATCAGCCTTTAAATCGGTGACATTGTCTCCCACAACTATGTACGATACAGGAAATGATGTCACTTTCCCTCACTGATAAGATCTGAAACACTGAAAGGTATGTGTACTCTCTCTGAGAAAATATTTTAATCTAAAAAGTTCTTACACCAATAATTATTTTGTAAAATGTAAAATTTCTTACCACAATATCAAAAGAAAAACTGTATCACTGATCTGATACAGGGTTGTTTAAAAGTCTTTTAATCATGATTTTATTAGTGCCATATGTGCTCTTAGCATTTTTGCTAGCAAGTGGAGTTTTGGGCTAAAAAGTTTAAAATGGTCAAACTCTGTTACCGATGTTATTTCTACACATTGAATAATTTGTCTATAATAGATTTGACTAACCAAACTATAAAGATATGCTCATTTGAATGCTCAGTAACTTCAATACAGACTGTACTCCTTAAAGATACCCTTGACATACACAGTATTTGGTGCACTGCAGTCCCTGGCTCTGAATATCAAAAGCTTTGGCAGGCAGAGCACAATTCTAGGCAGACTTTGCATCACAAATTCACAGAGCCCTTTAGTGTACAGCCAATGGCTGCACTTGTTGCTCAGCAGGATGCCAATAAGAACCAAGAACAGAGAGACGGCTGTTGTGTAAAACAATGCACTCAGATACATCCGTTTGCAGGAAATACACCTTGTTTTTGACATTTGTGCACTCATGCAAATATTTACTGTAACTGATGCAGGGACATGTCAACAGAGACCATAAAACAGGTGGCATTTGTGTTTTCTGTCTAGTCATTTGCAACACTGAACAAGGCCTGTGTTGAATCGAGGGTCAAGATGGTAGGAGATAGCAAAGGAGCAATGTGCCTGGCACATGTACGCTGCGTCATTCGCCATGTGTGTAATACATTTCACACAAAAAAAGACTGTGTTGAAAATCTGGATCATTGCAATATCACATAAGGGCCGATTCAAAACTAGAGAATGAGTGGCCCACATTTTGTCCCACTCAGTTATGTAATGAAGCAACACTTTCAAAATTCACAACCACCCACTAAGTGGCCTGTGCTTTTCTGGTATTCTTTTTTTTTCAAGCCTGTTAAGAAGGATGAAAATGCTAAAAATACGCTGAGAGAAGGCTAGTGTGTTCTTACATCTGCTCACCTCCTGTCGCTCTGTCTGTCCATGAGACACTTGTGCTTCCTCCCACTTTCATCAGATAAACTTTTCACATTTTCCTACTTTTATGTCCTAAGGTAGATTTGTATTAAAACTAACTTACTTCGACTTTTTATTTTAGTTAGTATAGTCTCATTAAAATCTTGGAAACATTTTGCAATGCTCATGTTTTTTTTATGTTTACATTGTACTGTTTTACTCTTGTGTTCAGAATTGTTTTTGTCCTAAAAAAAAGTTTACAGCAGCATTTCAGCATTCAAAGCCTTTGCCATGACACTCAAAATTGATCTCAGGTGTCTCCTGTTTCCACTGATCATCCTTGAGATGTTTTTTACAACTTGATTGGAGTCCACCTGTGGTAAATTCAGTTGATTGGACATGATTTGTAAAGGCACACACCTGTCTGTATAAGGTCCCACAGTTAACAGTGCATGTCAGAGCACAAACCAAGCCTGAAGTCTAAGGAATTGTCTAGACCTCCGAGACAGGATTGTATCAAGTCACAGATCTAGGGAAGATACAGGAACATTTCTGCAGCATTGAAAGTCCCAATGAGCACAGTGGCCAATCTGATAGAGCTCCGTCATTTCTCTGTGGAGAGAGGAGAACCTCCCAGAAGAACAACAATCTCTGCTGCACTCCACCAATCAGGCCTGTATAGTGGCCAGACAGAAGCCACTCCTCAGGAAAAGGCACATGACAGCCCGTAAGCATCATGTCTCGATGAAACCGGAAACCGCTAATCACCTGGCAGTGAAGCATGGTGGTGGCAGCATCATGCTGTGGGGATGTTTTTCAGTGACAGGAACTGGGAGACTAGTCAGGATCGAGGGAAAGATGAATGCAGCAATGTGACATCCTTGATAAAAACCTGCTCCAGAGCGCTCTGGACTTCAGACTGGGGCGAAGGTTCATCTACCTACAGGACAACGACCCTAAGCACACAGCCAATATCACAATGGAGTGGCTCTGGGACAACTCTGTGAATTTCCTTGAGTGGTCCAGCCAGAGCCCAGACTTGAACCCGACTGAATATTTCTGGAGAGATATGAAAAGGGCTGTGCACCGACGCTCCCCATCCAACCTGATTGTGCCTTAAGAGGTCCTGCAAAGAAGAATGAGAGAAACTGCCCCAAAATATGCATGTGCGTGCGTGCGTGCGTGCGTGTGTTCAGAAGAGCACCATGACACATGCGTGTTGTGATGACATGAGAACAGGGCTGTGTTTACCTCCACTTTTACATACACTCTCAAACTTCCCTAAGCACTTCCCCTTGGGGGAATCCCCACCACCATTTTGAAGTGCATTCAACTTGGTGGAGAAGGGAAGTTTATTTGGACAGACCCTCGACCCCTTTGATTTTGACAAAGGGAGCGAGTCTACTCAACATGTAGCCTACACTTTAGGCAGATCTATAAGCCATGCAACATGAAAACTTTACTATAACCAGTGTGAATGCTAACTGCCGGATGGCCTACAAAGTCATACCTGCACCACTCTATTACACATCACAATATTCCTCATTTATATAATTCCCGCTCAAGGCATACGCACAAAAAGGGATTGAGGCCTGGTTGAGTTAGTTAGTAGTGTGTTGAAACTCACAGTTATGGTAAGGGGTGTGGTAAACATGCTCAAATCGGTTGACCAATCACAACACACTGTAGAACCAACCTATCAGAGCACATTGTGCTTTTCAGAAGGAGGGGCTTCGTAAAGACAGGAACTAAACAGAGCGTTACTGACAGATTGGGAAGAGAGGTGCTGCAACAATGTCAAATATGTGAAAAAAAATGTTTTTTGAACATTTCAAGCATGAAAACCTATTCTAGAAGACTCCAAAAACAAAATCAAGACATGGCATTGAACGCATTGAAAAAGGGCTTGATAGGTCCTGATGTTTTTTTTAATGAATCAATAGATGCTGACAAAAGTTTTGCACCACTTGTACAGTGAATGTCCAGACAGAGAGACTGGAAGACACATCATTTAGTTCTCTCCACCTCAGTGAGTGATCATACTGCAGTGAGAGTCTGAGTGTCAGACAAACAGACCATGTGAGCCCAGAGAACGACCTGTTCCTCTGCTGACTGTGTGTGTGTGTGTGTGTGTGTGTGTGTGTGTACAGTGACTGCTGGTGGGTGGAGGGGTAAGGGGAAAGAGAAGGAGAGAAGATAGCTCAATCTTTTCCTTTTATTTCTCTCTCTCTTTCTCTATCTGCTTTTGGTTTTCAGCAGCTGGGATGCTAAATGGCAGCTTGTGGTCAATTGATGTGAGGTCGGCACTCATTTGACAAGCATTTAATTCAGTTTTGTGGCGAGTTGGCTTAAGTACATGTGAGTTTAAAACAGAAACGGGTAAACTGTAAACATAAAAGAAAAGAAGGTGTGTGTGTGGGTGTGAGAGAGAGAGGCAGTGAGATAAAAGAGTGGGTGAAGTCGTGTACTTTATGATTCGAGCTTCATGAGCTCAGACTGTGAGTGGGCGTCTCTGTGGGTGCCTTCGTGGTGTGATGCTCTTCTGTCCCTCACGTACTCCAGCATGGCAAGGGGGCGGCACTGGGTGGCACTGGCGCTAACTGTATGACTGTCCAGGAAATGATACTGCTGATCCCGATCCCCCCTCACTCACACACATCCTGTCTAGCTTTTCTGTCCTTTCAATGTAGGCTAAAAAGAAGTAGTCTTGCAAGCCAGACTTATGCATTTCTGGCATAAAGTTGCACTGTCTAACTGTCTATTGGCTTACTCTAGATCATTTAGCCTATTAAGATGGAATCCTTTATATTATGACACCATATTCTATTCTGCAGATAACAACCAAAAATTGAGCATTGGAGACAGGTTCTCTGGACTGACGAATCACGCTTCTCTGTCTGGCAGTCCGAGGGATGAGTCTGGGTTTGGTAGTTACCAGGAGAACGGTACTCACCTGACTGCATTGTGCCAAGTGTAATAGTGCATAGTGCCTTGGTTGAGGGGGGATTATGGTGTGGATTATAATTATTTTTTTCAGGGTTTGGGCTTGGCCCCTTAGTTCCAGTGAAAGGAACTCCTAATGCTTCAGCATACCAAGACATTTTGGACAATTTCATGCTCCCTACTTTGTGGGAACAGTTTGGGGATGGCCAAACATGTTCAAACATGACTGCGCATCAATGCACAAAGCAAGAATCATAAAGACATGAATGAGCGAGTTTGGTGCGGAGGAACTTGACTGGCCTGCACAGAGTCCTGACCTCAACCCGATAGAACACCTTTGGGATGAATTAGAGCGGAGACTGTGAGCCAAGCCTTCTCATCCAACATCAGTGCCTGACCTCACAAATGCGCTTCTAGAAGAATGGTCGAAAATTCCCATAAACACACTCTTAAACCTTGTGGAAAGCCTTCCCAGAGGAGTTGAAACTGGTATAGCTGCAAAGGGTGGGCCAACTCCATATGAAACCCTAAAGATTAAGGATGGGATGTCATTAAAGTTCATGTGCATGTAAAGGCAGTGTCTCAGTTTCCAGTGGGCATTGCTGTGTAGTTATTATCATCTAAAACTAGATTTTTTTTATAATTTTAATAAATAAATCAAAGTACTGAAATTAGCAAATTACTACGTTAAAATAAAAGTAAAACTTAAATAAAATAAATTAAAAATATTAAAAAATATATATATAATAAAAAATAAAAACATATTTGAAATATTAATAAATGCTATAACAGTAATAACATTTTTAAGATTTTACTAGATATTATGGATTCTCTCTCTCTCTCTCTCTCTCTCTCTCTCTCAAAGCCAAGATATAAAACCAAGATATGGGAAACTGTGTAAGATAAGACTTACTTATACGCTGAATTCTTATACTAAGCAAATTGACCAAAATGAACCATTATCATTCTATCAACAGAAAGCTCTTGCTCTCTTTGTAGGGCTGGGCTGAAGCCTTCCTGGATGAGACACAGTGAGCAGGGAACATCTGTCTCTGGGGACACATAGATCACAGACACACCTCATCTAGCATTTATAGCTAAAGAGGCTTGTGAATATGAGCCGTCTAAACAGGCTTGTACAGTAGGTGGACTCATTTCTGAAACCAATTAACACTTCAAATGTCTGAATCAAAGCAGTCGTAGATGTGAAGCTCTTTCATTTGAGGTGCTGTAAATTATTTTTCATTGCCTAGCACAGGTTAGCATGGCGGCTAAAGCCTGGTGCACATTGTTCTTCTACGATTGTTGCACAAACTCAAACATGCAAAACTACAAGGTAAATTTGTCCTATTTGGCTAGAATTTAACATTTCCTGCAGATCTAAACAAGAAGTCTATCAGTCGATTTAAAATCAGAATATTTTTGTTCATTAAAAAAACACATAAATACACCAGACCAGTGAAAAGCTGCAGCTTTGTTCAAGATCAAAAGGTAAAAGCATTGCTAAAACAGCGACGATCCACGCTGTTCCTCTTGTTTTCATTTAAATGCTCGTCGATCTGGCAGAAAAGAAGCATACATATTTATTAGAAGCTTAATTTCCTCTGGTCTCATTATGTCAGAGCCAAAACAGACACCGCTGTTACCAACATAGATGATAATTAGCATTTCTGATAAGGGCTTTTGTTGGAAAATTGTTTCCATACAAGTGGCAACACAGATCACAGGGTGTGTCTCCATCTCAAGGCTCCATCTCTGCCAAAAGAGCAAAGCTGTTGATGGTTTCAATTGCAACCGTAGATCTAGCGGACACACACGCACATGCGCGCGCGCACGCACGCCCCACACACACACCCCACACACACACACACACACACACACACACACACACACACACACACACACACACACACACACACACACACACACACACACACACACACACACACACACAAGAAAAGACAGTTCTTGTTCTTTCTCTTGTCTCACTGTCTCTTTCAGTAAAGAGGACACTCCCACCAGTGAGTATTTTGGTTGTTTCTTTTCTCTGCTCATCTACATCGCCTACACAGGCTGATTCACCTGCACAAAGACCTTTATGTTGTCTTCCAATCTTTCTAACATCTTGATCGTCTTTATTTTTGAATGGCTACACATAGACAACTAGAGTGCAAAAAAAGGCTGGCAATAGAGAAGGAAACTAATTAGAACCATAGTTATGGCATCAGCTAACAGGGCTAATGAGGCCATGCAAACCTGCTAAACCTTGACCCCTTGCTGTAAATAATAGAAAAATGACGACATGAAAATTCTTTGGAACATGGTTTACATGGAAGAGATACTTTAGCTTTTAGTGCCCTAATCGCTAATCGCTGATAAAAACTAATTGCCATACAAATCTGCTAAACCTTGACCTTTAGCTGCATGCCTGTAGCCTACAGAAAAAGAAAATGGCTGGGAACATGGTTAGGACAAAAGCACATATGTCGTGGAAAGTGATGAGCTTTTAGCACACAAATGTACATTTACATCTATTCGTTTAGCAGAAGCTTTTATCCAATGCTACTTACAAACGAGCTTTCGAGGTCCCGGAACAACGGGAGGGCACGGATCCGGCAAGATAGGGGGGCAGGGAAAGGTAACAGAACATGTGGAAAATAGGGCTGTATATGTGCAATCTCAGTTGGGTTTCCATCCATTTATTTTGATGCACATTTTGATCCTAAAAGGAAACGGTTGACATGCAAACTCTCAGAATTACAAACGTAATGCGCTAGATGCAGATTATCTTAAGTTTTTCATTAGTTAAAATGCGCATTAAGGTGATGGAAGTGACCATTTTTACAACACCATGGCATTATGCATTAGGCCCAACACAATAGGTCTTGACCTTGGCACAAAATTCTTCCAACATAGCCCTTGACAGTCATATGGAACCACACGGGCGCTTGTAGGTATGCTACAGCATACGGAGGATTCGCTCCGGCGAATAGGCATAGCAGCCGTTTAACCCCACCATATATGAGATATTTTATCAAATCACGACAAGAGGTTCCATCAATGCGCATAACGTAGTGGATGGAAATGCGCAATGATTCACCTTTTCATAAGTCGTATATTCAGAAACGAGCATACAACATGCAAAACATTTTGGGTGGAACACATCATCGCTGAATTTAATTTATTCGGAAAAAAGGCAGAATAGGCCTTAGCAAAAACAACATGCGACTAAACACGTTTCCATCCCTTCTTGTTCTGTTCAAAAGAACAAAATCATCACTTCCCTGGAAAAACTAGTGATGACTTTAATGTTAATAGGATATTAATAGACAAAAAATAGTAAAAAAGTCTATTTTCTGGGAGTGTTTTCTGTAGCGTCACAAGTAGCACTATATGTGTTCATCCGTCACTATGCATTTCATTATGAATGATGGCTTTGGAATTTTAGAACACCAAATTTCAGATTGATCAGCAACATTTCAGATGCGATGCTTAGTTTGAAGATGATTCCAGTTATGAATGAATTTTCCAATTATTTTTTCTTTTTGGTGAATAATAGTCTAAATGATCAACCTCAAACAAGTATGCGAGGTTCATTTGGGAGATTTTGTTCACGTCTTGTGCAATGCCTATCCAAAAATACGATTTATAGTTTTTCATAAAACCATTAAAGATGTGTATTATGCATTGCAACCCATTTAAAATACTGCTTACATTATTCCAACAACCAAATTAAGCCAATTATGCTATGCATAATTTTCAGAAAAATTACAAATTTTACAAATAACAGAAGTGCATCAAAGTTTTTATAGCCTATTTTATTGTCATGTGCTGGAAATGTGAATATCGGTCATATCCAATAGATCCACTTTGTAGCTGCATTTCATGCACTTTTTTTATATACATTTAACATGGATATAGAAAGTTATTGATAACATTATCGTTATTATACTTAATTTTCTTGAACATGTACACCGATTATAATACCTGTAATAATATCTTTCAGTTGTGTATAGGGGGAACATTTTCATAGTGCCTAGAACTATTGGCGGAAGTACCCGGATTTTAGCGTGTTCGCACTGCAGGAATTAGGAACAATTTTAGTTGTAGGAACTCCTTTTGGGCGAACTATGAGATGCAAGATCCCCCAAATGAGTTGCGGGATCCGGATCCAGCTTGTTCCAGCACAAATTAAGCCCTGCAAATGAGGAATACAACTCGCTAACCTGCTAACCTTGCTATCCACCTTGATTTGCAATGCGAAGTAAGCTATTTTCTGTGAATGTGCATTATCCACTATAGGGAAATATTGTTAAAATAAGGTGGACAAACAGCCTGCAGGAAAAGAAAATGGATGAGGAAATAGCCAGTACAAAAACACTGATTTATATGGAGGATGCTTTAGCTTTTTTAGCATGCCAACCGGAGTTATGCAACAATGCTAACCTGCTAAACTTGACAGAAAGAGAGAAAAAAACCCATGAGAAAATGGTTAGGACAAAAACACAGTATTACAAAGTGTTAACCGGGCTAATATAGCCACGCTAACCTGTTAAACCAGCTGTAAATAGAAAAACAACAACACGAAAATGCTTTAGCTTTAAGAAAACTTTAGCTTTTGCACCTGCATTTGTCCAATAAATAACATTTATTGAACATAAGATTGAACATTTATTATAGTGCTGTTGTTGTTTTTCATGATTTATTACTATCTTTAAAAGCAATAAGCCACTGAAGGTTGCATGTTGCCATAAAATTACCACAGGCAAGAATGTTTTAAATATTCTGCTTCACATTGCCTCTTTACCCATGTTAAAGAATGGCTTATTGCTTTAATAGAAAATCTGTTTGAGTTATCAACAGTCAGAGAGTCACGATTGTAAAGTGTTTCCGCTGTGGACTCCGTACAATAGTACACTATCGCTGCCTCGTGCTGCTACGTACTGTAAGGCACAATAAAGCATTGGCTGCCATGTCACAAGACTTCTTAACATTCGGTCCTATGAACACATGACAGCATGCCATGGCCAAGTTGAGCACACTGCACATTCTCCTTCTTCCTCTCCTCCGCCAATGCAGGAAAGACATAGATCACAAACAACAGCAAAGAACTGCATGACCTTATACTGTCTCTCTCTTCTGTTTTTCTTTTCACATTTTTCACATTTTTTTAAAAAACTGTAAGCCGTTGAAGAAAAACTTGGATTATTGACAAGAGACTTCTGAGAAAAAAAATTGCAGGCAGGGTGATGTTTTGAAGAGAGCTGCACACAAACGCAAACTAGGTCATGGGAGAGCCGTAGAGGGGCCGTTCTGCTGATTGATAGATGGCAGTGAGTCTTTGCATCTCTGTGCGTGCTGCCTTGAGCGGAGATGAGATCATGTGGCCTCTTGAAAAGAAAAACATCTTTCCCCTTCTACTTACCCCTCAAGAGGTCAGGGCACAACATGTATGTCAAAAGTATTTTGGTTTTCGCATTCAGCATTGTACTAAGAAAGGTTTCAGTTTTTTCTAAGAAAAGGATCTAAGTAATCTCACGTCTCTTTGAGAGTTTCAGAAGAGATAACATCTCACACTGTTTGAATTTGCCAAGTTTGTGATCAAAAGTCAGAGCAGTGGCATTCACAGGGGGGGCCGGTCTTGAGCCCCTGTCCCTTTAATCGCAAGTAGTAAAGTGCCCTTTTGGTCGTATCGCGGTGCCCAACCTCATTTTACCCCTGCCCCAGCAGAGGTTTGTGCATGCCAGTCTTTCAAAGGAGATTTTAATATTAACTCAAATTCAATTAACTTGAATCAAGAGCCCCGTTTCCACCGAAATTACCCGGATCAATTTGTCCCAGGAACTCCACCCCCAGACCTGTTGTTTTGCTTTCCAACGCGGCCTAAAGTACCGTAAAGACTAGTCCGGTGACATAGGACTGCGTGCAACTTTCCAATTCCCACTGGATTTCGTCCTCCGCAAATATACTTTATGAGGCCTGAACCTTGTCGTTGCTCCGCGCACAAGTCCAACCCCGAGTACTACCAAGTATACATCACGAGCAGGGCCATTTTGAGGGGGAAATTATTACCCGGAACTTTATTCAGACCCCAGTTCCTGCGGTGGAAACGCACCGAGTACCATCCCAAAGTCCCTAGTTCCTGGGAAAAGTTCCTGCGGTGGAAACGCGGCTAAGATTTTAGCTAGGAATACATGGGTCATTTAATTTGATAATCCAACTGAAGCAATTTCCAAAAACCAGTACGATATATTTTGTTGACTTGTTTACTTACATTATCCCAAATGTTTCCAAGAATGTTTAAATCCAGAGAATTAAGCAATTTTAACCACGACACAGACGTCGCTTATCAATGACATCATTACCATTGTAGAAACCACTGAAACACCACAGAAGATTTAATATATATATGATGTGTTTTATTAGACAGGTGAGCAACTGTTTGGATACATTCATCGACAGAAAACGAATGATTGTTATACAGCTCAAAATAGTCAGTCTTACTGTTTAAATCTCGTTTTCTTGATTTACCGCAAGTACCATGTTTTACCATGCCTATTTATCGATCTAGTTAAGTTTCTCATAGTAGCCGCCGAGCGAACGCACAGAGTAGCATTATAACAACTTTCAACACACTCAAATGTATCTAATATGATAAAACAGCGGCGCGCTACCCCACATACGCATGAGCGGAAGAAGCAGAAGCGTTCATCTGCGGCATAATAAAAGCTCCACTGCTCTCGAGGCTTGTGTTGGGCTTGTCTCTCATTAGCAATCGCTCCAGCGGCCTCGTTCCGCTCCAGCGGCTTTCAGCCCCACCCTGCTTCATACTACAGTAACGTTAATAAATCTTTAATACATTAGCTCATCCATAAAAATTATTTCTGCCCAAATCCTGTCGGATTGTTTTCCACCGGCTGTAGAGATGAAGACAACGACTACCATGATTCCGCAAAATAACGTTGTCATCTTTATTTTGAATAAGCAACCTCTAGCAGCGAAAATTACATTTTGTGCCATTAAATGAAACATGAATGAGATTTTCATTATTGCTAAATTTTAATTTTTATTATTTAATTTATCATCATAAAAGTATATAAACAAAACAAAAAATCCCTACTACTTGATACTGGTAAGATCCCCCTTCTCTTTGTAATCCACTGATAAAACTACAGTGAATACGCTTGCTAAATGCCAAGTCATTTTTACATCTTTATGACAGCTGGAACATGGTTCAGTTCTTGGCAAAGTGCCCTAGTTCCTACATCAGCAGAATTGTATCTCCTATACCATGTGCCATTAGATCAGCTCTCAGTAAAATGTGCGGGTGTGTCTGCGATCCTATTTCACGACAGTCGTAAAAACACTCACGCATGATGCGAATGACATTTGTCAATACCAGATAAGCCGCTGTTGTGTTTTGCAATTCAACATATCTCAGAGTCTCAAAGGTAAAGGGGCTTAAAATATGCATGACTAAAATTTTAGGGGTGACCCAAATTTTTCAGCTATTTACCTCCTGTTCTTTAGAGTGACCTGATTTGTGCTTTAAGTACCAGGCCATTAAAATCCTTCCGTGTTCAGTATGTGAAGAATGTCCATCTTAAATTAACGTAAAACACAACAGAGAGTTCGTTTGTCAGGGCGAGACTTTTCTGGCAGATGTTAGACAGGTGACTTGTGAGGCAGCTGTTTGGTAATGCCATGTTCCACGACTGACAGCAAACACTGCAGAGATATGGAAGCTGAGCACCACAAGACCTGCAGTTTTCATGCTGGA
Organism: Gobiocypris rarus; assembly: GCA_023029165.1. Classification (NCBI taxonomy): domain Eukaryota; kingdom Metazoa; phylum Chordata; class Actinopteri; order Cypriniformes; family Gobionidae; genus Gobiocypris; species Gobiocypris rarus. The sequence goes on from CM040913.1 coordinate 18,638,424, forward strand.
TTTTATTCCAGTTTCTTGGGCTCAATCATATGAGAAGGCAGACAGTGGGTGTTGTATAGACTGAAACAGCAGCCTAGGGCGCTGCTCAAATTACAGAACGTTGAGGAAAAACACACACTCAGGCACGCAAGTCTGCTAGCACTCAAGCACACACCTTTCTTCCACAAGAACCACACGGACACCGTAGTTAACAATAAACTAATCTTATTTTGTCTCTTTTTCTCCTGCTATTTACATCGGTACCTAATGTGCAAATTAATAATTTAAAGTAGTGTAAAACTCTCAAATGAATACAAAATCATATTTTACAATTCTAAGACAGTGAGAGTCCATGAGCTTGTCGAATATAAAGGAGGGAGAGGAAAAGCAGGAGGATGGGAGGCAAAAGACACACATAATCGTGGAGGTGTAGAAATGTGTGAACAGAACAAAGCAGTGGACATCCTTGGCCAGGAAAGACAAAACACTTACAGAGACACGGCGTTGGTTACCTGGACACTGCCACACAACAAAACACAACAAGCGCTGCTCTTATGATAATCTTGTCCATTGAGTAGAAAAGCACTTGGTGGGGCCTTTGCTTAGCAAAGACACACAAAGTGGCTAACACGCTAGTCATGCTAGTAAACTTGATTGGTGTAGCTACCTGTAACATCTTAATTTTCTAGCACACAATGAGAACTAGCGCTGTGAGCTGTGGTACATTTGTGTGTTTGTTAGCCAGTTAGCCAGTCAGTAGCTTAGCATGTTGTTGTCTATGACTGTTTTGCACTGCTGTAATACAAAAATGTAGGCTTGTACCATTAAATGTCCAGTTTTTACATTTAGAGATTTGGTTAAACAACATATCATAACCACGATAAGTCACGATACTACAAATTGACAAGGAGTAAATTATTCTGAGCTTTTGTCCAAACTAAATATTACCGCACCAAGCAACATATGCAAATTGTCCATCACTTGGTTTAACCAGGTAGCTCCACCCAAAGTGCAATCCAATTGGTCGATTAAATGTAAAACATGTTCTGATTGGCTATGACTTTGTTGCGTTGCCACATTTTTGTTTCCATTTTAGACATGAAATTATATATATATATATATATATATATATATATATATATATATATATATATATATATATATATATATATATATATATATGACCCTGGACCACAAAACCAGTCATAAGTCGCATGGGTATATTTGTGGCAAAAGCCAACAATACGTTATGGGTCAAAATTATTGATTTTTCTTTTATGCAAAAATCATTAGAATATTAAGTAAAGATCATGTTGCATGAAGATATTTTATAAATTTCCTACCGTAAATAGCCTATATAAAAATGTATTATTAGTAATAATATGCATTGCTAAGGACTTCATTTGGACAACTTTAAAGGCGATTTTCTCCATATTTAGATTTATTCAGCTTTCAGATGATGTATAAATCTCAATTTCAAAAATGTGACCCGTATGACTGGTTTTATGGACCATGGTCACACGACACACACATTATATATATATATATATATATATATATATATATATATATATATATATATATATATATATATATATATATATATATATATATATATATATAATTCCACACTGCCCTACTAGAACATGATTTTATGCTGCTGTGTAATATATGAGTCAAAAATCTAAAATGCTTTTCAGAGGTAGATTTGAACCTTTAAATAACCAATTTTTACATTTATAGATTTTGTTGCTTCTATGTATATGATCAACACAATTGTGTGGTTAAGACTAATATTCCTGAGGACAAATGAAATGGAGGTGAGGGACCTTTTTGGCACATGAGAGGCTAGCATGGCAGTGTTAGCATGAGTGCTACAGAATGTTGATGAGCAGTTGCCAGATGCTTGTAGCCCGAGCCATCAGTGAATGAAACAGTTTACACATACACAGTTTCAAGCTTCCCACCTTTAGTCCACTGCTGAAGTATATACTGTAAGGGTTTGCATTTCATACTTATATCCTCAGGTAAGATGGTTCTTGTAATTTAGCATTCGCTAGCATGACTGTTATATATTGCAAATACAGAAGGCAATGAGTGGAATTCAAATGCTTACTGTATCGGATGTCAAGTAGCACACAATAGTGAGGTTTCATTTGATATCATGATGGAATGCAAACCCTCCTACGAAAAAGCTTTATATTACAATATAGTGCATGATGGAAAGTCAATAGATCAATCTGAGAGCACACTTTGATATGCCACATATTGAATATTTTCCACCATAATAATCCTTGTACAGCAGACCTTTTACAATCATATCGATATCCCTTAGAATCATATGGTGAAAAGTAGAATATGGCTGACGTCATGAATGCATAGATAAAAGGGGGGAGGGGTGGCGGTTGTTAACAAACTTATTGCTTTCAAAAAAATGTTGAACAGTGGACCTCCCTCCCTTGTAATTATTTGCAATGCACAGCAAAATCAATGTTATTTGATATTAAGATTCCAAAGAGCAATGCTGTGAAGTATTGCATTATAATGACCTCTAAACTGAGTTTTCCTTTCTATGATTTGGGAAACTCCATTAGAGACTGACATATGCTTTTACAGCTCTTTCTGCATGTACAAGGAGTTTTACAACACAGACTGAGCAAAATGCACAGATGAGAGCTTTTACTCTAGAACAAGTAAAAGGCTGAATTCAATCGGACATAGAACAAACAATAACACAATCTCTGGCCAAAGCTGTAAACTGATTCTGGTTGCACTTCCTGTCATTGTAAAGCAATGTTTTTTCGCTATTGAGAGTAAAGAAACAAGAATACAAGGAGGCCGATCTTAAATATAGTAGGAAAATGTTATGCCAGTTCTTTGTATCACTTGCAAAGTGCAAAAAGGTGGTGGTGTTGCTGTTCTTTTCACGCACATTGGGGGTGGCTATATATGTGTGCATGTTTGCAGGGCTATCCAGGTCGGTGCACCTTCACCTCTCGTTCCCTGCGTTTCAGCTCCTCTCTATAACAGTAGGAGCAAAAGTTCTCTGTCTCGGGTCGGCCATAGAAGGTGCAGTTCTCCCTCCTGCAGCGTTTCTGCTGAAAACAGTACATTGGGCAAACACCACTCTGCCCTTTGGTTTTGTCCTGCCCCAGCCAGGCATGGGGCACCGGTTCCTCATCTGCAAATTCCAGACAGTCCCGGATGTCGCCAGTGTTGAAGCCGTTGGTATAAGTGTGGGATTTATGTTCCCCAGGCATGTTGTACGGTAGGGGGTCTACTGCATTGACGGTACGGATGCCAGACAGGCGGGCTGGGCTATAGCTTTGAGAGGACAGTGAGCGGTTTTGCTGGGGGTAGGTGGCACAAGTTTTGAGAGTGCCCACCATTGGCTTGTAAGACTCATCTTGGTAGCTGGATGACTGCACATTGACATCTCTCAGGTGGATGACACTGTGCCTTTGGATAGGTGGCGTATGGCTATAGTGAGCTGAAACAGGGACTGGTCCGGGTCTCTTAGCACCGTTACTAGGGGAGGAGAAAGGGACAGGGGACATGGAGGATCCTGGGATGGAGGTTGGGATTGGTATCGGGATAGGAGAAGCAGCAAGCTTTGGGCTTCCCCTTTCTTGAACCTTCACGGCCTGGGAAGGATTATGGCTAGGATGCAACACCGGTGAGCAACTCTCAGGTGGAGAGCTATCTGAGCGCTCCCTTTGGAAAACACTCTCCTGCTCAGGCTTCTTTAGTGCCACCCCGTTGGTCTGAGACTTCTTGTCAGCCTCAGTCTTTCTCTTCTGTTCCTGCTCAGCACTGAAGCGTTCTTGGGCGCTACTCAGGTAAAAGCTGATCATCTCTTCGTGAAATTGGTGTCGATGGCTAGTTAGCAGCAACCCAGCAAAGATGAATTTGCGCTCACCCTGCATGGCTGCTCGAAGGATGTTCAGGCTGAGTTTGACATCTGTGCTGTACTTCCAGTTGTCCAGTGTCCGGTCACCCGAGATTTTGCCTGATCCTGGCGGTCTCTCAACAGGAGAGCTACCAGAAGCGCGGTCTGTAGGCGAGGGACTTGTTGTCTTCTCTGAGGAGGATGTGCTGGCCGACTGGCCTGACTCCTCTTTGCTCCCTTTTCGTGTTTTTGAGTCCTTTTTCTTTGATTTCTGTTCTCCGTTCTCTACAGTTCTACCATTTGTCGAATTAGACTTGCTGATTTTGCCATGGACAAGTCCTCCAAGTCCACCCATATTCTTCTTAAGTTTGATACCAAGAGTCTTGCTGAAGCTGCCCAGTTTGTTGGCCACTGAGTCTGTCCGTGTTTTGTCTTTGTCCTTTCGCTGCTTGTCCTTGTCCTTCTCCTTATTTGACTTTCCATTATTGAGGTTGGAGTTACTGCAAACAGACTCCCGGTCCGAGTCCATGGATTCTGCCAGAGACTGTACATCCTCACCTGCAGAGGCAGTTGGCGACTCGGGCTGAGCCAAAGGAGCCTGTAATACACAGATTAGTCATAAAGACTCAAAACTGAGGTTACCTTTAGCAAAGTATTTTGTCAAACATTACAGGACAAAACAAACTTCTCCTGGAGGGCTACCATCCTGCAGATTTTAGTGCCAACCCTAATCATAACACACCTGAACCAGCAAATCAAAATCTTTAGGAATACATGAAAACAGCGGTCAAGTGTTGGAGCAGGGTTGGAGCTACAGGGGGTGGGCGGTGGCTCCCCTCCCCAAAAGTGCTCTTTTTTTGGTTCGGGAACTGCCCCTCAAAATATCTGTGCATGGCCCTGCCTTCAGGAGCATCTCTGTCAACTAATAAATGCAAACTTAATAAATACAAACCACTTACCCTTGTTTCAGAAGGAATTCGAATCCATGTTACATTCATGTAGTTGTGCAGAAGGTTTAGTTTAGCTTCCAGCGATAGAATAAGACTAGAGTGAGAGGAGAACATAGTCAAACATTTTTCTAAAACCTGATTTGTAGCACAATCAGCTCAAATGAGGCCTGCTGCCATTTCTTGTCATCTCTTACGTGCCAGTGAAGGAACAGTAGAAATTACAAACAATTTGAGGCATGCAACTAGGGAACTCAATCAGTGCATAAATCTAGTTTCCAGAGAATGAGAGCAATTAGTTTCTATTCATCAGTCCATTATTAAGCCAATGGAGTGGTGGCCAACTCATTACAGTTGCTTTATTGCAGATGTTTGTTTTGTGTCTCTGTTCTTCCTTCTGTAAATCATGGCTGGGGTGGTGCTGCTGCAATTTTTATATGCTTTGATTGGCTGACCTCTGGAAAGTCACTGGAAACATCCTGCACAAGTCTTCTTAACCATAAAACAAAATTAAGGAATATGCAACTGATAAAAGGTTTGGAACATGTACAGGCTTTAATTAGTGAATGAGGATTTAAGATGAGTCATTCAAGGGCAGATCGACCTCTTTGGGGATAATGTGGCCTGGTGCCATGTGCTGGGACCTTCTGGACAGATTTAGTTCTTCTAAATCCCTCATATGGTAAAGATAACATATAGATAGAGGCCCTCATTTGGCCCCAACTGACCTTTGTCTCAATTACCTCACATTCAGGCTAGAGCCTGCTCACAAGTTATTAATTTAATTTTGCCAAGCTCGTGGTAAGGGTGGATGGAGGATGGGAGAGAGAAAAAAGAGGGGTCTTACTTTGCCAGCTTAGCATTGTCATTGTCATCCCTCCCCCAATCCCAGTCCCTCCCAGGGTCCACCGCGAAGTGCAACGCTAGCAGCTTGTGCTCAGAGTCCGTCAGTGGGATGACGGCTGAAAGGGAGGGACAAAAAGAAAACATGAAAGATTTAGATGTAACATTCAGAAGTGGGATGAATTTACTGCCAACCAGGTTGCAACCAGTTTCAAAACCGATTGAAGCAAATAGATGGATACTAAGACTCAGGAAAGAGTGTCCTTGCTCAGATTAATGACTGCCCTGCTTAGCATCTATTAAAGGGATAGTTCATCCAAAACGTAAGGTTTCGTCATTATGCTTGATTATTCTGACGTCCAACTTGTGCCTTAGGCACCATATTTGATTTAACAGGTTATCAATGCATAATGTTGTCTTTCATTTGACTCAGTGGTCTGCTCCTCACAAAGAATCATCCATTACTCTTTAAATACTTGGTATGGCAGAAACAAAAATCATATTTCCATGCTTACAACACCCATTTGACAGGAAAAACATTTCAACATTAATCAAGAAGTACGCACGACATACGTGAACAGGCCTGGGTGCGGCACTGTTTCCTAAAAAGAAAATATCACAGCCTTCCATCCTTTCTAACTACATCCATTTCCCCCTTTCCCATAACTCTATTCGTCACTGTACCTGACTAGTCTTTTCAGACCACAGGCACAGGACAGAATGAAAGGGAAAAAAGAATGAAGCAAAGTAGATGAAGAAAACAATTCAGTTCTCGTGACAGCATGTTTGAACAGAGGACATTCCAGCCCCTTCTGTCACAACCATACTCTCACAAACATGCACTCCCTGATAGAACAAACTGTCTCTCCTCATGAGCGGCCTGCCATTTGCCAGGAGACTGCTGGGTAGAACTCACAGTGTACCAATGATGAACATAATGCTCTTCGATGACTCATTTAAATGACACTATGCAGAGTAGGAGTGAGAGACATCGAGTCACAGTAATGAATGAATGTGTGTGAGAAAGAAAAGGTCAAGGAGAGTCATTTTGTGTAGTAAGGCAGATTAAAAAAATCTAATCATGATAAAGTCATATAAGTTTATCTTACCACAAAATTTACACTCAAGATGTGCGCCTATATTCATGATACAAATTTTCAATAGTTACAAGTTATTATACAAATCTAATATTATACAAGACCACAAAAGAAGAAAAGGACACCAGTATTTCACAAGATATAGATTGATCTTATTGTAGTTCAAATCACAATATGTCACAATATTTCACAGTATGTTTTTTTAGTTTTTGCCAAATTATGCAACCCTAGTGTGTAAAGAAGTGTATTTTTCAGCCATTTTCCACAGTAAGACATGAGCATGCTTGAAAAACACTTCCTCCCTGTTGAATTTTCAATCAGCACACGACTTTGCCTCCCACTCACGTCTTTTAATTCACAATCCTGGCAAAAACAAGTGCCAAAAATGTCCAGCTGGTCTACTGAGCATTCATATAATCCAAAATCTCAGTCCACCCTCTAAGAATTCCCAACTTTTATTCACTTCAGCAAGACATTTTGTCTTGAATATGTACCTTTCATTTAGTTTAAGTTTTTACTAACAACAAAGCACCATGGAATTACTATATGATATCATTACTGTACCATGGTACCAGCACAGTACTTTTTTTTGAGTGCAAGGGTTAGGGAAGGACGCCAATAGAGATCATTTGTAAACGGCTACTTTTTTTTCCAATTTGTTCTCCACGTCCAATATACTATACTATATACTACTGATTTGTAGTTGTTGGTTATAAGTAAAAAGTAAAATGGTTTTGAAGTTTATTGCAAAAATATTCAGATATAAATATGTAGAGTATAGAGATGCGGGAGTGGAAGGTCACTGCTGAGCTGTTATGACGTGGTTCTTGTTTTCACAGTAACAGCAAATTCTCTGATTGGCGGATTCAAGTCAGAGCTCTCCTCAGGATTATGGGTAGTGTAGTTATACAACAGGAATTTGGCAATTAAACATAAAACATTATAAAGTCAGAACAACACTGACTAACAGAAGCATGTATCACTGCTTCACAACCTCAAAGCTCATATACAACTATGTTTCTTTGATAGGAATGTTGTTCAAAGACCAACAAAGAATGTTGATCCAAGAGACATCCAAGTTGCCAAAATAATTTACCCCAACCATCACGTTCTTTTCACTGTTATTGAAACATGAACTGCTGGTGCATATGAGGATTCTTCCAGCATTTTGTGGGTCAAATTCTTGGGGAGTCACACCAGGACAAGAAAGAGCATCCAAAGTCCAAACTGAAAGAAATGTAGGTGGAATTCCCAAAGCAGAGAGCACACTGTTCAGAATAACACACAAAATCTTACTCGTGGGCACGCACTCATACATAAAGCTAACCAACAAGTACCTCATTGTGTTCCCTATTGCACACACAGATACAGTTTCCCACCAGAGTGGGGTCAGACGGTGAACGCTGGAGATATGTGGGGTTGTGTCCCGACTCCTACACTGCAGCTGTCCTCCTTTCTCTGGCCCGGCATACACACTCACACGCTTCAGCTCGCACTGTTGTTACCAGTTGGGCTTATTCCAGGTCCAAACACCGCCACTGCCAGTTTTACCCTGAGAGACTCGAGCATAATGTATTTTGTATCCCTTCTGGCAGTCATGCAGACCTGTCCTTGACTGACCCACCTCAAACGCATACGCTCGAAAACTGTGACGTCGAGGGCCGCTCTCAAGGAACGAGAGCCGTTGATTCCTGGAATATTTGTTTGTATTCGGTAACCCCTATGCTGTCTGTTTGTTATTAGATCTTAAATACATTGACTATATAAACAGGAGACACCGGAGCGAGTGATAATGGACAAGTAACCAGAAGATGACGAGACCGTAAATAAGGTCTTGCGCTGAGCGCTGCCGTGATAATACAAACAGAAGTTGTTGACAGACAACATTGCTCATGGAGTCTGACATGCTACATTACAAGCGCATTACATGCAGAGATTACTCTGTTGGCACGAGGGGGAGGTTGATGTATGCCGAGTGGGTCTGGCTGCACGACATGGCACCGCCTGAGGAAAGTTAGACAGGCGATGAACGGGAATATCCGTCATTTGCGGCATGTGTGATATAATCCTTTTAAGAATGACTCCCAAGGCATTATTTCCCGGGATCGTTGTGGTTTTCTTGACTCTCCACCCTCTGGTGGGTGATATCAATCACTGCAGTTGCACCCACTGAGGAAAACAATTAGTCGGCTTTAGTCACGCAAACCGTGCTTGTGCTTGATGAGGTGTGAATTCAGGAGTTTCAGTCGCAGCTGTGTATTTTACTGCCGTTGTAAACAATAATCATGCCACTAAACAAAGCTTCGACATGAATCTCAGAGACATGAGTGGGAATCTGATTGCCTACATATTTTCCAGGGCCACATTAAACACGCAAACTGTTTACAGAAATATCCGTAAGTCTCCTGATGGTTACTGCTGATTGTGATGTGAGGAATCTGGATGTTTTTGACCCAAGCTTGGCGTGAGCTGGTCATGGCACAAGAAGGCTTTTCATTCTTACCAGATGAAACTTTAAAAGCTGCCTGCCAGATGCCAAAGAAAATAGAGGTCTTCATAAATCTGGACAGGCGTGTCTCAAAATAGCAACACACGTTTCCTATTGGTTGACTGGTGTCATATAAAGTATAACCGCAGAAAAATGAAGGTGCATTAAAGCAGTACTAACATTGCACGTCACAGGGAAACTATTTAGCAAGTCTGCAACCCGCAGGAAAAATGCCTATATCGCAAAAAAATTAAACAAATAAAAAAAAATTCTGAAGGGCCTTAAAACACAAAAACAGAATATAACAATTACCCTGTGGTAAAAAAAAAAAAAAAAAAGATTATGAGTGGAAAAGAGAAAAGTGGATGAAAGGTATGAGACCACATTTTGTTCTCCCTGACTAATACTTTAAGCTAATGTCTAACCATATGGAATAGGGAAAGGTTTTGCTATCTGTATAGTGCCCAAATGATGACTTCATGAAAACATTTTTTAAGCCACAATATGTAATTTTGCTAGAGGTCGCTTATTCAAAGCAAAGGCGTAGCTTGATTTCACAGAGTTTTTATTATTCCGCAGACAACCGCTTCCGCTCATGCGTATGTGGGGTAACCAGTGCTGATTTATCATATTAGATACATTTGAATGTGTTGAAAGTTGTGTTATAATGCTACTCTGTGCGTTCGCTCGGCGGCAACTATGAGACAACTATGAGCAAGTTAGATCGATAAAAGGCATGGTAAAACATGGTACTCACGGTAAATCAAGAAAACGAGATTTAAACAGTAAGACTAACTATGTTGAGCTGTATAACAATCATTAGTTTTCTGTATGAATGTATCCAAACAGTTGCTCACCTGTCTAATAAAACAAAATTCTACAAAATAAAACCGAATTCGAGGGTAATGTGGGTATGATGTCATTAATAAGTGACGTCCATGTCCTGGTTAAAATTGCTTATTTCTCTGGATTTAAACATTCTTGGAAACATTTGGGATAATATAAGTATCCAAGTCAACAAAATATATAACATTGTTCTAGTGTTTTTTGGATATTTTAATCCAAAAACCTTACATATTGTGCCTTTAATAAATTAACTAAATAAAACTATTTACAAAATGAAAGGGCAAACATGTTTTGGGTTGCGGTATAGCAACTACAATTAGCTTAAAGTCGATGGCAAGTCCTCATCATGATAAAATAACAAATATGTGCGTGCATGGGTGAATATGAGTCTGAGGATTTGTTTTTATTTTTAAGAAGAATGACAAGAGCAACGAGAGCTAAAAGTAAAGACCCCATGAATGTACTTGACAGTTTTCTTCCCTTTGGTGACGCATTTTAAAACAGGAAGTTTGAGCTAGAGATATACTGACAGGCTTGAATTTTTTTGGGGTGCATTTTTGGCTTCAATTTACATCACAGCTGATAACAGCTATGCTACTCGCTATTGCTAGTCAGAGGAATGTGCTATTAAAGGGTGGGGCATTTCTATTCGAAATCATTTAATTGGACAACAAAATTGACCCACCCACAAATGCAGAATGAGTCATCCAAATTTCTGCTCTGCTTTTCTGGATGAAAATGACTGTAAATTTTCAATGTGCATGTCTACTAAACAGAAATTATTTTATGACCTTTTAGAAGTAGACTAACTAGCAAAAAAACAAAAGCCACAAAACTCATGTGAAAAATGTCAACTCTGACTCTCTTTCTCTCTCTCTTACACTCTCACACACACACACACACACACACACACACACACACACACACACACACACACACACACACACACACACACACACACACACACACACACACACACACACACACACACACACAAAAGGGTCTCAGTGTTCTCGGGAAACCGCTGGCACCTGAACACACACTGGGCAGACGGGCACTCCCTGGCAGACCCGAGCGGAAGATCCGGGGGGAGGGGGGTATCACCCACCAAGACAGCAACACAGAGACAGACTCTCTGTCGGGAAGTGGAAGAAGGGAGGTAGGGGTTTGGGAGGAGCAGATTAGGGCCTAAACCACATGTAGGGGTTGGCCTGGACTGATCTGCCCTAAATGGCAGAGGCCAAGCGGTTCTTTAGGGACGGAGAGAGAGAGAGAGAGAGAGAGAGAGAGAGAGAGAGAGAGAGAGAGAGAGAGAGAGAGAGAGAGAGAGAGAGAGAGAGAGAGAGAGAGAGAGAGAGAGAGAGAGAGAGAGAGAGAGAGAGAGAGAGAGAGAGAGAGAGAGAGAGAGAGAGAGAGAGAGAGAGAGAGAGAAAGAATAGAATCAGGGGAAATGAGTCAGAGGGAGATGCCCTGATGTGTGTGTGCATTTGTGTATAGGAGTGGCAAACGTGTATGCGGGGCCTCATGGCACTAACTGTCTCCAGACACTAACTGTCAATTGACCTAATTTAGCTCAGAGCGAACCGAGGCAAACGCTCCTTCGCCTCACTGCATAGCACAAGCAGTAATTCTCAACTAGGATTACTTTGAAATATTTACATTTGAGATCATTAAAAACATAAATTAGACTTCAATTTTAGGGTTGCTGATAGTTTAAAAAAATTACAATCTCATGCTTTTTCTTCAATGTCTCTTTTTCCATTTAAGGAAAGAAATCAAATTGTGTATGTTGTAAATTTGTGTGGCTGAGACTTGCGCATTTGGTGATAATTTAATCCCACCATATAAAACTGCAAATTACTTTCCCATCTGGATATCGTTTATAAATTAATTTGCCGTTATGTCATTGTTGAGAAAATGTTCTGTCTAAGTTTATCAGACAAAGTAGCTCAGGTGTCTTGTTAAAGCTAGAGGAAACTATACTTCTATTCAATTGTGTTTAGTTTAGAGGCACAATATGTAATCACTTATTCAAAACAAAAGAATAGCTTGATGATGCCGTGAATGAGAGTAGAATCATGGGAGTTGTTGTCTTCACCTCCACAGCTGAAGGAAAGCAATCTGATGCTCCTTTAGTTTTAACCAATTAAAAGGTACAATTAAAGTTACGTTTAATGTATGTCTTAATATCCCAATCTTAATCCATAGGGTTTAATATGGAGTTGGCCCACCCTTTGCAGCTGGCACAACTTCAACTCCTCTGGGAAGGCTTTCCACAAGGTTTAGGAGTATGTTTATAGAAATTTTTGACCATTCTTCTAGAAGCGCATTTGTGAGGTCAGGCACTGATGTTGGACGAGAAGGCCTGGCTCATAGTCTCCGCTCTAATTCATCCCAAAGGTGTTCTGTCGAATTGAGGTCAGGACTCTGTGCAGGCCAGTCAAGTTCCTTCACACCAAACTCGCTCATCCATGACTTTATGGACTTTGCTTTGTGCACTGGTGTGCAATCATGTTGGAACAGGAAGGGGCCATCCCCAAACTGTTTCCACAAAGTAGGGAGCATGAAATTTTCCAAAATGTCTGAAGCATTAAGAGTTCCTTTCACTGGAACTAAGGGGCCAAGCCCAACCCCTGAAAAACAACCCCACACCATAATCCCCCCGCCACCAAACTTTACACTTGCAGTCGGGTAAGTACCGTTCTCCTGGTAACCGCCAAACCCAGACTCGTCCATCGGATTGCCAGACAGAGAAGTGTGATTCATCACTCCAGAGAACACGTCTCCACTGCTCTAGAGTCCAGTGGTGGCGTGCTTTACACCATGCAGTATAACATATTATTAGTTTTTTTGTTGATAAATGTATCCAAACAGTTGCTCACCTGCCTAATAAAACACATAAAATATTAAAGAATCTTTGTTGTTTCCATTGTTTCTACGGAAATCGAGGCCAATGCGGATATGATGTCATTGACAGATTGCTTATTTCTCTGTATTTAAACATTGTTGGAAACCTTTGGAATAATGTACATACAAAAGTCAACAAAATATATAACTTACATACTGTGCCTTTAAAAGTTATAAATGTAATAACTAATTATAATATAATGTAATATCATTTAATAATATATTAATGAATGTTAAATGATATCCAGTATGACACTTTTCAAAAACAAAAGATTGGCAACCCACCAATTTCCTGTATTCCAGATGGGAGTGAGCAAGGTGCTTTGCTTTTATTTTCAGAGGAGTCAGTCATTCATATCCTGGAGAAATGGGACTACAGCGAAGGCCTCTAATCTGTCAACAACCCGCTGCTTCAATCCGACCACATGCTTTTGGGGTCATCGGGTACGTGAGGGTGTGCGAGGAGGTTTCTTGCGTTTAACAGAAGGAGAGAGCGCCATCTAGTGGGATAAACACTCAACCCATCCGTTCTCTTATAAAAACATCACCCAGACATGTTATTTACATAAACTACAGACAATGCTGTCTTTATCCATTTTCATGGCACAAAACCTCAGCAAATATGTTCTTTAATGAAACAAATCAGAGTTAACTTGGCAAACGTACATATGGGGGCTAGTTGTCAAATTTTTACTGTTTTCTAATCAACGTTTACTAAAAAGCAATTGAATTTTTCACTGTTATAGAGTGTTGTAGGTATTTTTGTTGGCCAAAACCCAGAAGCAAGTTAGCATTTGAGCAATTCCACTTCCATCGTCCTGAAGTCAATGTTTTTTTTTAATGGGTTAAATGCTTGAAATAATGTCCGTTCAAGCTCAAGATATGTTCATGCTTTATTCTACAACATAAAATACACATGTAATACCCTCTAGTCATGTTTTAAAGCTTTTACTTGTCTTGAAAAGGCGTTTGCTAACAAGTGGCTAAATGGGACTAAAGAGCTTAAATTGGGTTTTTGTCAAGGGAACCAGTACTCTTTTAAATAGCATGTTATCACACTATATGGGGAAAATTGTCACAGCAGAACCTGCCATAACAGCCTATTATATGACTTTAGGTAATTTATAAAAAAATAAATAAAAAAAAAGCTTTCCCTATAAAGTTATAAGGCATTAAATACATGTGACTACTCCCTATTACAAATTTGACAATTTTCAGTAAACAAGACAAAAAATTCTGATTTCAAGTTTTGACCTAGATAATTAAAACCACTGCTAGAAAACATACACTTGCGCAATAGGATTTCTGACTCAAAACCTTATAGTTACTGAAATATATGGCCCATGTGACAACTAGCCCCGGTGTCCCCTACATTACTAATTTTTGGTAGTGTTCAAATGTCTCATGACACAAGCACGGTTTTGACAATCTTTGTGCCTGGCGGTTGGTGTGGGTTTGTGCCTGGCAAATTCCCTGACTGTGAACTGCAGTGTGTGTGTGTAAAGAGAACAGCTTGTACTGTACTGACAGCTTCAGTGTGTCAGTGAAATGGGGGTTGGAGAGAGAGAGAGAGAGAGAGAGAGAGAGAGAGAGAGAGAGAGAGAGAGAGAGAGAGAGAGATAAGCAAGCGTGGTTCTCGGCCTGCATTCCCATTCAGCCCTAGACAACATCAGCCTGTTGTTTTACCTCACACTGGCACCACTGCAGTGTACAATCCATAATTCTGAGGAGGCGGGGCACATTATATTGCACATTGCCCTAATATACTATACAGATTACAAGATATAACCTATAAAGGTCTGGAATGGAGGCTCTAATTCAGACAGACAGCTAATAATGTCCTTAACTGGAAGCCAGACTCCCTGAGAGAGTCTGAAACAGTATTAAACAGCACAGTTCCTTTTTTTCTCTCTTCTGTCTCAGTCTCTGATTGACTGGAGTCTACGAAATGTGCTTTTAATAATTGATCAAAGGTAATTAAATTTCAGGTCTGCATTATTCATTCAGCATGAGACGGATTCGAGTCGGTTCTTTGCTAAAACGATTAGCTATTTGAATAGGATGAATGAATCAGCAAACAAAATAATTAAACCTCACTGACTTCAGGTTTACACACATTCAGTTTTGCATACTAACTTGTTTTTCATACTATTTCTATTGTATGCAGTATACAGAATGTGCACAGTATGCAAGTTTTCAGTATGCATAGCTTCATTTACGTGCTCTATTTCAGGTGTGATGAATGAAAACTAGTTGTGATTTTATATATATATACATATTGTGTGTGTGTGTGTGTGTGTGTGTGTGTGGATATCCAGTATAAGGATGATAGTAAAATTCTATATTATTTTTTTCACTATTAAAAATAAAACACTAAAAACTAAATGTTATAAGGGAATTTATGCATCACATCATTATAATGTACAGTATAAAAACATTAATTTTGAAACTCTGAAATTCATTTTGAGATTACATTAAACACCGTTATTAAATTATTAGTGTATATATTGTTTTGTATATCATTTTTCCAGATGCATCCATTTTGTTGTCCCAGCATTGACTAAGAGGCTTGTATTTACTTTATAACAAGGACTAGTACTGATTTTAAATACGTCTACACTATTTAATCTACTTAGCATTCCTTTGGACTGGAATTAACCACAACATCTGGAGAGTCTAGATTTAATTTAATATCGATTAGACATACCTACTTAGCCTTAAACAATGACACAATGAGACGATACACAAGTGGTTATGTCCACACTAGTGCGTTTTCTTTTTTAACTTTCGGTTTGCGTTTTAAAATGAAAGCGATCCTCGTCCTTTCTGGCATTTCCACTGCGTTTCAGAAAAGATCTCGGTCTACACTACACGACCGAAAACGCATGTCACATGACCATTCATGCACACACTGGGCATGCACGTACAAGCCTAAGCAGTTGCCGATTGCTCTAATAATAGCTTGCCTCTTGCTGCAGTACTACAAAATGCAGAGTTTAACTGTACAATGGTTGCTAAAAAGGACAACAAAGTCATCAAAGCTTGCAGTTCCATTAGAGCCGTTGAGAGAAGCGGCTCTGGTCTGTTATTGTTGCGTTCCCGTAGGGTAATGGTCATTTGATAGAGGCTCGGGGAATCAGGGAAAGATACGCAATGATCCAGAAGACCCAATCAGGGAGTGAATGTGGACAGCCACTCCATTTTCAAAAGTCTTGGTCCGTTTACACTGAAACGCAACCCCAGAGTTTTCAAACTAAAATGCGGTCTGCAGCGTTTCCAAAAGTCTCCATTTTTGAGGGTCGAAAACCCCAGAGTAGCTAAAGTGATAAACGCACTTGTGTAAACAGGGCCTAATTCGAATTGGCGACGTAGGTTGATGGTTTGGTGTCTACCTTGTTCTCTCTGCTGGTCTCTCTGCTCCATGGACACCAGGGCGGAGAAGTGGGCCTGGTCATAGGCCAGCACCAGCGGGGAACAGTGACAGCGGTTGGGAGGAACCTCCAGGGGCAGGTACAGCCCTCCAAAGGGAATGGGTGCAAAAGCTGCAAGGTAAGCACAAAAAAAATGGTAGAAGTTAATTTGTCTATATGGAATGTCAATTAATCTTTTTTCAATGTTTTGTTGACATTGGTGGAACTGAATCTTAAAAATTATTTTTTTTTAAATAAAGCAAATCTTCCTTCCAGTGGAATGTATTTGGATCATTGAAACAGCGAGCTCAACGTGATGGAACCTAATGGAGTTTGGCTTGCTTAGTTCGGGACAATTGATATCCAGTAATATTCTTGATCTGAAGTGGATTGAGCTTAATAATGACACTATTGTATCCTGTAGTGTAGAGCTACGTTAAGGCTGAATTTAACTTGTTTTATAACGAATGAACTTTACAGTTGTTGAACTGAATTGAATCAACACTGATCATGTCATGTCTTCAATGAGCCCAAAAGGGCCCATGTCACACCTCTCTTCATCTCTCTGCACTGGCTAACACTCGCTGCCCGCATCAAGTTCAAGGCATTGATGCTTGCTTACAGATCCATCACAAACTCAGCACCCACATACTTCGACTCGCTCCTACGAGTCTACACCCCCACCAGAAGCCTTCCCTCGGCTAAGGAGTGACAGCTCGAAGTACCATCACAGAGAGGCATGAAATCCCTTTCCAGAACATTTTCTTTCACCGTTCCTTGCTGGTGGAATGATCTTCCCACATCCATCCGGAATGCAGAATCACTGACAACATTCAAAAGTCAGCTGAAAACACATCTCTTCCGCAAGCACTTAACCTAATCTTTAATATATATATATTTTCCCCCTCTATTTCCTCCCTATTCTAGCTTGTGCTGCTCTGGGAAATGTCAAAACTTAGCATTTCAGGCTCTTTTTGTGTTTTTTCAGCCCTTCATGACAAACTGCTTCCTGTATTCCTCAGCTGTAAATTGCTTTGGATTGCCACAACTGCTTTATAGCAGAATGTCTCATATGTGATGAAGTTTGCATCATTCATTCTGTTGAAACAAATTCAGTTGTATAAAGCGCTATATAAAAAAAGGTGACTTGAATGTTGCTGATTGGTTGAAATGGATTGACTCAAGTTTGTTCATTAAACTACTCTCATGAAAACTAGGGCAAAAGACAATATTTTTTTTATTTTTCTCACATAAAGCCTTCATATGGATTCAGGAGACTGGTGCTAGTGCTCAAGTCATGTAGTTAATCAGCTTTTTGGAGTTTTAATGCTGTTTTTCACAAAAGAAAGTATGGAAGCTTGTTTTCGCCACTTTGACTGACTTTTTTTCTCAGAATTGTGAGATATAAAATCATCAGTTCTGAGGGGAAAAAAATCTTGTTTTCTCAGAATTACAAGTTTCTATCTCACAATTATTCAGTGGCGGAAACAAGCTTCCATAAGAAAGTCATGGTTTGGTTCACATTAATCCTTTAAAAGCATTCAAGCATGTAATTACAGTCACACAAAGTTAAGTTATCAGGTATTTAATAACTCTTGATAACAGTATTAATTGGTTTTCCACAAGAAAATAAAGTTGTTCTCTATTTAAACAGGGTTAAAAGAAATGCTATGAAGCCCTCTAGTGGTCTGAATAAAACAACTGCACATATTCCAGCTGGAAAAGTGACTGTGGTTGACCTGAGTTGCGCTGGATTGTGAATCTCACCTTCCCCTCCGGAGTCTCTGAGCATGGTGTCAGCGATCACCACGATGGGTCTTCTCAGAACATGGGCCAATACAAACACATGGAACTCCTCCAAACTCTCGTAAACCGGATCTTCTGAGTTGTCCACACTTTAGGAGACACACACATGGACACATATAGTGATATATTTGATGTGCAATATAATTCTCATGATAAGAATTGTTGTATAACGGTGAAATTAAGGAAATCAAACCAACGCAGGCGATACTTTCTAATTACAGCAGCATTTTTAATAATGTGTGCAGCTTCCAATTAACCATGATTCCACGTCTAATGATCTACAACAAATTTAAATGAGCGTTAGACTTCCCCCAGCAGATACTTAATGACTACATAAGAATTTGAAGGAGAAATCTTGGAAATTACACTTCATTAGCACCGACCACACACTCAAACTGTCTGTGGAAAAACATCTTTATGGTAACATCTCGTACCTAATTGTCCCTAAATTGCCACTAAAACATTTCAGAATTAATAAAGAATCGAATTTAAAATGGATCACCTACAGTATTGATGAAAAAGCTAAAACGAGAGCTTTCTAAACATGCCTCTCTTTCCATTGTGGAAATGCTGCCAAACTCATAAAAAGCTTTTTAATAGGCAAACCCCTCCAATGAATAACCTTCGTGCATGGTATCAACACTAATCTGATCATTCATCATCACGCAGAGTGATTTATTAACGCATCCCTTAAGTTACACTTTGTTTTGCAACTATTAGACTTTTAAAATACTGTACCAGACTTACATTGTTGTCATTGTTTATAGCTGAATAAAGTGACTGATGTTTCAACCTTTGTCCTTTTACACAAGTAAAAAGGAAGCTGTATATATTTAGCTCACTATTGTGAGAGCACAGATTACTCTGATCTCTCTGAGAAAAACAGGAAGCTGTATTTTCCAAGCCAGAAGACTCTGAAGCATGACCAGAGACCTGGCGGTTGATGCTTTCACTTTCCAGTCAGCGTGACTTCAGAAGGCAGATTAAAGGTGAGGGGTATGTTTCCTTCTGAAGCAAGATTTGGTCGAAACTTGAATTTGACCGCAGCGCTTCAGTTGGCACTACTGAGAGGAGAAACCAAACTGCTGTCTGCCAGCGCAGATTTTCCACTACGCTCATATGTGACCTGAGATCAACTTTTCTGGTTTATACACGTGGTGAAATAACTTCTGCAGCACTAGCGTCACTAAATGGAACTGCAAAAATATGGACTGCTTTCAAACACTCGCCCTGTCTTCCATTGGTTGGACAAACAGATAGCTCTGCCCCAGATCCATGCAAATGGTTGAGCCAGTGTTGCTATGCTGGGCTGGAATGAATTCTCAAACAACAGAAAAATGTTTTGAAAATACCAATGAGCTGTATTTTTGAGAGGAACCAGCCTAGAGAAATGGTGGTGTACTTATATCCTTTTCTACATATAAAACTGAGATAGGAGAAAGTATTTTAACATTGAAAAAATGTATTTTTCATACACTATATTACCAAAAGTTTTAAGACATCTGCCTTTACATGCACATTAACTTTAATGACATCCCATTCTTAATCCGTAGGGTTTCATATGGAGTTGGCCCACCCTTTTCAGCTATAACAGCTTAAACTCCTCTGGGAAGGCTTTCCACAAGTTAATACATTTTTGAACATTTGAACTAAGGGGCCAAGCCCAACCCCTGAAAAACAACCCCACACCATAATCCCCCCTCCACCAAACTTTACACTTGGCACAATGCAGTCAGGCAAGTACTGTTCTCCTGGCAACCGCCAAACTCAGACTCGTCCATCGGATTGCCAGACAGAGAAGCGTGATTCATCACTCCAGAGAACGCGCCTGCATGGCTCTAGAGTCCAGTGGCCGCGTGCTTTACACCACTGCATCCGACGCTTTGCATTGCACTTGGTGATGTAAGGCTTGGATGCAGCTGCTCGACCATGGAAACCCATTCCATGAAGCTCTACGCACTGATCTTGAGCTAATCTAAAGGCCACACGAAGTTTGGAGGTCTGTAGCTATTGATTCATTGATGCATGCGCTGACCTCGCTTTGTAATTTTACGTGGCCTACCACTTGGCTGAGTTGCTGTTGTTCCCAATTGCTTCCACTTTGTTATAATATCACTAACAGTTGACTGTGGAATATTTAATAGTGATGAAATTTCACGAATGGACTTCACGTCGACTATCACAGTACCAAGCATGAATACACTGAGCTCCTGAGAGTGACCCATTCTTTCACAAATGTTTGTAGAAGCATCTGCATAGGTGCTTGATTTTATACACCTGTGGCCATGGAAGTGATTGGAACACCTGAATTCAATGATTTGGAAGGGTTTCCCAATACTTTTGGCAATATAGTGTATATTTCAGGAGTGTTCAGACTGGAAAACTAGCATATTGCTTCTGCATACTACAGTGCACAGTATATAAAAAGGTTTGTTTGCACCCACACATTGCTTTGGAGATGCTCTGAAGGGAGGATGGGATCTTATGCTTTCAAAACTAGCTCGCTATTGCTTGCCTCTCCGAAAACCTACCCTACCTTTAACCCATACAAATTAGTGCACACACATTAGAAGCAGTGAGTATTAAAAACACAAACTGTGCACTAACAAATGGCCAAATGACCCGTACGGCCAACAAACAAACAAAAAAACGTTGAAATATCTTTGTGTGCATTTAATAATTGTGAATTTTAAAGAGTTAAAGGAATAGTTTTTTCTCCAATAAATTAGTCAATAAAGAGATCAAGACTGATTTTACTTCTTGTTCATGTTTCCCACTGGAAATGGAACGTCAAGTCAAGCACATTGCATTGTGGGATACAATGTTCCACACAGTGGCCTCTAATGGCAGTCTGAGTGCAGTTTGAGCGAACTGAAGACGGGCATACTGGGACAAGTGCACTGTAGTCTAACTTTGAAGAGGAAATCATTGCACATTGACATACTGATGCCTTACAAAATGTAACGTGTGTGTGTGTGTGTGTGTGTGTGTGTGTGTGTGTGTGTGTGTGTGTGTGTGTGTTATGATGGGTAAAGGTGTGCTGGAGGCTGATATGATTTGTTTATTCCATTTGATATTGTTGTAAATGGTTACACAATTGGCATAAGAGGAAGTGTTTGTAGTGGAAAGACAACCGAATGTGACATAACAAGATGTAAATGTGTGAGGGTGTGTGGGTGAGCATTACCCTCCACTGGAGTTGCCGTTCTTGCTAAAGTGTGTGCGTGGCTCACTGGAGGCCAGCTTCAGCAATTCGTTCCACTCTCTCTCCCATTCCTCCTCAGTGTACACCAGCCCCGACTACAGAGAGAAAGAGATTGCTGATTTACAACATGTCCCACAATATTACATGCAACATTTCCACTTCATATTATTCGGAGATGCTCCATTTTATATCCATCACACCTGTCAAAACCGCCTGCCCTAAGACCATAAATAAATACTTTAAATTTATGAAAAACCAATTAAACTCATTTCGATCATTTATATATTGAATTTTATAATTGAATCTTTTAGCAGCATATTTTATTTTACTTTAGTATATTTATTTTATTTTTATATAATATTTATATTATATTTTATGTAATTTATATATTTTTTTAATTTAATTAATACATTTTTTTATATTTTATATAGAAATATATGTATTTTTTTGTGACAGACAGATGACTGATTACTTTTATCAAGTAACTAGTAAAGTAACACATTACTTTTAAATTTACAACAAAATATCTGAGTTACTTTTTCAAATAAGCAACGCAAGTTACTTTGTTTTCCCATTTAGTGACCGATAGCTCTCCTGTCCTCATGTTGAGAGAAATCGTGAGTAAGTGCAGAGGCGTTGATGGTTATTGTAGCTTTAGACTATATGTGAGCAGGCATTTACTAATCTCACATGGACAAAAACAGATTACCTCAAAATGAATAAAATCTGTATATCTGTATACTGAATACTACGCAAACCTCCAATAATTATATAGGTTAAATAAAACAAATATTGTATGCATTTAATCTAACTTTATTGACCAATGTGCTTGCTGCTGACCTTCGATGAGTCAATTAAACCATAAGCAAACATGACTTCATTTTATTTTTATTGGTGAAGAAAGTGTTAAACTTTCTTCTCCTGCATTCTATTAATCTGGATTCTAGAATGGCAGCACAGCTGAAAGGTTTGTTTGAACTGCGCCCTCTACTGTACACACATGAATTAGCATTTTCTTCAGCCTTATTATTTCAATTTTGGTGAGAAAGGGCCTTATTAAAAAAAACAAAGCCCAGCCAAGCCCAGTGAGAAAAAAGCAAAGCAAAAGTAATGTAACACATTACTTTTCTTAAAAAGTAACTTTTTAGTTAGTTACTTTTTGAAGGAGTAACGCAATATAGTAACGCATTACTGTTCGAAGTAACTTTCCCCAACACGGTTTAGAAAAAACTTGAATTACGTAATCAGATTACTTTTGTCAACAGTAAAGTAACGCATTACTTTTAATTTTATAACAAAATATCTCAAGTTCCCATTTATAGACTGACAGCTCTCATGTCCTCATGTTGAGAGAAATCGAGAGTAAGTGAACATGTTGATTATTGTAGATCTAGAATAAATGTGAACATTCATTTACTAAGCTCACTTGCACAAAAACAGATTCAGATTTTTTTTTATTAATACAAATAGTGAAATGCAAACTCAAAAATGATATTACACAAATATACTTTATATATTTAATCTCACTTTAATAACCAATGTTTTTGCTGCCGACCTTCGATGATCCAATTCAACCTTACTAATAAAGAAAAATTATTTTAGATAAACATGTTTGTCTTTCATTTTTTTGTTTTGTTTTCAAGTAAAAGTGTTGAACTTTCTTTTCATGAATTCTATTTGTTCTAAATACAGGTTTGTTTGGGCTGCTCCCTTTACTGTACAAATGTGAATTTGCATTTCCTTCAGCCTGAGGCTTATTCATTTCACTTTTGGGCCTTAACATTTGCAATTTTAAAAATGTGTTATTAAAAAACAACGGTGAGAAAAAGCAACATAACACATCACTTTCCATAAATTAACTCCGTAACACAATTTGTTACTTTTTTAGGGAGTAACACAATATTGAAATGCTTTACATTTAAAAGTAACTTTCCCCAACACTGTTTAAATGTAACACTTTTGTAATAAGAATAATACATTTTAGGTCTAATCAAAGTAGGTCCTATTAGGGACACCAGAAAATCTAAATTGCTGCTCCATGTGTGTACATGTGTGAGCAAAAGAATGCATTTGCTGTACATTATCCAGATGGTATGAATTTCTCTCTGACAGTGGTGGCAATTCAATAGATTCGGTTTGAGAACTGTCTATAGTCTCAAATCATTGCTAAATTTGACTTTATTTGGCACTATATTATTATACACACTCAGAGAATGGAAAAGCAGAAGGTTGAGTGAATGTTAGAAAATACCTCTGATTGTATTCATCAAATTCAACGTATTCAACTCCTCTGCACATGCACTTTTCATTTTTCTCTTCTATTTTCTACCGTTTTATCTCAGTGGCATCAATATGCACAAGTTCTGCAGGAAACACACCCACTCGTTCACTCTCACCCACCTCTCATACTCCCAAATGCACACAAACATTTCCACTCCATCCACACCCACTCGTTTCATACGACTTTAATCAGAGATACTCATTCAGCAGAAGCTGATTCAAGAGCTCTTGGCCTTCAGGACAATGAAAACAGTACCGCTAATAAAAAATTCAAGGATCTGCTATCGATCACACTGCTGATTTCCTGTCCTCCGGTATGCTGTTACAGCAATAAGCTCTTACGCTAATAGCTGTGGAGGAAACGCACAAGCTAATCAGCAGGGGTGTTTATGGGGAGAGCCATTATGAACTGCAGGCTAATGTTTATGCTTTACAACTACTCACTTGGCAGACGGCTTCTTACCAAACTACTTGCAAGAAGTGCATTTATTGCATTTGTAATATCTAAGTAGGCAGCTACGGAAACAAATCGAGAACTAGGAGGAATTTAAACATCACAAACATAGTAATAGCATAACATGCAGTGCTGCCATTAGTACATTTAAAAGGAAGTGGCAGTTCATCTACAGTTTTTTTGTAGTCATATTGTATTGCAAAACACCTTTGCTAATATTGAGGTGGGATATGGGTAAAGTTAGGTGGTGGTATGGGTAAGTTTAAGGGTAGGGTTAGGTACAAGGGAAGTGTCAACAGTGTAATTACAAATGTAACTACAGAAATTAATTACAGTTGTAATTACATGCAGGTATTTTTAAAAACATGCATGTACACAATAAGTGCAATGTACCAAATTATTAATTAAAATGTTAGTACACAGTAGTTAAGGCCACCTAATATAAAGTGGGTCCAGTATATGTTTTGAATATGTTTAAATAAATCAAAACAGTATTTTTGGTATGTTTTGAGGACTTGTGTAACAGATGCTAACATATTAGCATAAACTTGTAATAGGCTAGGTGCAAAATGGCAAAAATAAGCTGGGTTAAGGAAAGATTTGACTTTCTTCTCTTTAAATTGTCAATATCCATAACATAAACAGGAGTAATTTAGAACAGAAAGAAAATGATAATGGTGATAATAAACATTAACGCTAATTATTTTCAATTAAAAACGTCGTCTGAGCCGAAGGCCTCGCGGGCAATGCTCCGACATGTAGTGCGGTTGCGATTCAGTCAACCCAAGCTCGAGTCCCAACTGGTGGTCCTTTCCTAACCCCGCCATGCTCTCTCTCCCACTTCACTTCATGTCCTCTCTCCAGCTATACTATCTAAATAAAGGCCCTAAGTATACCTTAGTTTTTACACATACATTAGGCTATATGTACAATGCGTGTAGCATAAATTTCCTCATTGGCATAGCGTGTGTGCGCAGCCAGATTTTTCTCGCACATACAACATTTTTGCAACAATTACTCTGTCCACAAGGTGGCAACACTGGCCCGGCCCGTTGTAAAAAAAAAAAAAAAGAAAAAGAAATGAATGAGACAGAACAACAACAAACTACTGGAGATGCAACTGACATCCACATAGCTAAGTACAAAGACATTTTTGATCGCTCATAACTTTTGGAAAGCAATTTGGAGAGCAATTTTTGAATGAACTTTAATGTTCATAAGAAGTTATCTGGTCTTTAATAATGTTCTCAAAATGTTAGCACGTCCCGTTTTAACTTAATAAAAAAATATATAATACTTCTTGTTTCAGAATGTTCAGAGAACATTCAAACTTTCTCATAATGTTTCCAAAACTATAAAATGTAACGTTCGTATAACCACGAAAAAGCATTTAAAACATTGGGTGAAAAAAAGGATGTTTTGAACGTTCAAAGAAAAGTCAAAAATAACATTTTCAAAACTTACGCTAGAAAAACGTTCCTAGAACATATTTTTGTTAGCTGGGTAGTTGCCAACCTCTTTGTTCTGTTGAGTCTGTTGCCACCTCCACCTCCTCTTCAGAGCTTCTCTCTCTGCTCCGCTCTTCATCATGGCATACAGACTCTTCCGCAGGACCAGATCCCGGTCATGGAAGCCCCACATTCCTGGAAAACATGGACAGCCAGACGTATGACACCATAGTCAGAAACACACAATAGCTTGTATTTCAAAATTAAAGGAACATCACATGAAATCTGAGACTGAATTCTTCTCTTTTGTCCAGATGTTACAGGTGTTCATGTAACATGTGACATTTGAGTATGGAAGTGAATTCTCAAGGTCTCACCTAAAGAAGCTGCATGCAGAAGGCAGTTGCCGTCTCCTGTTGTGGCTAACGGTAATAGCTTCTTACAGCTGGTGCACATGGTGGACCACCAGTTCAAACGACCTACATGACGGTTTAAACACACTGATATTAATTAAACATGGACATCCCATCAAACTCTCAAAACTACAACTAAACCTTAAACCTTAAAAAGTTACTGGTCACACTGGCAATTATCTTTATCCGTCATAGGAACAGTTTGTGATTCTCCTATCATAGGGAGATTGTGATATTTCTGTTCATTTTGGATCCTGAATCCGAAACATATATTTGTTTAGCTTATTTAGCCCTGAAATACTTAAGGTGAAATCGAAGAAAGAACTGTTATGACATCAGGTTTGGCGTTTGAAACAGCTTGCCAAAGTAAACTCTGGAAAGGTTCGTTCCGGCTGGTAAACACCTTTGAAGTACCATTGGTCCATAGCGATGATGTAATAGGTAGGTGTGGCTCTAAGGCTCCTCCTTCTTTGACGTGAAAATCTTCTCCAGTTAATTTCTTCTGTTCAGTACATCGAGGTGGGATGTGAGTAAAAACATGAACACACTGGAGAGCCAATTTATAATAGAAATTCAAGTAGTTCTAATTGAAAGAGCTGTTGTTCTTTTCTTTCATATTTCCATGTCAGTTTCCTACGCTGTTCACGTAGTAAACACAGTGCAGTGCTTCCGGGTTCTACGTCAGAACGCCGGCTCAGTATTGGCCACTGATTGGCTCCTGCGTCAGGTGCTCATGTGAACAGCGTCGGCCTATAGTGAGCCAGCGTTCTGACGCACAACACGGAAGTGCTACACTGTGTTTACAACGTGAAAAGTGTTGGAGACTGACATGGAAGAGAATA
The DNA here is from genome assembly GCA_023029165.1 of Gobiocypris rarus. Lineage (NCBI taxonomy): Eukaryota > Metazoa > Chordata > Actinopteri > Cypriniformes > Gobionidae > Gobiocypris > Gobiocypris rarus. The sequence goes on from CM040913.1 coordinate 18,665,278, forward strand.
AATAGTTGCATAAAGTTGTTACTAGTTGTTGCATAAAAGTATTCTCGTCGCTTCATAACATTAAGGTTGAACCACTGGAGTCACATGGACTATTTTAACAATGTCTTTACTAACTTTCTGGGCCTTGAAAGTGGTGATGACGTCGCAGTCTATGGGGGGTCATAAAGCTCTCGGATTTCATCAAAAATATCTTCATTTGTGTTTCGAAGATGAACGAAGGGCTTACGGATTTGGAACGACATGAATAATTAAAGACATTTAATTTTTGGGTGAACTAACCCTTTAATACTATAAAGCTGCTTTCTTTAAATCAAACTAGTGTATCAAGTGGTCTCTAAACAAACGTGACGTGACTTTATTGGCATGCCGAATTGCAAAGCTAGTGCAAACATATCCTCATCACTATGATCAGATGCTTTCTTAACTGCTGGTTTCTCATCGCAATCAAAAATAACTTTGCAGTGAATATATCAGAGCCTTTAGTTATAATGTATAAAACATAAATAAATCATTGCATGCAGTAGCAGAATAAGCAGTCCTCTGCAGCTCTCGGCCCTGAGGCGGTTTGCACTGGGCATTGACCTATCGCCCACTCTTTTCTCTGGAGCTGGTGAAGCTCACCGCGGGCGAACGTCAGTGCCTCCACCCCCAGCCCCTCTGTCCTCCCTTGGGACAGGGTCTTCCTCCCACAGTCCAAAAGCATTTCCAAAGCCCCGAGGCCATGTCCAACCAGTAAGCATTTTGCTATAGTATTATTTAGCTTGCACAGATTGGAATTGCATTGTTTGATCTTTTGCTAAATAACTGTATAGTTGTGATTAGTTTAAAACACATGCCTATTTCTTAGAAACTATTTTGGTTTCATATGGTTTTGAACCACTTTTAAGAGAAGATTAAATTTAATGACACTACAAATGCCAAGTGGTGTAACTATCATCATATTTGTGGCGAGGTGGACGAACGAGAGACGTGGGAGGAGCGAGGGGAGACCGGTGCGTCACCTGCGAGGCACGAGGGAGCTCGGAGGCATATAAGGATGAGCGACACCAGTGAAGGACGAGAGAGGATCAGGCCTGGCACTTGGGAAGTGCAAGGGTGAATCCGAAATTGCCACCTATACCTTCAAATAGTGCATTATTTGAGGGCACAGCCATTTGTAGTGGTGTCCAAAATGTTATCGAGTGCACTCATTCTATCCCAAATTCCACCGTAATAACAATCAATGTACGCTCAACGGCTGTCCGCTCATTCGTTTTCATGCACTCCATCAAGTGAACTGTATTTGTGGACTAACGCAGGGGATAGTGATTGAGGGTTTAGGGGATGATTTTGGGATTCAGCCCAGGTTTGTGTTCATTGGTCCGCTTGACTTTGCTGTTGATCCAAGATCTGAGATTAGTTTGATTCTGTTGCTGCTGTGATGCGTTGACCCTAACAATCTAGTTAGTCTTACGCAATCTAATCTGACATTAGTACTAATCATAAATCTGTGTTTATCGTCACTGTAATGAATGGCTAAGATTGAGATTCACTCCGTCACTGATCTGTGAGCAGTGTTTGTGGCTCACCGGCCTGCTCCAGGGCCACCATGGTCGATTGCTCGATGAGGTCACGCTCGATGAAGCTGCGGAAGTCCTCGCTGTACACGCTCAGGTCGGGCAGCTGGAATGTGTAGATGGGCATCTCCAGGGGGAACTGCTCCCTGGCACAATCCCCTGACACCTGCAGACGCGCCAGAGACATGATGGCAGAGCTGGCATGGGAAATGCCCCGAGACAGACGCTTCTCTAAAAGAGAGAGAGAGAGAGGAAAGAGATGTCAAATAAAAACCGACAAGATTTTATTTCAAAATAAATGTTCCTGGTCTTTTAATGATTAAAACCAACACTGCACAATCAAACAATCATTCAATCAATCAATCAATTGATCATCCATCCATCCATCTGTCTATCATCCATCTATCGATCCCCCAATCAATCCACCAATCAATCCAACAAACCATCCATCCATCCACCAATCAATCCATACATCCATCCATCCATCTATCTATCATCCACCAATCAATCCATCCACCAATCATTTCACCAATCAATCAATCAATCAATCAATCAATCAATCAATCAATCAATCAATCAATCCATCCATCCATCCACCAATCCACCAATCAATCCATCCACCAATCATTCCACCAATCAATCAATCAATCAATCAATCAATCAATCCATCCACCAATCCACCAATCAATCCACCAATCAATCCATCCACCAATCATTCCACCAATCAATCAATCCATCCATCCATCCACCCACCAATCAATCAATCCATCCATCCACCCACCAATCAATCCATCCAGCCAGCCATCCATTCATCCACCAATCAATCCACCAGTCAATCCACCAGTCAATCCACCAGTCAATCAATCAATAAATCAATAAATCAATCAATCCACCAATCAATCCACGCATCCATCAATCAATCCACCAATCAATCCATCCATTCATCAATCCATCCATCCATCCACCAATCAATCCATCCATTCATCCACTAAACAATCAATCAATCAATCAATCAATCAATCAATCAATCAATCAATCAATCAATCAATCAATCAATCAATCAATCATTCATTCCACAAATCAATAAATCCATCCATCCATCCACCAATTAATCCACCAATCAATCAATTAATCCATTCATTCATCCACCAATCAATCCATCATCCATCAATCAAAGTTTTTCAAATGCGATTTTTAAAAATATGTTAATTAGAGAGAGTAAGATAGAGTAAAGTAGTATGCAAATTTGGCATGCTGCCCGAGGAGAGGGCTCAGAGCTCGGTATTTTAACCCGAACACAGAGTACTCCCCCCATATTTCTGGTTTAGGATAGTAACCAGATGAGTGTGAGGAGATTAGGTGGTGGAGGTATGCTGAAAACTGTTAAGGAACATAGGTGAGTTGACTGCGTATATTTATGTAGCCATCTATTCATGCTGATTGGGTAGACATGTTGATTACTGATTGCTGGTTAGAATAACATGATGATGGGATAGATCATTTGAACATGTTCAGAACTTTGTTAATAAACATCATACATTACAAGGTCAAAAATGTTTATAGAATGAAACAAGTAAGATGAATAGTTCTCAATCAGATCAACATGTATTTAGAAAATAGATTAGGTGAATTTTCATTTTATGCCGACTTTAAACTTTAAAATATTGAGAAAACACACCAATAATTCGAAACATGAGGAACTGCTTGAGAGCTTAGCTCACCCTGAGTGTTGTCCTCTTGTTTCTGGAGGCATTGCTCAGGCTTGCTGATGTGCTGCGGGGTGCTGCTACGCTCCGGCTGCTTGTAGTAACGGCCCTCATTGAAGACGTGGGGCAGGTTAGCCGTGTGGACTTGCCGGAGCTGCTCATAGTCATTGAGAGCGGCGCTCAGGTCCCAGTTTTTACCTGGTCCACAAACAACAGAATTCATGATTACATGGTGAGAACATGCTAATGCTAAGTCATAGTCATAGCAGAACAGCAGAGAAAAAAATCTTGCAGGAAAAGTTAAAGCCTGCATCCTAAGTCACACACTTCCCTACTATATAGTAGGTGAAAAAACTATGTGACAAAAAAGTATGTCCTGTTAAAAGAGTATGCAAAAAGTACCTGGATTGAGCTACTACTTCCGACAAAATTCTGAAATGTGTACGATGGACATTTTACGATCCAACAAGGCCACAGGAGAGGATTTGTGAATGGCAGATAAAGCAACGCAACTGACTTTGGTAGGTCACTTGATAATGACAATAATGGTGAATGTAGTGCGTCCAGATTACATTCATGCTATAAAGAACAAAATTTTAGCGCATGTGAAGTAATTACTTAATTAAAATAAGTACCTATGTATGCGATTTCAGACGCAGCCATAATTAGCTAACTCAAAAACAGCATATCCTGTTTAATGGTACAGAGACAAATTAACTACATCGCCCCCTTGAGGACTGTAGTTTGTAAACGCCACAATAATCTGTAAATTAGTTCTTTGTTAACACTGATAAATAATATGATGGCCACTATTTTAACCTGTTCCAATTTACAAGGAAAAAGGAAGTGGAATCAGACATCAAAACATTATGATAATATTACCTAATATAAAACTATAATTAAAAGACTTGTCTTGCTTGCTTTTCTTGCTCACTAAATGGGAGGTCAATGTTAATGAACGTGGCCTGGTCTTCCTCTTTCATTTCGCCTAGCCATTGTTGGAGAACTCCTGCCAACTCCCATAAGGCTTTTCAGTCTAATCCTAATTACATCACCTGCCAGCACGAGTGCCACAAAACACCACATCAAACCTAAACAATGAAGTTCCGCTTCACATCGAGCCTGATAATAAAGGGAGACACTTGTGATTTTTCTGCAGCGTGCTCTGAGTGAAGACAATTTGATGAGAAGAAGACAATAAAGATTTGTTTTTGTTCAGTGCGTTCTGTATACAGAAAGAGAAAGTTCATACCAAGAAAAATTGGAGGAAGATCACAGGAAAGACACAGAAGCCAGACACTCTAATGCGAAATGACAGTCACCTCAGCAGTCACCTCAAGACTCCGACACACAAACACAGCTGCTTCCATGTCCTCCAGCTACTGTCTTATCTCCGTAACCCAAAGGCCTCGCAGGGACCAAAGAAACAGGTCGTTCTAACCGTCTACAGAGAGATGCATAGAGCCTGACACTCAAAAAATTGTTACACTCTTTTTAAAGATTTACGCATTTCAATTAATAGTATTTCATCAAATTCAATTGAATAATCCTTAATCAATTATAAGGATTATTCGATTCAATTTTATGGATTTTTACTATTAATTGCGTAAATCTTAGAAAAAAAATTTCAACTTTTTTTTTTGTTGAGTGTATGTGTGTAGTGTATGTGTGTTTCAGGATTTGCCTATGCTGGGGAAAGCAAATGTCCCTGCAAGGTGAAATCACCTACATAATGTACATTTTTGAATTTTTTTATTATTTATACTATATTTATATAATATACTAAATAATATTTTATATATCCACTGTGCAGGTCTTAAACACCTATTTAAGGTGTATTTCACCATATTTAAATACCTTTCTGACATATTTGTAACTGCAAACATTTATAATGTTTATAATGTGCAATGATGAAGTTGCTCAAATTTAATATTTCATGTAAATATTCAAATATATTCAAATACATCACCCAATTTGCATGGATTTAATTTAGGGCTGTCAAATCGAATAATCGCATCTAACATACTTTTTTATTTTATCTATCTATCTATCTATCTATCTATCTATCTATCTATCTATCTATCTATCTATCTATCTATCTATCTATCTATCTATCTATCTATCTATCTATCTATCTATCAATATATATATATATATACACACACACACACACACACAAACTTTTCTGTTAAATGCAATTAATCGTGATTAATCGATTTATAAAAATATGTATAATTTACAATATATTATATATAATAACATAAAGCCAAGTGGAAAACAAATAAACTAAATCATACTAAAATCTTTTATAATTTGAAGCCTAGCATACATTTTCCTTCTAACTGGCTAGTCAAAAGAGGGTTATTACATTCTTACCACATAAATCAATACAAATCTCATTGTAGTTTATGGATTTGTACATCCTTGGACTAGACTGAAATTTTAAAAGACATTTTAAGGTTTAATCGAATGACCGCTCAGCACCTCTGATACATGCGTTTTGCAGTTTTCTAAGCATTATGGGTCTCAGTCAATGTGCTGAAGGGGATGGATGGCAGCTTCTCTGCCTGTTCTTTAGGTGTACAATTGGATTATGTAGACATTATCACATATTGTGGGTAAAATCAGACCAAATAAATATAACATATTACCTCAATGCCTGAGGTAGGTCTGTGCTTTTAAATTCTAGAGCAGGAGATTTTCTGGTTCCAAACATGGTCAAACACCTAATTAAATTAAACACGTACCCTTGGGAGCTTTAACAGCAAAAGCTCCCAATAAATAAATATATATATATATATATATATATATATATATATATATATATATATATATATATATATATATATATATATATATATATATATATTAACTATTTACTTTTATTTACATTAAATTTTTTATTTATATTATATTTAGAGCTGTTAAATCAATTAATCACATCCAAAATAAAAGTTTGTTTACATAATATATGTGTGTGTACCGTGTTTAATTTTTATGTATATAAATATATATAAACACACATGCATGAATATATATTTAATATTTGTTTATATATATATATATATATATATATATATATATATATATATATATATATATATATATATATATATATATATATATATATATATATATATATATATACAGGTCCTTCTAAAAAAAAATTGCATATTGTGATAAAAGTTCATTATTTTCCATAATGTAATGATAAAAATTAAACTTTCATATTATTTAGATTCATTGCACCAAATGAAATATTTCAGTCTTTTATTGTTTTAATACTGATGATTTTGGCATACAGCTCATGAAAACCCAAAATTCCTATATCAAAAAATTAGCATATCATGAAAAGGTTCTCTAAACGAGCTATTAACCTAATCATCTTAATCAACTAATTAACTCTAAACACCAGCAAAAGATTCCTGAGGCTTTTAAAAACTCCCAGCCTGGTTCATTACTCAAAACCGCAATCATGGGTAAGACTGCCGACCTGACTGCTGTCCAGAAGGCCATCATTGACACCCTCAAGCGAGAGGGTAAGACACAGAAAGACATTTCTGAACGAATAGGCTGTTCCCAGAGTGCAGTATCAAGGCACACCTCAGTGGGAAGTCTGTGGGAAGGAAAAAGTGTGGCAAAAACGCTGCACAACGAGAAGAGGTGACCGGACCCTGAGGAAGATTGTGGAGAAGGACCGATTCCAGACCTTGGGGGACCTGCGGAAGCAGTGGACTGAATCTGGAGTAGAAACATCCAGAGCCACCGCGCACAGGCATGTGCAGGAAATGGCTACAGGTGCCGCATTCCCAGGTCAAGACACTTTTGAACCAGAAACAGCGGCAGAAGCGCCTGACCTGGGCTACAGTGAAGCAGCACTGGACTTGTCGCTCAAATTTTGCATGTCATTCGGAAATCAAGGTGCCAGAGTCTGGAGGAAGACTGGGGAGAAGGAAATGCCAAAATGCCTAAAGTCCAGTGTCAAGTACCCACAGTCAGTGATGGTCTGGGGTGCCATGTCAGGTGCTGGTGTTGGTCCACTGTGTTTTATCAAGGGCAGGGTCAATGCTGCTAGCTATCAGGAGATTTTGGAGCACTTCATGCTTCCATCTGCTGAAAAGCTTTATGGAGATGAAGATTTCGTTTTTCAGCACGACCTGGCACCTGCTCACAGTGCCAAAACCACTGGTAAATGGTTTACTGACCTTGGTATTACTGTGCTCAATTGGCCTGCCATCTCTCCTGACCTGAACCCCATAGAGAATCTGTGGGATATTGTGAAGAGAAAGTTGAGAGACGCAAGACCCAACACTCTGGATGAGCTTAAGGCCGCTATCGAAGCATCCTGGGCCTCCATAACACCTCAGCAGTGCCACAGGCTGATTGCCTCCATGCCACGCCGCATTGAAGCAGTCATTTCTGCAAAGGATTCCCCACCAAGTATTGAGTGCATAACTGAACATAATTATTTGAAGGTTTTGTATTAAAAACACTTTTATTTTATTGGTCGGATGAAATATGCTAATTTTTGTGATAGGAATTTTGGGTTTTCATGAGCTGTATGCCAAAATCATCAGTATTAAAACAATAAAAGACCTGAAATATTTCAGTTGGTGTGCAATGAATCTAAAATATATTAAAGTTTAATTTTTATCATTACATTATGGAAAATAATGAACTTTTATCACAATATGCTAATTTTTTGAGAAGGACCTGTATATATATATATATATATATATATATATATATATATATATATATATATATATATATATTTATTTATATATATATATATTTATATATATATATAGAGAGAGAGAGAGAGAGAGAGAGTATATACATGAAAATATTTCTTAAATATATACGTCTGTGTGTATTAAAATATACATAATAATAACACACAGTACACACACACACATATATTATGTAAACAAACTTTTATTTTGAAAGCGGACTATTTTGGATTAATTGTGATTAATCGATTTGACAGCACTAACACACACACAAACACACACATACACACACACGTTTAGGTTAAATGAGAATAATCATGATTAATCAATTTGACAGTACTAACACACACGTTTAGGTTAAATGCAAATGATTGCGATTAATCTATTTGACAGCACCAACACACACACACACACACACACACACACACACACACACACACACACACACACACACACACACACACACACACACACACACACACACACACACACACATACATACACACACACACACACACACACACACACACACACACACACACACACACACACACACACACACACACACACACACACACACACACACACACACGCACACACACACACAAATGTTTAGGTTAAATGCGAATAATCACGATTAATCAATTGTATTATATTATAATCATATGACTTTGGATAAATAAATGTAAATGTTTTTCAGATTCTGCAAGCGCCTGGCTGTAATTCAAAGTTAGAGCAGTACAACCAACTTCCATACTAATTTCCTTGTTCAAACAAGACAAAATGAGCAGGTAAAGAATAGAACTGGACAACTGAACAACTCTAATTTGGTTCTCTTCTGTGTATTTGCTAATGAATGGGGACATTTGCAGTCCTTCTGCATAATGTTCCTTCCGTAATTAACCTTTTCTTTTCCCGTTTATCAGCTACTCAGCTCTATCTACCTTGGGAAGACTTTGTTAATACAGTGACATGTGCAAATGGTCAATCACCCATGTGATGTGAAGGGATGACACAGTGGATGGCTATCTCACAATGACAATCACGACTGTTTCTAAAATGAAAAGCTTACTGTAAGCTGACTACATACAGCACACTATGCACTGTATTCAACTAGTATGGTATGTAAAACACATTATTTAACAACAAATGTTTAAAACAGTAGTGTACTACATGAATATAGAAATATTTGCATGCAGTATACATAGTGCAGAAATAAAACTAGTAGTTGTGATACCGTATTAGTCCTTTAGAGGGTGACAATACACCCTTTACAAACTACAAATATAGCTTCATTAGTGGTACAACTGAAGAATTTTCATATTATATTTGTATAATGTGGAGATGGTGGTCCAGTGGGTTAAACCACCTAACTGACATGCAGAAGGTTGCTGGTTCGATCCCAGGTCACCACCAGTGTGTCCTTTGGATAAAAGCGTCTGCCAAATGCATAAATGTAAATGTAAAATGTATAATAGTCCTAGTTGAACTGCTGTCATGAAATGTCACCCCTCAATCAAAATAGTGACCATCTGAATGGAGCACAAGGCTCATACCAAAATGTCTGCCAGTGTCGGCTGAGTCATTTTTCCCAGAACAACCGCACAAAGGGCCTGTGCCTGAGAAGAAACGCTGAGGCCCTTCCCACTCAGCTTTCCACAACAGCTTCTGTGACGGTGGATCCGCAGGGAGCTGATGGAGGGGAACAACAGCCAGGTGGGATGACGTGTTAATGATGAGTGGCACTGACAACACGGGGACAAATCATTCCACTGCCATGATCTATCAGTCAATCAGACCTAAACACACATCCAAGGATCGTTTGAGCCTTGTGGCAGGTCTTTGATCTGAGGGCAGTTGTGTGAGGTTTGGTAGATACGTTTTTCTCATCAAGGTGAAAGGTGTTTGTGAATATATAACAGTATTAAAGAAGCACACACATTTCCCAGCATGCTCGGGACATGCTAAAACACTTAGCAACCACATAGCCTGCCATTTATCCACGCCAGTAGATGCAAAATACAAGACCATTGTATTCCTGAACACACTTTTACACCTTCAAGCTCATATTTCGTAGTTATAGAACACTACACATTACTAAAAAAAAGTAGCTATATTAGTGTGAATAAGTTAGCATACTTTAAAAAAAAGATTAGGCTACTTATTACTGAAATAATAAATATTACACTTTAATGCAAAATGAATGCAATGTTTTCAGACACTTAAATTCATATTATTTGCAAATATTAAAGTTAAAATTTATATGAAATGCTGTTAGCTCCATTTAAGACTGCTCTTTTGACCAACTAGGACTTAAGTACATATTTATATGCAATTGTATGATTAATTGCACTGCCAAATGTACTGACAAGCATTTATGGTAAACTAGAATATACTTTATTGTCATTTCCGTTGACACTGGTATCATGCATTTAAATATATTTATAATTTGTATAATGATGAAGTTGCAATTTAGTTGTAATTTTAAAATATATTGTATGCTAGTCAACACACTGTACACTGACTGCACACTTCTTTAAATCACGACCAAACTTTATTAAAACAATTTAAAGTAACTTTAAAGTAATAAAATGAGTAAAGTACTGAAGTGGGATAAGAAACATGAAAGTGGACTCTCTTTAAAGGGTTGGTTCACCCAAAAATGAAAATTAGCCCATGATTTACTCACCGTCAAGTCATCCTAGGTGTATATGACATTCTTCTATCAGACAAATAAAAGTTGAGTTATATTAAAAAAGTCCTGGCTCTTCCAAGCTTTATAATGGCAGTGACTGTTGCTCTGTTTTTGAAGTCCATAAAAAAGCATCTGTCCGTCATATAACCTGCTCCACACGGCTCTGGGAGGTTAATAAAGGCCCTAAGAAGTGAACTGATGTGTTTGTGTAAGGAAAATATCCATATTTAAAACTTTATTAAGTAAAGTTTCGGGCGATCGCCTTCCGTATTCAGTTTATGGAAAAAGTGTTAAAAGTGCCTCTGCAGTTCAAAGGCTTACGTTACCAGGTACGCTTGTCAGACGTCGCGTACGCATCTTGAACTCTGAGAAGGCACTTTCAACAATTTTCCACGGAAGGCGATCGGCTGGAACTTTAATTCAAAAAGTTTTAAATATGGATATTTTTCTTACACAAACGCAACAATTTGCTTCAGACGGCCTTTATTAACCTCCCGGAGCCGTGTGGAGCATATTATTTGATGGACAGATGCATTTTTTATGGACATCAAAAACAGAGCAACAGTCACTGCCATTATAAAGCTTGGAAGAGCCAGGACTTTTTAATATAACTCAACTTCTATTCGTCTGAAAGAAGAATGTCATATACACCTAGGATGACTTGAGGGTGAGTAAACCATGGGCTAATTTTCATTTTTGAGTGAACTATCCCTTTAAGTAAAGTAGTCTTTCAGTTCATTAATATTACATTATCTACAAGTACATTTAGGATTTTAAGTATACTCTATGTGCACATTCAATACAATTAAGTGCATTTCTTTTTTACATTGATATTTAAGAGAGAAATGTGTATCAAATTATATAAATTTAAAATATTTTATATACAGATCTTATAAGAATTATAAAACAGCTGTATGTTTTTTTTTGGAAAATCAATAAGCATATTAGAAAGGACAACAGCATCAAATGAAATACTTGTTTTGCTAAAAAATAAAAATCTGTAAAAACTATGGAATAAAGTCTCAAATGAACCTGTTAATTGGCATTTAATTGAAATGAACCATCCAAACAAAAAAAAAAACTGGGTTATACTGCAATTATACATTTAAGTTCAGAGTAATATTAAGTTGCATGTAATTATACACCAGTGACGGCGCTACACCGGGGCTAAGGGTGGCTATAGCCCCGTCAGAATTTTGAATAACCTCGGTTTAGCCCCCCCACATTTCTTCAATACATGTCTTAATTACAGTAGGCCTATAAATAGTTATTATATTTGTGGCTTTAAAGCAATAGGCTATGCTATATTGTATAAAGTGGTATAAATCGCAGGTGGTGACGTAGCTATTCCACATTGATTTGATCCGATCAGACGTTTTCTTTTTAAAATGTCAAATTTGTTGTGTGTTTTTTTAATAAGTGCACTATTCATCTAAACGGCATTGCACTGCAAAAATGCTCTTCTAACTTAGTATTTTTGTAAATAATTTTCTAACTTAGTAAATATCTAAAAATTCTTAAATCAAGATGCAAAATTAAGTGAGTTTTTGCTTAAAACAAGCTAAGTTATCTGACAATGGGGTAAAAAAACTAATCTTGTTTATTATTGAAAACTTGTTTTTTTCTGTGGCATGGGGACGTAATAGCCTAACTTGCGCCATTAATCGATCTATGTTCTATAACATGGAAAACGGGCAAATGAACGGAATATTCTAAAAGCAACTCATGTAAACACCTTAATCAGATATTGTCCTATTCAGAATAAGGTCAATAATTTGATTACTGCTGTCCATGTAAACAAAGCCAGTGATGAGTGCTGTGTTTTATTTAAAGTTGAACATTCTTCATCTCTCGGTGACAGGTAAAAACGTTGAACGCTGAGCGTGAAATAGAGGCTCAGCGCCTCGTTGCACTCATGGCTTTCTAAAAATGTGGTGCTCCCATTGGAAAACAATTGGATATGTCAGCCATGTGAAAAACAAAAACAAAACAAAAAACGCTTAAATACATTAAAAGGCTACATTTAATCCGTTAAATAATCACTAAGATTGTGATGTGCTGTTCATTTAATGTTTCATTTAACATTTTTTTTTTGTTGAATATGCCTATTCTTTGGCCAAATATAATTTTAAACTACACTAATGCATGTGGTGTGTACCATAGCTGCTTTTATATAAAAAAAGCTTTTTTCTTTATGAAGTAACTCTGACGTCATGAATATTGATTATTTTCTTAGCACCCCCACATATTGGTCTAGCCCCCCCTTAGCACCGATAGTGAAAAAATTCTGCCGCCGTGCTACATATATAACAATGAATGACACTGTAGACAAAGAGCTACCAAATATTGTTCAAATGAATCAGGCTTCCCAATGCTACTTGGGAAAGAAGATGCATTTTATGAGAGTGCGTCTTGAGGAGAGAGTTCTGGGTGCAAAAAACTCTGACCTACAAACTGCTGATCAGGAGTAACTAGCATAAAAAGCAATGATGCTAGCTATACATTTTTCAGTAGCATGACTTGCCCAGCTGTTTTTTTAGTTTGCTCATTTCCTTGGCTCACTTGGGCAGAGAAAATACACTTCTGTGTGGAATAAAAAACACAAAACAGTGTTTTGTTGTAAAAGCTATGTTACTTGGAAAACAGCCCGGATAGTCATTCTACTGCTAACTTCCCTGCTTTTATGCTAGTTACTTCTGATCGTTAGTTCACAATGTATTTTTTCCCTCAGAAGTCTTTTCTCCAGACACACTCCACAGAACACATGAGGCATCTAACACCAGGATCTTAGTAAGGGTGAGGATTGAACACTGTGTACACTGTACACTAAAACACTCCGGCCATAGTAAATCTGAGGTTAGATCAGTCATTTCTTTGCTAGTTCTGATACATCAACTAACAGACCCAACCCGATCTCACAGCAATTCGTACGTATTTTACAATGTGACTAAATTCGTACAACCTCACCCAATTCATATGAATTTGTACAAATGAATCGCCCCTAAACCTACCCATCACTGGGGTTTAGACAAATCGTTTTAATTCATATGAGTGAGGTCGTACGAATTCGCCAGCTCGTGAAATACGTAAGAGTTGGTCATGAGATAGTGTGTTAATTAACAAACTAATTAATATCACACTATACGCTTAACTCTGGCTTAATATTTTTTTTTGGCTATAAAAAAATTGTATTATGATCATTATAACATGTTTTGGGGTTTCTACATTTTTTATTAACCCTTAAATGCATGAATGTTTCGCCAATCATTATTACATTTTCGGGTCTTTAGCGACTCGGATCTATATTTAACATGGATAATATTTTATTCAATTACGTAAGAATAAAATAAAGCATATTTTGACCATTTACAATAATCTTGTTATATTGCTTATAATGAATTGATTGAGGAATACTAGGTTGATTGTCGATGGTCTAACTTTAAAAAATGAATGAGTAGGGTAGTGAAAGACGTCCCGGGTCACTAAAGATCTGTATTTCAGATGTAATTCTGCAAAATAAAGTTTATGGTTATGAAAAATTTAACATTTCAGCATTAGAAAAAGCTCTGTATAGGTCACTATACAAAAGCATCTGCAACATTTTAATTGGAAGGTTAGTTTACATGGTTATAAAAATAAACAGTAAAAAATAACATGTAGGAAAAGGTCTGTGTAAGTATTTTTTTTTAGGTTGTAATAAAACCAAAAAATATCTTGTTGGGAATATGCAAATTTCATAAAAAATAAAACTCTGCATTTTTACATCATCACTTAGTATGATTTATAAGCTGTCTTTGTGAGGACATTTTGTCTTCACAATGTAGGGAGTTTACCTAGACCACACACACACACACACACACATGTTGCAACTACTTCATTTCCATAGATTAAGCAGGTTGCTAAGTGTTTTTTTTCTGATCCAGCATTTATTCTCCATAAATCATGTCATACATTGGAGTGAATGCACTGACCCAGCTATTTTAGATGTTGCATAAGCAATCCTACTATCTCTGTGCGCAAAAGTGAATTTAAACCCATCTCTGAGGACGCTGTGCTAATATATAGCTACTAAATGCTTCTAGCAAGTGTGATCCTAAGTAAAAGATCTAGGATCAGCACCTCCTTGCCCAAATCTATCCTTAGAAATCGCAAACACACCCACAAGACTGCTCTCAGATCAGTACTAACTGCTCTACCGTGAGGCACTGCTGTGAGACTGAGGCTTGTTATTCAGAATTAGCAATTTGTTAATGCTCTTTTAATGGCCCCACCGCTGACATTTCACTCCAACAAAAACAATCCTGCCTCTAACAAGCCGTAGTTATGAATGAAAAGGGTATGAAGTGCCTTCAGTCCTCCCCATAGATCCCAAATAAATGGCTCCGCAGCAGTCAAGCAAAACATACTTTGTATCCGCAAAAGCTTGGGGAAAAAAAAACTCTATCCACATGTTTATGGCTTATTAGGTCTGGAAACAAAATGGTGATTTTCTCCCACTGTGCGGTTATGTAATCCATTGTATCATACGAAGCTTATAAACGTGAGGCGGTTCCCAGAAAACAAACGGCAGGAATGTTCTCATCATCCTGCACAAGCGCTCCAACAGATTGAACGTCGGGAACTTTTCACTGTGCATACATGCAAGAAGAAATGGGACTATTGTACGGGGGGGTGGGCATGTAATGAGACATAAAGTGGACTTATTAGTCAAAGGCTGGGTGAAAGGGCATACCCTGCCAGCTGTCTACAACATCCCAGCCATCACGCACACTCTCAAGTGTTTAAAGCACTGTACAGACTGTGATATTTATGTAACATGCACTCAATAACCTCTCTATATGTTTGCAATGCCCTGTTTATGCTGCCATGTTGCTATATTTCTATGTGTTTTTGCTGCTGTATGTGTTATTTGTGGCCTGTGGAATTGTTCATTGTTCACCCACAACACGCCAATAATAGTCTTTGTTGCTCATGCTGCTTAATGCCAGTCTTTTGGTCACTTGGTCAGTCCTGGAGATCCAGACACTGGGGGTGTATGTCTGTTTAAAGCTGACTGCAGTCTATCCTTGCAAACACAGAACATTACCTTAATGTTCCCATATGGTTCCCATTTGGTAATTTTTTCGGAAACAAAATAAGAATGTTGTTTTTTTTTGTAACCCAAAGAGAACTCATACAGGATGTTCTCTAATGTTTTTTTTTTAGGTTATCTGTGATGGGTAAGTTTAGAGATAAGGGGATAGAATATACAGTTTAGCCTGTATAAAATCATTATGTCTATGAAATGTCCCCATAAAACATTGAAACCCAACATCTTTATAAGCAATGTATACATAAACGAATAAATACACTATATTGCCAAAAGTTGTAATATAATGACCCTGTCAAAAATAATTTCCCATGTGCTTGGAAATATCACCGTGATGATCGTGATGGTAATGCAAAGGCCTGTTTCTCTTTATCCCAGCATTTTGTTAAAAAGAGCACTGCTCTATCAGCGTCAGGCTCCAAACAGATATGTAATATGATCATGTGATGATGTGCGATGTGTCTAAGGGGTGGGCCTCAGATGGACGTGGCCTTGGACAGGCAGGTGAGGACAACACTTGTAGCTGATGCTGAGCGAGGCCTAGCTGAAGCAGGTGTGTGTTTAAGTACATACTGTATGTATTATATCCACCCATTATAACCGGAGTGCCTTAAAAACTGAAATTCAAAGTTGTCTCTTTTTTTTCTACTTTCTTGTTGTTGTACCCCTTTTTCTTTGGTTTTACAAAATCCAATGAGCTGACTCACTGTCTGCTGTCTACATAGGGTGCTATCTTCCAAAGCAGCATCCTAAGAAAATAAAAATAGTGGTCGTCAAGGTAAAAATGTACAATGACTTTATAGAATTCTGTTTATGATGCTGTAGGACTGGAACACAGCCATTTAGTTCATTCTTCTTCGCCTTCAGGTTCTCTTGTTCTTCTTTGGACATCGTTTCTCAAAAGGCTGCACTTCTTTTCTTTTGCTGGCTCTATTCTCTGTCCTGATCTTTTCAATAAAGGGGATATTTCTCTCCCCTCGGCCTTGCCTTTTTGTTTGTCGATATGTCTCTCACTCTTTCTCTCTTTGGCATGTCTCCTCAGGACAGACTGCACTTGTGTGCCAGTGTCTGCGGCCCTCCACTCCTCAATGAGTTCCACTCATTGGCACAAAGGTCTCTTGGGGGGGAGCCTGGTCGTAAAGCCATCACACCGGGCCCTAAATCTGCCCGGCCGCCCACCGTGGCAGGCCCTCCCTTCTGCCAATCAGAGCAGAAAGTAGACCAGCACAAAACCCTTATCAAAGCAGAAAACCAGAACCTTTAGGACCTTAAAGTGCATCTGGAGCCAGAAGAGAACAGGCGGTTGAAACACAGGTCTAAGCATACTGCAATCTGGCCTAGACAAAGCTTATTACAATAGACATGAACACATTCCACTAAAGAAAAGAACTTCACTCTAATTAAATCTCAAGCACAATGCCACTGTAGATTTGACAGTGTTACGCTGCAAGAAATCATTGCACATAATATAGCTGACATACTATTACACATTTCCTGCAGTTAATATAGCCATTAAAGAAATAAAAGCAAACTCAGCATGTGGACTATAAATCAAAAGCACCGTTGACACTGAAAATTACATTCTCAGCAACATTGTGAAAAAGTGTGTGAACCGCTTGCAGAATCTGTGAAATTTGGATTTATGAACCAATGATTTCTAATACAGTGTGTCGTTCCCTGAATGAGGATTTTGTTTTGTGATGGCTGTTCATGAGTCCCTTACCTTCTAGCAGGTCACGTGCCAGACCCGGTTCTGCCCCTGTGGACCGAACAAAGTCTGACAGGACCGCATCCATGTCCAGAGTCATGGGATCATGTGGCTGTGCTGCCTGCCCTGCAGCTTCACACTCTCATCTGCACAGAAATAACATACAATATCATATAAATCAATATAGAACATCATATAAAAGACAAAACATCAACAAAAAAAGTGCCGAACACAAAATGAAGCATTGCCAGTATATCAAGCTATTATTTGTTGTTAGAAAGTTGCATTTGATCACATTCAGATTAATCAGAGATGCCTGCGAGAAGTGTCTGGAAACTGATCTCACAACAGCTGACGGAGAGACACCTGGATATGATTAACCCACCGTACTGCTAGGAATACTAACAAACTCCCAAAAGGAACTTGGGACACAGCTGTTGGGCATAATGTGGCTTAATTAGAGAAAAGAAATATTGTGCTTTACCAAGGTTACATCTGCACTAATCTGAATACATTCGAAAACTAGTGCTGTCAATCGATTAAAAAAATGCCTATTCACCCTGTATCTTCTCAGTGAGCTTTTGTTGCATTTAACTAATGCACAGTAAGAGGATTTTAGCGTTTTCCGACGTTTCAGAGTCAAGAAACATTTGAAAATGCTTGAATACGCTATAGTGGACCACAAACAAACAAAACTGCAGCATGTGCTTAAAATAAACAGAACAATAGCACCCGTTGATGTGGACACATATAGTTATCATTCTTGGTGTGAACAGGCCTTGAGACATTAAATTGTGGTGGGTCAAAACCTGTTGTGTGTGTGTTTTGGTGTGTTCGTAGTGTCACATGACCCTGTGAGTGAGTCATACCGCTGGACAGCGGACAGACTGGTGTGATGTTTCAACACTGTGATGACAGTATGCGGGCTGCGTGTGGGATTTTTATGCTGGGCTATATTGGCTGTGACATTCTGCTCAAGGCCTTTCTTGTCATCGCCTTATGAAATGCGCCATTGTTTGATGCTGGTGAGATCAGTCCAAACCAACTATGCTGGCGGGAGGGGGCAACACCTACAGGTTAGCTGCAATAACAGAGGACTGTTTATCTGTGCCCGTGTGCCGTGTGTCGGATGACTGGACCGATGGCCTGCAGCTTCCGCACCATCTACGGAGCATGACACAAAAATTAGAGGAATGTGGAGCTGCCCACAGTGGAGAAAACATCCTACCGAGTGCAATAGAAAAAGCTGAACTTCCCACTACTGACCCGAAACATGTTTTATGATGTGCTCCCAATATAGGTTAATATAAACTTTAATATTAATTTATGCAATTGCAATGCCTTGATTTTTAGTAAAGTTACACAGTCATAGCCATAAATGCAATGGTACTAATAATTGGCAAAATTTCTTTCTGTGTTTCGGCTTTCGGCCTTGGTTTCCTCTTTTTCGGTTTTCGGTTTCAGCTAAGAATTAGGATTTCGGTGCATCTCTACTAAGCACACAGCTAAAATAACAAAGGAGTGGCTACGGGACAGTGAATGTCCTTGAGTGGCCCAGCCAGAGCCCAGACTTGAACCTGATTGAACATCTCTGGAGAGATCTGAAAATGGCTGTGCACCGACGCTCCCCATCCAACCTAATGGAGCTTGAGAGGTCTGGGAAGAAGAATGGGAGAAACTGCCCAAAAATAGGTGTGTAGCATCATACTCAAAAAGACTTGAGGCTGTAACTGGTGCCAAAGGTGCTTCAACAAAGTATTGAACAAAGGCTGTGAATACTTGTGTACATGTGATATTTTTCATACTCAGGTACTTTAAAAACAATAATGGCCATTAGTCTAAAATTGATATATTTGGGTCAAAATGGACAAACCCAAACATTGGGTTGAAAATGTAATAAAAAAATTGCGCATTTAGAAAGCCAATTCGGCTGTGTGTTATAGTTTTACAAAGTTTTACTTAGGGCCCCCAAAAGTACAGGGTCGGCACTTATTGAGGTAATTATAATGTTTCTAGCATATTATATGTTTGGCAACAGTTCTTCTAACCCTAAATGATGGAGTGTGTAGCTTTTAATTTCTTAAACAACCATGTAGGAAGACACATCACGGCCGTATTCCAGCATGACTATGTCAAGATTGATCAGGCTCGAATTGTGAAAGAATGGTTTGGAGGGAGCATGAAGAATCATTTTCACACATGAATCTGCAACTCCAGGTGCTCTTGACGGACAGATGCATTAAATTCATTGAAAATCTTTGTAATGTGCTGGAGGAGACTTTACAGAGTGCCGGACCAATAATCTATGCCCCATTTGATGGAAATAAATGTTGTGATTAAATTGTTAAATTTATTATAAAATATTATATTATATTATAACAAATGTTATATATAGTTTTTGTTTTCAGGCTGAAATTTCAGGCTTTATTTAGCATGCTAATAACTAGCTGTTTTTGAAAACAAGTGCACATATTTTGTAAAGGTCCCACAGAAACACTTCCAATCTGGCTCAGGTGATCCAGTTTAATTAAACGGCCTCCTTAAAGTGATTAATCGACGCTCAAGTTTTTACCATCACAGCAACACAACAATGCATGATAAGTATGCTCAATGAGATTTTATGATTATAGTTCCAGAGTCGTTTACACCGCACTCTCTCGTCTCATACCTATATCCTGTTTTGGTGCGTAAATCTATTTAATTACTTCAAGAATACAGCTATGATCCACACTCAAAATTTGAAACCCGTTTAGTCACTTTATTTCGCATTTTTCACAGGGGAATAATACAACAGACACACATGAAGAAGGTCTGCGAGCCAATGAGATTTTATGCTCACAATGCACTGGTTAAGCATTTAAACATGTGTTTGCGTACTTGCATGAAGCATATTTTCGGCCACTAATCAAAACCGAACAGCCGGGAATGAATTTCCAAGCAATACAAATCCACTGCACTTTGAGTAAGACTACAAAACCTGTAATAACATTCTGCTACAGCCATTAGAGAAGCCTGACTAACCCTGCAGAATTAAACGTAAGATTAGATCATTAACCCTCTAAGAGGCCGAGCACATTAACAATAGCGACGGCTGGTTTCTTTTTCTGCCTTTTGGTCACATTTGTGCTGCCAGATGTTGTCAGGTTCTAACAGATAACAGAATGACAAAATCGCAGACTTACACAACCTGTGTGGTTGATACATAATGTGGCAAAATAAAATATATATTTCCAATATACAAATATAACATACACCGATCAGGCATAACAGGCATGAATTGAATAACACTGATTATCTCTTCATCACGGCACCTGTTAGTGGGTGGGAGATAATAGGCAGCAAGTGAACACTTTGTCCTCAAAGTTGATGTGTTAGCAACAGGAAAAATCGGCAAGCGTAAGGATTTGAGGGAGTTTGACAAATTGTGATGGCTAGATGACTGGGTCAGAGCATCTCCAAAACTGCAGCTCTTGTGGGGTGTTCCCGGTCTGCAGTGGTCAGTATCTATAAAAAGTGCTCCAAGGAAGGAACAGTGGTGAACCGGTGACAGGGTCATGGGTGGACAAGGCTCATTGATGCACGTGGGGAGCGAAGGCTGGCCTGTTTGGTCCGATCAAACAGACGAGCTTCTGGTTTGATAGAAAGGTGTCAGAATACGCAGTACCGCAGACCAGTCAGGGTGCCCATGCTGACCCCTGTCCACTGCCAAAAAAGCGACCAGTGGACACGTGAGCATCAGAACTGGACCACGGAGCAATGGAAGAAGGTGGCCTGGTCTGATGAATCACATTTTCTTTAACATCACATGGATGGCCAGGTGCGTGTGCGTCGGTTACCTGGGGAACACATGGCACCAGGATGCACTATAGAAAGAAGGCAAGCCGTCGGAGGCAGTGTGATGCTCCGGGCAATGCTCTGCTGGGAAACCTTGGGTCCTGCCATCCACGTGGATGTTACTTTGACACCACCTACCTAAGCATTGTTGCAGACCATGTACACCCTTTCATGGAAACTGTATTCCCTGGTGGCTGTGGTTTCTTCCAGCAGGATAATGCGCCCTGCCACAAAGCAAAAATGGTTCAGGAATGGTTTGAGGAGCACAACGAGTTTGAGATGTTGACTTGGCCTCCAAATTCCCCAGATCTCAATTCAATCGAGCATCTGTGGGATGTGCTGAACAAACAAGCCTGATCCATGGAAGCCCCACCTAGCAACTTACAGGACTTAAAGGATCTGCTGCTAACATCTTGGTGCCAAATACTACAGCACACCATGCCTTGAAGGGTCAGGGCTGTTTTGGCAGCAAAAGGGGGACCAACACAATAATGTTATGCCTGATTGGTGTATACTGTATACATACACATAAAAATAATTACTCAGTGTTCAGAGGTAAAAATTGTAAGCATTTTGCTTTTGAAATTTGATTGTATTTTTTAACGGATTTAAAAAATAATATAAAAGGTAATACTATGCACAAGAACACCAGTGATATAAGTTAGTAGGCTTTTCATGTCCTATGGACAAATCCTAAATACTAGCACTAAATACTAATAAATACTTGCCCCTTGTTATAAGTACAGTACTTTTATATATGATACTAGGGCTGCATGATATTGGAAAAAAATGTCTGCAATACATATTGCAATATGGAAAGATACAGGAATTTTTTACTTGAATCGCTCTATTTGGAAATAGTGAATCATTCAAGAGGGAGAGTTGAGATTTTTTGAGGGTGTGTATAAAATATACGATTTTTTTTAAAACAATTTTAAATAATACTTTTCGCTCTAGGACTTTTTTTTGAGTGTAAAATCCTTGTAAGGCTTAACCAACTTGACAAATTTGGGTGTTCATCCTTGGGTTTACTTTTTACCAGAACTAGTTTCAGCAAGCATAAAGTGAAACTTACCAAAAAAGAAAGAAAAAAGAAAAAAGAAAGGAGAATGGCCTTATAAAAATATCCGCTTAATAGGCCAATTCAACATAAAATAATAAAAATTATGAATTCAAATTACTATAATCGTTATAATTGTATTATGATTATTATTGAAAACAAATATTACACAAAATACGAAATATATGTTGTAATAACACTATTGTACTGTAAGAATATATCTAGTAATACAAACAATACAATTTTATTGTAAAGGAATTACTAATAGTAATACTTATAATGTTTTTTTTGTTTTTTTTATTGAATTTTCTAATATTAAACCTTCATACTTTTTTGAAATTTGAATTGCCATCAAAGAAAAATATGCAGCGCTGTATCATGAACTACACATGTAAATGCTATGCTATGCTACAATTTTATTCCAATATATATTATGCAGCCCTAATTATTACTATTTCACTCTTTGAAAGATAAGCAAATAACCAAGAAATAACTAATCCTGAACCTGTATATATCTGTCATTACACATTTTGTGTTTTAACAGCAAAAACATATATCTCCATAAAATAAAGATAAGGAAACTTTTTTTCTTTTCATATGCCTTGCATTATTTATCAGAAAGTCCAGCACTTTAGCAGCAGTTTAGCTGACCCACTTACATCCTGTTCTTTGCATTGTGAGGTATGTGTGAGGATACGTTGAGCTTCACCGTAAGCAAAACCAGTTCAGAAAAGCACTCAAACCATTGGCTCAAAATATCCAGCAGTTCCATATTTAAACCACTGGCATGTATTTGGTATAACTGTTTATAAAACACCTCACATGAATTTAAATGATGGATCCATTGCCCATCGAATGACCCATTCTGTAATATAAAAGGTAAATACCATCACAATGATCTTCATCCATTAAAACATAGACATAAATGTGTCAAAAGCCACAGCCCAAAAACCTTTAGTATAATCTCAGCCGAATTTCCTTGCTAGCATGTGTTTAAGATCTGGATTCAGGGTGATTTATGCTGGAGTTTATCCTAGATGTAAATCAAGTGGCCACAGCCAAGTTATTTATAAAAAATAAATAAATAAATGCTTCCTGCTGGTTTTTCAAAACATATTTTGAAATGGTCTGTGCTCATTTGGGTTTAAATAACAGAAATAGCTCTCTAGATCTTCAGTAAATGTGAGAATCAGTATAATATAATATGATATGATAATGTAATGTAATGTAATGTAATGTAATGTGATATGATATGATATGATATGATATGATATGATATGATATGATATGATATGATATGATATGATATGATATAATATAATATAATATAGATTCAGTTCTCAAGTCAATCACTGAATATTTTTTGGGAAAAAAATATTTTATTTTATAGAAATTATAGATTTTATATGATATAATAATATAATATAATATAATATAATATAATACAATTTATTCATGATTAACTGACATTTATTTAAAATAATTATTAATAAAAAGTAATACAAGTCTTAGATATATATATATATATATATATATATATATATATATATATATATATATATATACAGTAAATCACTGTTTTTAATAATATAATATATAACCATTAATATAATATCCTTAATATAAATGTTTTATTGAAACAATTTAAGGCTGATTTATATTTCTGCGTCGGATCTGCGCCGTAGCCTATCGCCGTGGGCTACGCATCAATTTTCATTTATACTTCTGCCGTTGTCCGCGGCAACACGCAGTTACACATGCAGAGGTAGCATGATACCCCTGAGGGAGGGGTTCTGGCAGACCAATCACAGCGCTTGCGGTCCGCGTCCAATCGACACGTTGTTACATTTTTGGAGAGGTGCGTGTCAGGGTACGTCATAGTCTACCGTGCTACACACAGCCTATGACGTACAATCGACGCGGAAGTATAAATTGGGCTTTATTCAAACAAAACACTTTTTGTATTTTTTGACCAATGAATTTCATTTGAAACAATGAGTTCCGGTTGTACACAATTAACAGAAATTGATTTAAAAGAACTATTAATAACAATTACAAAAGTTTTAGAGATTGTACAAAGAGCAGTTTCTAGCAGCTGACATAAGAGTTCTTTATGACGGGATTAAATGACGGGTATTCAAATTCGATGTAAATTTGCTGAGCTTTTATCAGGCTTCAGTGGAAACAGAATCCGCGTGGGCCTCGTGATGTTCCTGTGAAATCATCTGAATAAATGACGAGCGCATGAATACAGGCATTCTTACTTTCTGTGTTCTCAATGGGAGTTGAGCAGCCACCTCACCACCATGGTTTTGTCTCACACACTCGCCTCTTGTCTAGTCCATGGCCGGCAGGTGAGGAAGACTCGGGCTCAAATGCAGGCCTAGAAAAAGAGAGCGAGAGAAAAAACGATTAGTGAACAAATCTCACATAAACTCTGTCCTATAAACCACAGTAATGTAGTCTGACTTAGACACATTACGCAAGCGTGACCCAATATCCCACTGACCCTCTTAAAAACCCCTGCAATCTAATATTGCTGTTTTTGCTCAAATATTCTCGTACGCATCGTCCATGTCAATAGTTTGAAACAGCAGTGGTCAGTGTTTATGTTAACGTTTGAGCAAATGGCTACATTTATGAAAACATTGAGTGAAAACTGTTCAATGCGCCCATATTTAGACTGAAAAGTGTCATTTACTCTATATTAAACAATGCATCATTTGAGATGTGTTGAAAAAGATGCTGCTATGACAAATGTTCATAACATTCAGGGGAAAAAAGTATAAAATGAGATCCATATTTGATAGATGGATCATTTGATTAGATCCGAATTGAAGAAGTAGAGAAGATGAAGGTGAGAGGCGAGTGAAGACAGGAACGGATCACAGTGATGTAATGCTTTACATGAACTAGTCCTCGTGAGAGAGGAACATCATTCTCCTTCATGACAGATGACAAAGCCTGTCAACCATCTGATAACAGACATGAATCACTGTGAATTTATTAAGGTATTTCTGTGACGACGGAGCCAGGGTGTGTGTGTGTGTGTGTGTGTGTGTGTGTGTGTGTGTGTGTGTGTGTGTGTGTGTGTGTGTGTGTGTGTGTGTGTGTGTGTGGACTGGTAATCCCTACGGTATGGGGACAAAATGTCCCCACAAAGATGGCAATATCCAAATTTTTGTCCTTGTGGGGACATTTTTGGTCCCCATGAGGAAAACATCTTATAAATCACACTAAGTGATTTTTTTGAAAAAGTAAAAATGCAGCATGTCTCCTGTGATGGGTAGGTTTAGGGGCAGGGGCAGTGTAGGGGGATAGAAAATACGGTTTGAACAGTATAAAATGCATTACGCCTATGGAATGTCCCCATAAAACATGGAAACACAACATGTGTGTGTGTGTGTGTGTGTGTGTGTGTGTGTGTGTGTCTGAAATAGCTATACCTCTGTGGATGAAATGGCTGATAAGTATCCTCAGAGGTTAGATACATTTGCGTTTTTTGAACAAACCACAGGACCAGCTCTAGGATTTCAATCTACCCGAATATGAGTCATTGCTAAAAAAAATTAATAGAATTAATACAATATAATATAATATAATTAATGTAATATATAATAATAATTTTACAATACTTGTATATAATCATTCATACAAAAGTAAAAAGTGTTACTTTATTATATATAATCTGTCATTTCTAGAATTTTATAATATACTGAAATGTAATTCATATCATATATTATATAAATAATAATCTGTTTATTAATATAAAATAAGTAATAATATAATATAATTCATATAATATAATATAGTAATATTTTATAAAGCTTGTATATATAAATATATATAACCATTCGTACAAAAGTAAAAACATAAGTATTACATTATTATATATAATCTGTAATTTATAGAATCTCATAATAATATATTATAATATAAGTAGGTATGTATAAATGTATATTAATTTACATAATCATTCATATATTTTTACACAAATTACAACCAATAATTTTGCAAAAATAAAATTATTGAAATTTTTACCAAGGAGACAAGAGCTTAAGTTAGTGTTAGTGAAAAGCTTGTCATGTGATGCAAAGAAAAGAAAAATCACAGGTAAATATAATTTATTTAGAATATATTTGTAAAAAGAGTCAATACTCAATATTAATTTACTGCGCATCCAAAAAAGGAGTCAAAATCCCATAGACTTGCATTGAATAGAGAATTTTTTTTTTTTTTTAAATAAAATTAATTATTATTCTTTTTTATTTAACTCCTGAGATAGGCCCTTACAGTACTTCTTAAATATTAGGTAGTTTGGTTAATTTAATAAAAAAATAAAAATGGTATAAGCCAGTCTCATTTAAAAAAAGAAAAAAGAAAAAATTATAAAAAATTATATTTATGATATTTTTACAGTAGAAACTGTAGCAGCTAAAGTAATTTTGTGGAAACTGGTATTATTTGTAAGATATTTGTGTTTTTGTGTATACTATCAGCGATGAGGTCATTCTACAGGCACAGAAATAATATGCATACACGATACATATTTAATGCCTCAGCAGACCAGAAAGTCTCACAAGGGCAGCAGTTTCTACAGAAAGAGCCCTTTGAGCGGCTGTAACCTCGAGAAGCAAGAATCACAACACATAATTCACAGCTATGCATGCTGTACATTTCCCTCTCCTCCCTGTCATTTCATCCAGCCCTCAGGATAACGGCTCGCAGCTCTGACAAGTCATTTATAGAATGGCTGAGTCTCATTTCACAGCATTAGACTGGGGAAGAGATGGACATCTACATTAGCCCAGAGGTCAAAGGTCAGGGCTTTAAGGAAAAGGGGTTGAGAGAGGAAAGGCTAGTCAAGGGACTAGTTAATTCTACCCCATTTAAGGACTTCTATATATGAATACACTCCTAAAAACTGACAAAACGGTTTAATTCATTTGAAAAAAAAAAAAAAAAAAAAAACTTTAAAGAGCAGAATGCCGATACCAGTAAAATCTATATTATATGGTAAATAAAGTTCTTAGTTTTTCCTTTCTGTGACCGGGCGGATGCCATGGATTTTTCAAAACACACGGACGCACGCACGCATGCACGTGTAACGGAGGCCAACTGGTAGTTGCTGTGCAAGTAAACCTTTAGCCTCCATGTTAGAGCATCCGACTTTTATGCCGGCGGACCTGGGTTCGCGGTTCGAACAGGAGGGGTTACATTGGTGCCGTGACCCAGATGGGAGTGAGGTTTAGGGGGCTGAATGTAACGGAGGCCAGCTAGTAGTCGCTGTGCAAGTAAACCTCACTTCTCACTTCTCTGATCTCAAGACACGCTCTAGTGACTGACGCTAGAGGTTGCAGCCTTTAAACTCTTAGCCTCCTTGTTAGAGTGTCCGACTCTCATTCTGGCGGACACAGTTAAGGTTCGAACGGGGGGTTACATTGGTGCCGTGACCCGGATGGGAGTGAGGTTTAGGGGGTGAGTGTAACGGAGGCCAGCTAGTAGTTGTAGTGCGAGTAAACCTCACTCCTCTGATCTCAAGAGACGTTCTAGCGACTGACGCTAGAGGTTGTAGCCTTTAGCCTCCTTGTTAGAGCGTCCAACTCTCATGCCGGCGGACCCAGGTTCGAGTTGGTGCCTTGACCCGGATGAAAGTGAGGTTTAGGGGGGTGAGTGTAACGGAGGCCAATCTGTTAGACCTAATGGAAAATCACATTTCTGTTAATTAAATTGTATCAATTCACAGAAATTAAATTTGGCCAACTGAAAAATTTAGATGTGATCAGTCAGAATTTTTTTTAATTGGAGAGGCCTGAATTTTTTTTACAGTGAACTTACATAAACATTTGTTACAATATGTATTATTCTTGTTAATTCTAGTTATTGATAGTTCATGTTAGCTCAGTGTTATTAATTAATATAACTTTTGATTTTAATAATGTATTAGTAAATGTTAAAATTACCATTAACTAAGATTAATAAATGCTTTATTAGTATTTTTTTTGGTATGTTAACTTATGCAGTTAAATTATGTTAACAAATGAAACCCTATTGTTTAAAAAAACAAAAAACATTTAGGGGTCCAAGAGGGGTGATTTCCCCTGACACCGAATGTAATGAGCCAAACTTGCAGCTTTTTTTTAAGAACTGAGGAATAGTGAGTACAGTTATGAGTACAGATATACCACCTCTGATGGACACCCACGGTTTCTGAAGAAAGCTTTTAAAAGTATAAATGGACGTAATTAGAAAAACTGGAAAAAGAACATAGACCTACTTTGTTTATCAGACAAACGTACTTTCCACCCACATGTGCATTCACCAAAAAAAAAAACCAACCAGTTTGTTTACACATCATGCTGCTATTGACCTGGGCGCACAAGGACCCTTCTAGTATTCATGAGCCAACGTTAACAAGCTAGAACACATTCGCAGTGAAAGTGTGAGCACGAGAAAGACCCTCGCTCCCACCTCCACCTACGATCTAAAACACTTTCCACACGGCTGCAAAGCCTCACCTCTGTCACAGCTCTCACAGTCGACAGAGAAGCCGTTGTCACCATCAACAACAGCCACGCACTCATTCATCACATTTCCCTGTTCTCCCGCTGATCATCAATGTTTCCACGGCTAAATTTAACACAGTAACCTTCAGAATTGCGCTCAGAGGCTGCGAGGTTTATTTTCAGAGTGTCAGACGTCTGGCAGCGGTGGAAAAATGTGCCATCACACCCAACTGATATGCTAAGCAAGTGTGAGAATTATGGGAAGCGGTTACTCACAATTTATTCACAATATATATATATATATTGAGTGTGTGTGTGTGTGTGTGTGTGTGTGTGTGTGTGTGTGTGTGTGTGTGTGTGTGTGTGTGTGTGTATTATTTGTAATAATAAAGTTTTATTAACTTATTATTAAAATAAGTTCTTATTTTATTATTAAGTTATTATTTATGTGGTTTGTTGTTGTGTACTGCAAGTCTTCTTCTGCACGTGTGGCTAGCAACCACATGCTAGCAATACAAACCGGACATGTTTTATTTTGTCTAGAGACATGTAACTAACACTGCTGTCATGTCTATAACACTTGATGAATGCACATACTCAAATGAATCCATCGCTGACCTATGAAGCTTTGGTAAAGACATTTTAAAGATCTCTGCTGACACTCCTGTACATAATGTGCAACATCGATCACACCTGCCAATAGAGATACGGCATTCACACAACATCTGTGTGCGTTGCATTATTCAAGCGCTCCTTACTACCGCTTCCACAGGTGCTCTTCTGGTACATACAGAACACACACGCATGGCTGGGTTTCCTTCACTCTGAGCCTTCAACATGCAGCCGATTACCTCATAGACCTGCAACGCCAAAGAGACACAGCTGCAGGTCTAGCAACCCCAAGGAATTCTGGGATACAAGCCCAGCGATGAAAATAAGACTCAGGACATGTCAAGCAGTGCTCATTCGTCCATGTGTGCTTTAACAAGGCCAGACTCAGAGTTTACAAAACTGTGTGCTGCCTTCTATAAGAGCCTCTCTATGACTTGCACACTAACAAGGAGCCATTCAGACCTTCTTATGACTCGCTTTCTAGTTCAAAGTTTTTTTATTTTTATATATATATTAATTGAGTCATTTAAGGCTGTTGCAGGTTAAACTGACAGCATTTGTGACAAAGTTGACAAATGTTCATCCTGTTCTTGTAGCATCAGTCATTTCCACTACACTTAATATGACAATTATGTTTTGGGACATGTACTATGGTAATACCATACTATAATTCTATTCCCCTGCCTGTTTGTTTCTGTGGTTACATATTGATTTGAGAATTCCATCCAGGTGTGTCTTGTTAATTATCTTGTGAGCTTCCTTGTTTGGCCTTCTTTTTAAGCCCTGTTTTTCTTCATATTCACTCTCAGTTCTATGTTGCATTAGGAGTGTTTGGTTAGTGTTTCTTGTTTTATGAGTTCTGTGTTAATAAATGTTTAAACTGCTGCATTTGGATCCTGCATTCCTCCTTCATTGCAACCAACCATGTGGTGCAATGTGTTCCCCAGGTAAACAACACACACCCGGCCATCCACATGCTGAAGAAGAAAATGTGATTCATCAGACCAGGCCACCTTCTTTCATTGCTCCGTGGTCCAGTTCTGATGTTCACATGATCACTGTTGGCACTTTCAGCGGTGGACAGGGGTCAGCATGGGCACCCTGACTGGTCTGTGGCTATTCAGCCCCATACACAACAAACTGCGATGCACTGTGTATTCTGACACCTTTCTATCAGAACCAGCATTAACTTCTTGAACAATTTGAGCTAAAGTAGCTTGTCTGTTTGATCGGACCACACGGGCCAGCCTTCGCTCCCCACGTGCATCAATGAGCCTTGGCCGCCCATGACCCTGTCACCGGTTCATCACTGTTCCTTCCTTGGAGCACTTTTGATAGATACTGACCACTGCAGACCAGGAACACCCTACTAGAGCTGCAGTTTTGGAGATGCTCTGACCCAGTCGTCTAGTCATCACAATTTAGCCTTAGTCAAACTCGCTCAAATCTTTATGTTTGCCCATTTTTTCCTGCTTCTAACACATCAACTTTGAGGACAAAATGTTCAATTGCTGCATAATATATCCCACCCACTAACAGGTGCCGTGATGAAGAGATAATCTTTATTCACTTCACCTGTCAGTGGTCATTATGTTATGCCTGATCAGTGTTTATATGTTATGCCTGATATATATACGCTGTCATAGAGCCCTTAAGGTTGGGAGGAAATCGCAGTGCCTTCGAGTTGGAACAGAGCACAATCTGCTGCAAAGAATGCTTGAGGTGGTGGAGCTGGAGGGCTTGTTGAGGGTATGGATACTTGCCTCCGTCCACCAAAGCATGGAGGGGCGGCTGCTGCCGGGTCGGAGGAGGTGGCCGTTTGCCGACGTCCCAGGCCTGCATCCAGCCGCCATGTGAAGGAGCAGGTGCCTTTGGAACGGGGCCTCGCTGCCGGACGCCGACGAGGAGGAGTCGTCACTGGCCATCAGGGGACAGGGTAGAAGAGGGCCTTCCACCTGGGGCATCGACTGCCAGGTCGAGCGGCAGTGCGTTTTGGGAACTGGACCAAGATTTTTCTTTTTCTCTCTCATCTCAGTCTCTCCTCATCCTTCCATCTCCTTTTCTCTCGCTTCATCTGTCCTTACCCCCAGGTGCTCTGGAAGGGCGGTAAGGGGGGAGTAGAGCACAGTCTCAAGGGTACACCCCCCAAGCCTGTGAGGGGCGATGGAGGTATGTGTCAAGCCGGGCGAGGCAGATAGCCGTGGGAACGGAGCAAGGCCGGTGGCACCATTGCTAATGAGCCATGTGTCTATCACGGAGCGGCTCCGAAAGGATAAAAGTGATGACAGTGATGAAAGATGACGCCTTCTTCTAACCTGAACTTTTAACACTGATATATATATATATATATATAAAATACATAATGTAATGTAATGTAATATAATCACATCTAGTACAAACAATTGGTCCCAATGTTCCGATGTGCCTTGTACACTATTGAACACACATTAAACACAAACATTTTCCTCATAAATCACTTATGCAGCATAAGACGGTTATGCAGATAGAAAAAAATAGATGAGTGTAATTATGGCTCCAGCGCTGGCTCATTTGGCTCAGTCTCTGATACGGTGTGTTTTTGTCTAGGGTCTGTTGTAAGTCTACTCTGTATGTCGTGCAGAAGCTTTTCACGATCAGAAGATCTTGCTTCTGTGCTGAAGCCTGTCACCACAAGAAAAGGCATCAGGTGAGAGGTAGAGAAAAATAGACCACAGTAAAACAACACAGTTGCCTGTTTACTGTTTGGTAACACTGAGAAACTAGCCCAGAGATCAAATGAGTGATAACATTATACTCAATACAAATAACTTATTACATAACCAAGTGTTGCCAAGTCCCTAATCTACTTTTACACCGCTGCTGCGGGTTGTTTTTTTAGTCCAAGGGTTGAAGCGACAACCACAAAATCGCATTTTCTACAAAAAAAATGTAAGGATCTACTTCTATTACAACTACATTGTTGTTTATTGCTAGTCGCTAATTGCAGCTAAATTCCAATTCTCAGCTTGAATCCCTGTAGGCATGCTTATGGCCTTTAAGGGTCTGGCTGCACATTGCTCGTGGCAGTGTAGCATTTGTTTGCACTGCTGACAAGTGAGAATTTCACTAAGACTAAGGTGCTCGCACAGCACTATTTCCGTCAAACATCATCCCTTCACATTAACACTGATATCCCATCTGGTGCCTCCTACTTATAAATATTCATACAACAAAAGGTGTGGCTTACTAATGATCTGTTCTGGAATGTGTTGGAGGACAGCAACACTGTTGATGATGACCGATG
The DNA here is from genome assembly GCA_023029165.1 of Gobiocypris rarus. Classification (NCBI taxonomy): domain Eukaryota; kingdom Metazoa; phylum Chordata; class Actinopteri; order Cypriniformes; family Gobionidae; genus Gobiocypris; species Gobiocypris rarus. The sequence goes on from CM040913.1 coordinate 18,698,060, forward strand.
ATGAAAGTATGGGTCATAACAGACCAGAACATCCTCACATAGAAGGACATGACCTGATTTGTTTCCAGAAGTGTTTCTCCAGAGGATGAGGATGTGTGTCAGTAAAGCACACAGGATAACTATGCTAACTAACTATGCAAAACAGATGTCCTTTTACTAAACTGTCTAATTACCAATTATCAGTCCTAAATATTAAAGGGGTCCTATAATGCCCTTTTACGAAGTCTTCATTTTGTTTTTGGGGTGTACTAGAATATGCTTTCATGCTTGATTGTTCAAAAAAACACATTATTTTTCACAAATTTTACATTACAGCACTCTCCCTAGTCTGACCCGAACGCTCCATTTAGTTCCGGTTTCGATAAAGCCCTTTCTTCCGAAAACCAAAATGTGCTGTGATTGGTTAGCTGGCCCACTTTTGGAATGTTACGCTCCTTCATAACCGCAATTTTCATCAGCTCAGGTGTAAATATTAAGGATGGTGTCAATTTCAAACCAATTAAATCCCGATTCAGACTTAAGAATGTTAACAAACAAGAGTATCGTGCAAAACGGATTTCATGCACAGACTTTCCAAGCACGGATTTCACAGGATTTCACAGATCCACAAAACCATGGTTAATTTTCCTAAGGAGGGGCTGAACAGCCTTACAAAAGCTACAATAAACACTATCAACACTGTAAAGATAGCAAGCAGGCTAGCGGAGGCAACGCTTTGCCCTTTGTTATATAGCAACAATATAAAACTTATAAATGGAACTGTAAATAGAAAATGCAACTACAAATAATAAGACATACTTACAAGTTGTTATCCTCAAACAACAGATTTTTCAGACAAAGTGGGAACATGCTCCATTTCAGAAGAAGCTTTTGTGCGTAGCCAGCATTGTACTCTCTTAGGTTCTGTTAGCTGTTCTCCATAAATGCAATGCACAGATAAACGTTAAGAGTTATAATATTCAGGAACAGTGTTTAAAATACATTTCAATAGGGCTCCACGATTAATCAAAAAATTAAAGCACACACTTGTTTTTTTATGCGCAGCTTGTCAGATTAATTGTGATTAATCGTACAGCCCTAAATTTTAAACTCTACGTTAAAAAAAACGTTTTTAAGTCAAAACCATAGACTGTAAAAAAATATGGACGTAATGTCTGTGACGTCACCCATAGGATTCTGAAGTGCAGTTTTGAAGCGTAAAGTAGGGGTCGAGCTGGCCGATGCCATCTTGGCAACGCGTCATTGCGCATTACGCCCGGATAACAGAAAATGGGCAAAGAGGCGGGACGTGGGAGGAGCTGAGGTGACGTGATTACTAACAGACAGCAGATAAATGGCTACCCACCTGCCACTCAAAGTGGTCACGCCCTTAATTATGCAGAACTTTAAGGCTTTATATAATGTAAATGAATGAGTTATAAAAAAATTCACCCCCTCACAGTTGTCATGAAGGGCAAAATTAGCCGTATAGACCAAAACCACAATTTGTACCAGGCTGTAAACATATTTTTTTCTGCTTTAAAGTTGGGCATTTTAACATGGGGCTCAATGAGATTCTGCTCCCTTCTGGAGCCTGTCCCAAGTCACTTCCACTATTGGCTTCAAAAGAAACTGGTGGAGGTTTCCACTTGGTCAAAACAGCAAAAACAGCAACTTTACAAACTAACTAAAATTAGTTAGGACCCCTTTAAAATATTGAATCCAAATTGCCATACTATAGATAGAGGACAGTATGCAATCTGTTGCTCAGACTGCTAGCATGCTAACATTCAGAAGCCTGTTGTCTTCGCTGTTACCGTTGGTTACAGATCCCAGCTGATGGCTAATTACAAGCACCTAATTTATCCATGTTCATTGCTGCTGTGAAACAAATCAGAAAACACTAAAGTGTACAGGGATTTGATAGAAGAATCAGCACCCTCTTGTGAAACTGTGCCTCCTTTATATTTAGCAACAAGCCGGAGAAGATTCAGTCTCTCAGACCTAGTTAGAGAGAAACACTGCTATGTTCAAACGAAGACGTTAACAATGACATGAGTGATCAAAAAGGGAAAAAGGTTTTCCTAAACACTTAACAATAATGTTCAAAATCACAACTAACTGCACAAGGTTATTTTTTTGTCTAGATATGGTAATTTGTTCAAAAAATACATTTAAAGTGCAATACAAACATTGGTTGTTTACACATACTGTGGACACATCTGCGTTCAAACACATTATGAAAGTGAATTTTGCATAATAGGTCCCCTTTAAAGTCGGCTTGAAACAGAAGTTACGATAATCTTTTCTTCCCTATTGTGACATATATCTGAATGAAACATAGGGAATTGTCCATAGGGAATTGATTGGATGGTTGTGGTTTGCTTCTGGTCGATCTCATGTGCCATCACGCCAGTAAAAACATCATCAAAGTAGAGAAGAGATGCAAAAGGGAGGGGGAAGTTATTTTGATTCAAGATTACGAGGGCACATGAATTTCTAAAAAATAACGATGTGCATCGATGAATCATTTACAAAAAAAAATACTGCAATATTCCATTAAAAAAATACAAATGGTCTACTTCGTGGTGACTTTAAATACCTGCAGAAGCATGTGTTCTGTGATTCTGGAGATCAGTGAGACTGGGCAGGGCAACACTGTGCCCACTGGATGCCAGGAACACCAGATGGAGTCTCCACACCCCTCTGCTGGGCTCAGTTTAATGCCAGCTTTTCAACTTAGACTCTAATGTGCAATCTAATAAGGGTGATGATGACATAATATTTTCATTAGCTACCGCTACTCTTGGTTTCGGAAAACAAATTCAAAACATTCTCATATTGTTCTCAGAGTTTCGAAATGAGTGAAGTATACTAAAACGTTTTCCAGTAATAAAAAAAAAAACACACAACCCGCATGCACACGAGCACACACACACACACACACACACACACACACACACACACACACACACACACACACACACACACACACACACACACACACACACACACACACACACACTCACACACACACACGTTGTGTTTCCATGTTTTATGGGGACATTCCATAGGCGTAATGCATTTTATACTGTACAAACCGTATTTTATTCTATCCCCCTACACTGCCCCTGCCCCTAAACCTACCCATCACAGGAGACATGCTGCATTTTTACATTTTCAACAAATATCACTTAGTGTGATTTATGACCTGCTTTCCTCATGGGGACCAAAAATGTCCCCACAAGGACAAGGATTTTGGATATTGCCATCTTTGTGGGGACATTTTGTCCACATACCGTGAGATACCAGTCCACACACACACACACACACACACACACACACACACACACACACACACACACATACACACACACACACACACACACACACACACACACACACACACACACACACACACACACACACACACACACATAAACACACACACACACACACACACACACACACACACACACACACACACACACACACACACACACACACACACACACACACACACACACAGTATTTATAAAACCACTGTTTATTATGGTAATTAGATGTAAAAAAAAAAAAGTGCCACTTTAATTCTGTTTTTTTATTGTTTTATTATTAATTAAATAATAAATAATAAATATATAATGCAAAATTGCCAGAATAAAAATATTTATATTTTTATATACTACTCTTAGCAAACTATTTAAAAAAATGTAATCATGTACTTATTTTTAAATGATATATATTTTTATATACATTATATACATTGTGACAATATTACAATAATATTCTTACATAATATGAATAATAATAATAATAGCACATTTTGAGTTTGTATTGTGATCGAATAGAAATAGCTAAGTGTTATGAATGACGGTCAGACTCCTTTTCATCAAATATATTTCTCCAATTAAATTAAAACTAAACCTGTGTGTCAATGGCAGCAACAATATAAAATGTGTGTGGAAATGACAAGCCACGCAACATTAAAGACAGTTATGAATAAGCTGTCGCAGTGATCGTGTTTGGCGTCATTGCATTCTCAGGAACAGATTCTTCACCGATACAGATCTTCACAGATACCAGACTCATTCGCACTTCGGTCTACACATCTGTCATGTGGTCAAACAATTCACTGCATGTGCCATACAAAATTTCAGAGAACCCATCTGTTTTTGTTAATACGAATATAAAGTATTTAAAGATCACTTGATATCTAAGTTACAGGTGTGTGACCTTTAGATGTGTGTCAGCTTTGAGGGTTAATCCATCTTTTGTTGTACTCCTAAAAGTTGTCAAAATTACTCTTTAGATTTAAAGTCTGTTTATTAATCTCCCTTCCCTGGGAAAAATAGAAAAAAAATGATTGATGACTCATCTTGCACTGCACAGAATGTTGTCCAATCAAAGGCTCTCCAGAATGAGAATGTCCCGCCCTTAAAACCTTGGCTAGTCTATTGGCTATTTTTTTATTGTTGTTTATTTTATTTTGCTTTGTTTAGTTTTTAATTGTTCTTTGATGTTTTATGACTAAACTATATTTTTTTAATAAAATTTGGTTACCATATTGTAGTATTTTCAGATGAAACTGTTTATGATTTTTTTAATTTTCAGTTATTTTTCTTTGCTTCTTTTTTTACTGTTTTATTATAATACTCAAAATATAAAATTGCTCTACTGTAAGAAAAAAAAAACATATTTTAAAAGCAAGTTACCTGGTTGCCTTAAAATTTTGAGTTCATTGAAATAAACATTTTGAGTTAATAAAAAAATTTCAGAATCATCATCACCTAAACACATTGTGTAATTGTGTGTTTTATTTGTTATAATGCAGTGAAAATTTTCATGATTTTTTCCACAACATTTTTTTAATTGATGTGGTTCAGATATAATAATATTTTGAGTTTCTATTTATTAAACCAATTTCCTTCATTGTATTAACTAACATTTTTAATTTAAATGAACTCAAAATTTTAAGGCAACCAGGTTACTTGCTGTTTTAAGTTAAACCAACAATATTTTTTTACATTGTAGGATAAAAAATACAAAATAATTATATTTTCTAGTGTAAATCGGCAAATGGATAAAAATGATTGATGACTCATCCTGCACCACACAGATTTTTTGTCCAATCAAATGCTCCCCAGAATGAGAATGCCCCGCCCCCTAAAACCACCTGTGATTAGCAAGCACTTCTTTTTTAAAGTGCTCCTCATGCTCCTTCCTGTTTCGACAGGAAATACCTCAACACAGGGATAATAATTGGGCTTGTTTAGCGATTTTATTGGGTATTTAAAGTAAATAATTGCTAATGCAATTTTTAAAATCTGTAAATTCTCTATTAATTCTGTATTAAATTCTGTATTAAAGACCCACATAGTAACAAAAAAGAATCAGCCAAACACATTCTTGTAAAATGAATGGACGATGAAATTACACATTTATCTTTGTGTGGATTTCAAATCAAGTTCCGGATAAACTGTGTTTCACATGTGTGGCAAATGTACAAACAGAGAGAGATTGCGATTCAGATGTGACATCTTGTTCCAGCCTGATGTCATGATGTCTGGTCTACACATAACTGATGAGGTAAGAGGCTTATTCAGTACATCGAGTCTACGGTACGTTTGCCAAACCAGACTTTTTATGATAATATGCTCAGCTGTGAACTGATAACCTCTTTTGAATTTCCTGTACAAGAGACGAGACAAAGCTTCAATACAAACTGTGAGTCTAAAGGTCAATGAAAGCTTTATCTCACAATGAAATAGATTAAAAAACAATTAATCACAACCGTAAATGCACTTAGAGAGTTCTGATAGCTCAGCTGTACATAGAAAATGGCATTATAGCGTTTTCATGGATACCATAAATATCAAATATTTTATATCTATATTTCACAATTAAAAACACAAAACTGTATGCATTGCAATATGAACATATGATAAACAATAGCATGCTAAACTGGCCTTAATGGTATGTCGTGAGTGGTGTTCACTTTTCATCTCAGGAATAAATGTGTATTTTGCGTTTTAATCCAATGTTGTGTAAAAATGCAAAATGCACTTCTCTAATAAACTTGATTATCAAGATTTTCAGTGCATATGCGTAGAGATCTCCTACAGCTGCCCCCTTACAAGAAGCGCTTATCAAAACAAGATTAGCTTTTATTTATTAACTAAAAAAAACTGAAAAGACATTGTAGTTTACATCAGAAACTGATATCAACCACAAACACATACCTTATTATTACAAACATATGTTCCAGAATGTTATACACACCATGTAGTTTATGAAGCTAAAGGGATATTGTTACACTGGACACTGAACCGCAGTCACGGGAAGTGCTTCTGCTGTCGGAACCTGCTCGAAAGCAGCAGATTCAATGACTGAATTTCAATGCAGGGTAGAAAAGGCTATTCAGCCTCTGAATCAATCACTCTCTTCCAATCTCTCCTTCTCCAGCCACAATGGTTAGCTTGTGTGTGTGTGTGTGGGTATGGATGTAAAAAGCCGGACGGAAGTATGGGAAAGAATATATGTACCGGATCTGCGGAAGACTCTAGCTATTACCAACAGGCATTGTCAATGTGTTCAGTAATAATTCCAGTCGTACAAGGTACAACCAAACAACTGACTCTAAATCTCAGTGTTCATTATTTTACAGCCACTGTTAGATGATAATCAGAATTCCATTGAAGCAAATTGGAATATTTAAAGGGATAGTTTATCATTTATTTCAATCAAAACCCTTATAACTTTCTTTTTCTGTGGAACACAAAAGGAGATATTTTAAATGATGTGCTGGCTGCTCTTTTCCAAGACAATAAATGGGATTTGGAGCTTAAATAACAGCGTTTGGTCTGTTTCCCACACAAAGCTATCATATCACATCAGACGACTTGCATATAGTGCATAAAGTAGTTATATGGACTACTTTTTTATGGTGCTTTTTGTCATTTTGAAGCTTGGCAGCCCTAATCGTCATTTGCTTCAATAAAACTAAAAAGAGCATTCTGGATAATCCTCAAAAATTCACCTTTTGTGTTGGGCTTCCTTGTTAGTCCAAAAACAGCTTTTATTGTAACCAAGCCCAGAGAATGTGCCTATAGATAGGGGAAAGACTGCAGAAGTAAATCAATGCCTCCTTCATCATTGAAACGGTGGCCCACTGGTGTGTTAGTAAGATGACGAGGAGAGAAGAGCGATACAGGATTACTGGAATAAAATAACATTACCTTCCAAAGAATCCTAATGCTATGAATGTGGTTATTTATTTTCAAAAATGTCAATGTCTCAGTTGAGCATTATATTTTTGTAATCAGTCACGTTTTCTGCGCAGGCTTTGCAAACAGACTTTTATGTTATGGACTGTAATGCGATGACATGTAAGTAACTGTGTAAATGATCTGTGACCAGTGATTTCTGATATGTAATGAATCAGTTATTTAAACTGTGATTAATTTATATATATTATATTATATTATATTAATTATATTATATTATATTATATTATATATATATATATATAAAGCGATCAAAGAACACTCCCTTTACAATCGCTGCTGTCAATCAAACAGTGCGATTTATAATCAACAAATCTCTTATTTACATTGTGTTTGCACTGTTAGTTATGATGAAAGCATCCGTTGGTGTTCAGAAATCGAGTTACAATGAAGAGATCACTGCATTCATGCGCTCAACATGTCTGTGATCGGCTACAATGCTCATCACTGCAACCTTTCATGCCACAGATCTAAATATAATTCCATAGATCTAAATATAATGCTATAATCAACACTTCTGACGATTAGTTAACCTTGAGAGCTGTAATAGTAAAAATTTGCTAGTTTTCGAGAAAGTTACACATGTAATACTTAGCTCTTTCATAAGCAAAGATGTCAGCCAATCACAGCAGCGGGCATTTACACTGATGTCTCACAGCAGACACGCCCCTTAAAATAGAGCGTTCAAATCAGAGGCTAAAATCAGGGTAGGAAAAATGCCTTTTAAATTATGACCAATTTTTATGTAAAAAGCATACTAACATTTTAAGTGCATACCAGGAAACATTATAAAACAATGCAGTTCATGCCCCTTTTAAAGGGGAACTAAGCATCATGGCTGAGCATTGTGGGAGAATGACTAAGAACCACTTTGAAATGAGTGATTAGCTCTTACTAGCTGAGAAAACATCTATCTGCATATTTGACTCCTTTTCACAACTATGGCATTTGAGGAAATGGTTTCATTAATTTTAGATGGGTTTATTAATGCTAGTTCGTGTAACACATTAGTTTTAGTGTGCACTTCTGCACAAATATTCCCACAGATCAATGAGGGCGGCCACGGTGGATGTATCTCATCTCTTGCATGATGACTTAGAGGGTTCAGGTCAAGTCTTTTCATGGAAACAACGAGTGTGGTTAAGTGTCATGAGGAAAGCGCTTTTTCGTCACCCCCTCCTTTCCTTTCTAACTTCGTCCCTGACGCCTCGACTCGTGATCTGACACGTGACGGCATCTCGGAACGTCTGCATCTGTAGCCGCCAGTCAGACCCATCTGGGCGTGTAAGTGTTTGTTCCACCAGCTGACAGAAAGCTCAAAAATCCAGTTCTCACTGTAGCAGCAGATGCTTCAGCCAGCAACAGGCATCTAAAAGAGCCTAACAGAAAGACATAAGCATTGAAGGCGCAAACATGTTGGATGTTGGAAGCCAGAAAATTAAGCACACTGTCAAAATACTGTAGTTTGTGCTGACTTTAGAAGGCCTATTTTGTTCACGGATAGACATATTGGTGCAGTTCATAAAACCATTGCATTTAGACGGCAATTGGTTCATGCACCAATCATATCAAATTAATCATGTCTAAAAAGGGACGTCGCTAGCGGGGCAAAACGTGGTGACGATTCTAGTCAAAATAATGTCAACTTTTAATCATCATCTGAATGCATGTGTTTTTATTACTTAGGAGCCATGCAGATTTATTTTTACGAAATCCATTTTTTTGCAAATCCCCTAGTTCACCCAAAAATTTAAATTCGGTCATCATTTACTCACCTTCATTTCATTCCAAACCTGTATGAGTTTCTTTCTTCTGTTACACACAAAAGAAGATATTTTTAAGAATTTTGATAACCAAACAGTTGCTGGTGGCCATTGACTTCCATGTTTTTTTTTGTCATACTAAGGAAATAAATGGCTTTCCAACATTCTTCAGAATATCTTATTTTGTGTTCAAAAGAAGAAAGAAACTCATACAGGTTTGGAATGAAATGAGAGTAAATGATGACAAAAGTTTCTTTTTTTAGGTTCCTTTAACTAACCAAAGCCAGGTTCTTAATGACATCATACTCCGAGAAATGACATCATGGGTTTGATTTTGGTGGAAATCTATACCAAAGTAATTCCACTCGACGGCCATCTTTGAAACGCCTCTCAGGCATGCAAGTGCAGCTCCTGCCTCTTTGAATGGAGACACATCAAATTCTCCAAAAGTGTTTGCCAATCTTTTGACTTCATTTCATATTTTATATCACAAATTAAATCTGACTACAAATATCTCATAAATTTAGTTTAAAATCTCTCAAATCATGACAAAAAACAAAAAATTTCAGCTTGGACAAAGCTAATGCGCATTCGTAGTCCTAAACGTGTGTCTCAGAACACTTCCTGTTTCTATAGCAACTGGTGCTTCGGCAGCTGCAGTGACCGTGTTGAAAAGTGAAGCCAAAACGCCTCGATCGCCCCCCAGGTGGTTGGCCCCAGTATAGGTCATAACCCCCGCCCCTCCATGTATTCTAATGGATGCTAAACAGTCAAATTATACTTAAAATATTTTTTTCATAAAGATGGCTTTTGTCATTTTAGGCTGTTTTTATCACGCTGATTTAATTTGAAGTGTTATTTTTTTAAATAAGTTTGGTTTTACTTAGTTATTTGATGCTATAAAAACAGGATGTGTGACGTTATGATTGCCAGCTGAGATTGCCAGCTTCTCTGAGTGATTTTTGGGGATTTTTCGGGAGGAGATTGGAGCTTTAGCTTTCCATAACTGTTTATTTCCCACAACATAATGAATTTGTTCTGTATCTGCGAGAGTGTGGGCGGGCGGGCTTTTGATATCGCGGCTCTACTTCGTGCTCTCTACCGCGCAGACTAAATCTGCACAAGAAGTCAGCGCCATATTCGGATGATGGCGGGTTCACTTTTCTTCAGTGGAAGGTAGTGAAGACGCGTCATCCATATTCTGGACTATGGACAACGGTCTATGACAGTAGCGCGGTGACTTTACTAATCAACGATTGGCTCGTTCATTTAGAAGGTGGGTCTTATTCGCTATATTAGGCATTGCACTTTCTCCCATTCATAAGTAAATAGAGTGCACGTCTTCCTATATATAAAGCCTTTGTCAATAAAACATCATTAGCCATGCTAACATAATTAGCATGAGCAATAAATATTAGCAAGATGTTTGTTGGATTTTCTTACTCTAAATCGGTATGATTATATCAATAATTTTAAAAGTTAAATTTTCAAAATTAAAGTTCTGTCATAATGGGCTTTGTCGCACAAAGGCAGTCACAAGCAGTCCTATCCGACGAGCAACCGCTCCATTCTGGGTTGTTTCTTAAAGGTGCTCTATGTAATATTTTTGCAGTAAAATATCCAAAAACCACTAGGCCAGCGTTATATATTTTGTTCAGTTGAGAACTTACAATATCCTCAATGTTTCCAACTATTTGTAAATCGTGAGAAAATTGCTATTTTAACCAATGAACCGGGATGTGTGAGGGAGTCGCCGTTCAATTGCGTCATATCTCCGTTACCCTCGGTTTCCGGTTTTATTTTGCAGAAGCGCTTTACTCTTAGCAGTGTGCAACAAGTGTCAATGCAGCCGCTAAGCGAACGCATAATGTAACGTCATAACATCATTTTCAACACACTCAAATGTATCTGATATTATAAACAGAGCTACGTTACCTCATACTCATGACCGGAAAAGCGGAAATAACGCCGGCGCCCGGCGACTGTGTCCTGTCATAATAAAAGTCCCGCTATTCGTGAGGCCTGTGCTGTTCCTCTCATTAACCATCACTCCAGCGGCCTTGCTCAGCTCCCACAGCACTCTGCCCTGCTCTGCTTCTTACTACAGTAACGTTAATAACCGCATCCATCAACATGATTTCTGCCTGAGTCCTATCCCGATATTTTCCCACCGGCTGTGAGGTGAAGACCACATGTCCAAAGATTCTGCGCTCAAACTTGACGTCATCAAACCACGCCTTTCTTTTGAACAGGCGCCCTCTAGCGGACAGAAAAGTTGCATAGTGCACCTTTAATTTAATAATATTAAATTATTTTTAGACAGTAAACTGGCTAATTTCAATTGTCTCATTAGTCTCCATTTCACAAAGATTTGTGGATATATGGGATGTACAGAATTTGCAATATACACAAAATGATGTATAGAAACTGCTCAAGTAGGATTTAGCTTAGTAGCTTTAGCATTCTCTTTATGGCTCTGGTCCAATCCTTGACTAGTAAAGGCTCTTGTGTTTGAGCCTGGACTCTCCACGGATTGGCAAGGGAACAGACAGAGCTAACATGGCTTTGAACGCAGCGGTAGGTTGGACCGGCTGCGCCAGAACCGGGCCTCTCCTTTTCTCTCATTGTGTCTCTCTCTTGTTTCTGTCCTACTTTCCAGCCATCTGAACAAGAGCTCAGCTAATGCAACATCAGTTGACCCAAATCTAGAGGGGTCCATCAGGTGATTTACATGAGGACAATTCCAAAGATTTCCCTAAATGAAACGTAATTTGTTATAGAGTGACATATGGAGCAAGGTGCAATTTCACAGCTGAATGTCGACACTGAGGTGCCAGGTTGTCTGGAGCGAAAAATGTCTCAAAGTGCAAATGAGGTTTTAGCTAAACCTGTAAAGACATTTTACTGTAGCATGTTACAAGTTCAACCATTGTGGTTCTAATTTCGATTTCTGCGATGGAGAAGAAATCTCCAGTCATAAAATGGAATGTACTGTCATTTGACACATTTTGGATAAATAAATCAAAAGCAGGGTTGTACAATAAATCAAATAAGTGTCTTTGAATAGTAAAATACTACTATATAGAACTTGTATATGTCTCTGTGAATGAGCTCCACAGTTTTGTCTACTACACACATACTGAAGCACAAATGACGCTCAAGCCGTCTCACTATATGAGGATATGCAGATCCACCACCACCAGCATTTCACCATTTCATTGGAGAAAAACTTGTCATCTCATTATTATTATACACAGTGGCTTCTCCTACTGCATCAACATCCCATTTTTCTTAGTGATATTTAGCGCCATTTTATCAGGACATGACGATTTTGTTCTCTTCGGCTTTCTAGATGGAAACTGTGCATTCACAAATGTTTTATGCGATGTTCCAATTTTGCACACAAGTTAAATTTGCAACTTTGGATGGAAACATAGTCAACGCTAGCTTGTTAGATTTTGTCCGACATGACATACTTTAAAAACTACAACACCCTTAAAGGTCGATCAAGCATATCTGACTGAAGACATTACACCGCATATACAGACAGTGTGGGTGAGGGTTGATCAGTTCTCAACTGTTGATTCACAACAGCTCGTTGTTGCCTCCTGAGACAGTGCTGATGGGAAACAAAGGCTCAGCGGGACACTGGGTGGAGATGACGTGTCTGTTGAGCTCGCTTTGCCTGCTGTGTGTCAGTTTGTGTCTGCGCTGTCGTTTTCTTGCACCCATCCCCTGTGACAGAGTAAACGCCACAGTACGAATGTCACTGCTGGCCACCAGCCCTTTATCGTGCGCGTGCGTTTGTCCAGCGGCGGGGTGTTTGTTTGTGCCAAAACACCCAGCGTCCCTCTTGATTGAATTTTCTCTGTCTCACTTATGTGTCTAAGCATGGCTTTCTTCCAGATATGATTGACATTGCCCCTCTCTTCCTTTAGAGAAGAGCCCAAACATCCATATCCTTCACCCCTCCTTCATTCTCCTCTTTTTGCCTTTCCATTCTCTTACGCTACTGAGAGATGCTTTCGGTCTCATCGGATTGTTTTAGTTCATGTCCTACTTCTGCCTAGTTGAAGTATGCAGAAATCCTCCAGTAGTAGTACAATGGCCTACTTACGTCCAGTGAATATACAGGTCCTTCTCAAAAAATTAGCATATTGTGATAAAAGTTCATTATTTTCCATAATGTAATGAAAAAAATTAAACTTTCATATATTTTAGATTCATTGCACACCAACTGAAATATTCCAGGTCTTTTATTGTTTTAATACTGATGATTTTGGCATACAGCTCATGAAAATTATGAAATCTCAAAAAATTACCATATCATGAAAAGGTTCTCTAAACGAGCTATTAACCTAATCATCTGAATCAACTAATTAACTCTAAACACCTGCAAAAGATTCCTGAGGCTTTTAAAAACTCCCAGCCTGGTTCATTACTCAAAACCGCAATCATGTGTAAGACTGCCGACCTGACTGCTGTCCAGAAGGCCATCATTGACACCCTCAAGCGAGAGGGTAAGACACAGAAAGACATTTCTGAACGAATAGGCTGTTCCCAGAGTGCTGTATCAAGGCACCTCAGTGGGAAGTCTGTGGGAAGGAAAAAGAGTGGCAAAAACGCTGCACAGAAGAGGTGACCGGATCCTGAGGAAGATTGTGGAGAAGGACCGATTCCAGACCTTGGGGGACCTGCGGAAGCAGTGGACTGAGTCTGGAGTAGAAACATCCAGAGCCACCGTGCACAGGCGTGTACAGGAAATGGGCTACAGGAGCCGCATTCCCAGGTCAAGCCACTTTTGAACCAGAAACAGTGGCAGAAGCGCCTGACCTGGGCTATAGAGAAGCAGCACTGGACTGTTGCCCAGTGGTCCAAAGTACTTTTTTCGGATGAAAGCAAATTTTGCATGTCATTCGGAAATCAAGGTGCCAGAGTCTGGAGGAAGACTGGGGAGAAGGAAATGCCAAAATGCCTGAAGTCCAGTGTCAAGTACCCACAGTCAGTGATGGTCTGGGGTGCCATGTCAGCTGCTGGTGTTGGTCCGCTGTGTTTTATCAAGGGCAGGGTCAATGCAGCTAGCTATCAGGAGATTTGGGAGCACTTCATGCTTACATCTGCTGAAAAGCTTTATGGAGATGATGATTTCATTTTTCAGCACGACCTGGCACCTGCTCACAGTGCCAAAACCATGGTTTACTGACCAAGGTATTACTGTGCTCAATTGGCCTGCCAACTCTCCTGACCTGAACCCCATAGAGAATCTGTGGGATATTGTGAAGAGAAAGTTGAGAGACGCAAGACCCAACACTCTGGATGAGCTTAAGGCCGCTATCGAAGCATCCTGGGCCTCCATAACACCTCAGCAGTGCCACAGGCTGATTGCCTCCATGCCACGCCGCATTGAAGCAGTCATTTCTGCAAAAGGATTCCCCACCAAGTATTGAGTGCATAACTGAACATAATTATTTGAAGGTTGACTTTTTTTGTATTAAAAACACTTTTCTTTTATTGGTCAGATGAAATATGCTAATTGAGATAGGAATTTGGGGTTTTCATGAGCTGTATGCCAAAATCATCAGTATTTAAACAATAAAAGACCTGAAATATTTCAGTTGGTGTGCAATGAATCTAAAATATATGAAAGTTACATTTTTATCATTACATTATGGAAAATAATGAATTTTTATCACAATATGCTAATTTTTTTAGAAGGACCTGTAATGTAGAAAGAATATGAAGTTTACTTGTTCACCCAGCTGCAAATAAACCCCAAGCTTTTGAACTTTAGTGTGTATACCTATGGAGCTTCAAGTTTTAGAGCATCAGCCTCTGCACTCTACAAAAAGTTGTTCGACCCCTTTAAAAGGAAAGTCATTCAAGAGTTATAACATTTTGATGAAATATTTTTGCATTGGAATAACGTGCACCAATGAATTGTTCTCCATGTGACAAATTCATTAAGCAGAAATGGCACATTTTAGATTCCTTTTTTTAAGCTTATCCAACATCGCCCTCCACAAATTTTAGCTGTTTTTCACAAAACAGATGAGCTGGTGTCAAATAAAAACAAAAGCAGCCTCAAAATGTCTAAGCACCTCCTCAATTAGAAGATGAACAGAGAACGTTGTTGATAATGTCAGCACTGTTAATACTAACATGTAGCCATTACTTAATATTGAAAAGAAAAGGGGAATATTTTCTGTCGTAAAAACGTAGTGCTAATGCCGCAATGTGCTCAAAATACAGTGCAAGTTAACTGAATGTAAAGACATTTGACTAAATATGTTTAGCTGTAGCAGCAAAGTCAATGAAATTAAAGACACACCTTCCCAATGTGGATTTTACTATGCTATTTATTAGCATGCTAGCTGTGTGTGTAAACGTATAGGTCTATTAGCTTTGAGACAAAGCAGCACGAAGACACACTAACCACTATTTAAGCTCTTAGGCAACATAAATAAGAATTATTTACTTCTGAAATCATTGGGAGTGAATGAAATACTCCTTAAAAGTTCATTGGTGACATGGTGGCATATGCTAACAACATTAATACTGCCACATCCAGTAAAACTCTGGGTCCACTTGTGACATCAAGGACATGACTGGTGGTTGTGCAGGTTAAAAATCATTAAAGTGCATACCGAAAGTCCCATTCAGATTTTTACTCCTGCAGCTGTTCTTGAACAACAATGGAATCAATGCCATTTTCATTTCCACATCCTACTCAAATGCAATCTTGTAGATTCCAGTAAATGCATCAGTGTTTGAGTCACACGCGAGTCTAATGTGCGTAACCTGATAAAAACCAAAACCGTCAGCTAATTTAATTTCCAGGCCCACACAGAACGCAATTGCTTTCACATTTTGAAAAAAAAAGAAGAAGAAAATATATATATATTTATCTATAATTCTTATTCTGGTGCAAAATCTGGGGAAACATTTATTGAATTTTTCAGAATATAGGCTACTTAAATATATTTTTAAAAAAAAAAAAAAATTCTATGCCATGGATTAATATTTACAGAGTAATCCACTATTTTGCAGAGGGGGCAAAATGACAAGGAAAATCCGTAAATATTCATCCATAAAATATGAACAAAATCCAAAATTTTAGCCAGGGAAGTTTTTGGAATTTGACATAGAAAGACGTGTTTTCAAATTAACCAAAAATATTTACATTTAATTGGATTTTTTAATAAAATATTAAAATTAATTATACAAACATATATAAAAGCTACTTAAGTGTCCCATTTAAACTAAGGCCTAACCCTGGCTTAATCTAAACCAGGCCTCAAAGTATTATTTAAAGAGCTTATCAAAACCGATTCAAGATGCAATTATTAATTTAATTATAGGCCAATCAGATTCTTAAATTAGTATATTATAGATCCTTCAAGAAACATCTAGATCATCACCTGACCCCGAACAAATTCATAACCTCTACCATCAAAGGTCAAAGCAAACGGCTGTGACCTTCAGTAACCCTGTCCGCATGCCTCCATCTAGAACTTCTCACCCTGTCCGTCTCCAATACGTTCTTTAATCTTCAGCCTCACACCAGCGGGTCATGACCTGACCTAACGTCTGTTGGATTGAGGGGCATATTTAACCTGTCAGGTCCTCCGTCCTATAGCCTCTGTTCCTGGTCCAGTCTCTGAGCTGTCAGCCAGATCCCTCACCACACTTTGAGTTTCTCCACAGACTGTCAGTCACATCTGAAGTTTGGCTCTGACGTCGGCTTATGAGGACAAGCTGATCTTTCTTGAGGACATCTCTACTAGGTAATGCAGCAAGTGACTTGTTTTAGTTCTGGCTCATAAGGGGTGACGTCATGACGTTTGGTTACAAAACACTCAAGAATGAATTAAGTGAATTGTGACCTTAAATTGATGGGTGAACTATTTCTTGAAAAGCTACGAGTTTACAAAATTTTTACTCTGGTGTGATTACATCATTTTTAATTTGATCTGTATTTGGTTTAATATTGGATATTTAGTTGTGCTGCTCATTTATCCTATTTTTACATTTAGATTACAGTTGACATCATCTAACACTAGTAGACATTAGACAAGTTAATTTTTAAAAACACAAATAATTTAATAACTCTGTTACACTCTGAAAAATTCTGGGTAAAAAACAACCCAATGTTGGGTCAAATATGGATTAACCCAGCGAATGGGTTGTTTTAACCCAGTGATTGGGTTGTCTTAAGCAAATATTTAACCCAACTGCAGGGTTAAAACTACCCAATCGCTGGGTTAGTCCATATTTGACCCAACGTTGGGTTAAAACAACCCAGCATTTTTTATTACCTTTAGCAAATCTCAAAATGAATATACCGTGACAGAGATACATAAAATAAAAAGAAAGACAAAATATTATATTAATATAAACTGAGTAATACACTATTTTGTAGAGGGGAGTTTTGAAAAAAAAAAATACTGTAAATATTCATACATGGCATTTAAAATTTCTTTCATTACTATTCATGTAAAAATAAAAATAATAATTACAAAATCTGAAATTTTTGCCAGCCCAAGTTTCTGAAACTTAAGTTAATCTTTAAAAACACTGATAATTTAATATCACTGTTAAATGCAATCTTTAAAAGAATATACATTTTTAAACTGCACATTATAATGTCTAATGTTGTGATGCCTACATTTACTTGTTGGATTTAAAATATTGACTTTGACTATATTTTTATTCATCATATATATACATTTTTTATATATATATATATATATATATATATATATATATATATTTATATATGATATATGAATTTATCAGTTGTTGGCCATAATATGAAAATAATAATCTTATTTTATCTGCCAAAAATTCAGTACATGCCTAATCTCTGCAAATTCATTATAATTCTTTGGACACGATCACATCCCACAGCAAGCTGCTTGACTCACCATATTCTCCTCTATAAACCTCTGCACTCATCTAAAGTGCTTCTGTCTGAGAAACATCACACAATCTTAACATCATCAGCACACATCTTGTCAGTCGACAATTTTCATTCAAATAGGATTAAAGTGAAATTATCACAATGGTCAACACACACTACAACCATGTCAAAGTTATATTAAACCTCTTCAGGTAAAGCTAAGTTCAAACTGTCTGTGTGTGTTGTCTATCTATCTATCTATCTATCTATCTATCTATCTATCTATCTATCTATCTATCTATCTATCTATCTATCTATCTATCTATCTATCTATCTATCTATCTATCTATCTATCTATCTATCTATCTATCTATCTATCTATCTATCTATCTATCTATCTATCTATCTATCTATCTATCTATCTATCTATCTATCTTCCTTTGTGGCTTGATTTGGCCATGAAACTATAGTAGCAAGCTTTTTCTTGATTTGTCTGGAGAATCTGAGTGTCCGTATTCATGGCTCGACAATCAGTATGAACGTAACACCGAGATTAGAGACCGAGATCATGAACAAGAGAGATTTCAGGAAATTAAAGTCATCAAAGAATGACCCATCCCATCAAGAAAACCACCCTCTGACCTGCGCAACCCTTCCTGATTTTCTCCCGCCGTCTTTTCAATCCCTTCATTCCCTACTTTCTCTCTCCGGACCGCTCCTCCCCAATCCCTTTTGCCCTCTGGGTGACCTCTCCCTGCCTGTGGACAGACCACTTAACATTGCTTCCCCACCTGTGGAGCCGCGGAGGGAGCGGGTAGCTCTTCAAAGCCCAGTGCAGTGATTGAGCACTGATTGCTGTGGGCCACTTGACTCATTTCATCTCAAGGACTAAAACTTCTGGAGAATGAGGTGGGAGGCAGATGGAATGCTGTGGAAAAATAGGCAGCTTCTGCCTTTGATGGGACGAGCTTTCTTTGTAAGTCCATTTGAGCAACACTGACATGGTCTTGACAACTTTTACAAAGCCAAACAATCAAAAAAGGACAATATATTACACTTTTCCAGGAGTTAAATGCAGAATCCAACAGTATTTTGCTATATTTAAACCACTTTCATGTTGACACTCTAAATATAGCCTAGTATAAAGTTGCGGGGAGTTACATTTTAGAAAAAAATCTGTATATAAAATTTTCCCTCGCTCTTGATTACATTTACATTTGTTCTTGACAGATACTTTCCTACTATAGGGACTTACAGTCAAGTGCATACAATGTTTATGGCAATTAGTAGTTACATTTTCCTTGATGTGCCAAGTTTGAATACGCATAGGCAGAGAATAATGATGGAAAATTCCAAAAGACCAGAACTGAAGAAAAAAAGACTTCAGTAGACTTGAAATATAGTAGACAAATATGTATGGACTAACTTTTATGGTGCTTTTTGGGGCTTGAAATCCACCAGTTACTATACGTGAACTTTGCTGGCACGTTATCTATTCAAAACCTACAAAATGCTGTGTGATTTGTTGGAATCGAACAAAAAATGACACACAAATGCTACACAAGTTGATTTGAGTCAGCAAAATCAATTTTGAGAAAATCTAGTTTTTTGAAGGTTCCAAAAGAAAATCACCTGGCAACCATGCCTTAACATCCCTGATAATAACACCAAATTTGACACACACCAAGTCAAAGCCAAATATCTATAGTAGAACGATTATAAACACTATTAAGCAGACTAGTGAGTAGATGAGTTTACCATTTTAATGTAGTCCCATTTAGCTACTCTGTAGTCCCATTTACCTACTTGCTAGCAACCGCTTTTTACAAGACAATTAAATGCTTTAACAAGAGGGTATTACTGATGTATTTTATATCGTAGAATAAAACATGAAAATATCCTTAACCACATTTCAAGCCTTTAACCAAAAACCAATTGACTTCGGTATTCTAGAACCGGAAGTGCTAAAATGCTAACTCACTTCCGGGGTTTGGCCAACAAAAATACGTCATCCCCGCCAGCACTCTTGTACGCATGCATCTTTCTAACCACACATGCTCTGTACGCTGACCTTGCACAAGCGGTTTGAATTTTTTGCACTAATTAGTTTGTCCACAAGGTGGCAACACTGGCCCGGGCTGTAGCTTCACAGTCGCAATTGAAACCGATGGGATGGAACAACGACAAACTACTGGAGACGCAAGACGAGCACTTGTATGAAGGGGTTAAGAGATACACACAACTCTAGTTTAAACGAGTCAAAAGACATTTTATCGTTCATAACTTCTTGAAAAAAATAGTGCAGACAGTGGACAAGTGTGAAACTTTGTCATGAACGTGTGTAGTTAACAACATTTTAAATAAGAAAAAACTTCAGAGAGCAAAATACTCAACCTCAACTGTTTTTTCTTCAAACCCTCAAATTAAATATGGGACATCAAGTGGCAATCCAACAAATCATTAATATTCAAAAATGAACGATTTATTTATTTACATTAGTATTATACTGTTTGCTCCCTCTGTCTGTGATCTCTTTCAACAAATGAAAGAATTTTATGTCCGATTGTGGAGCCGATCTCCAGACTGCTCTCAGCGACCTCAGCTCTCCTAGTAAAGTGTTTACGGCATGGACAGAATTCCATGTAACTGATCAGTTGCCAAACATTGTCCCCTGGTGCCGTGCCACACACAGGCCCTCGGTGGCTGCATCGGCCCGGGGTTTCCACTTTGGTGCTTTGCCCTGATCGCTCCATCTGTCTTCAAATCATGCTCCTTTCTCTGTTTTGGAAAAAGAAATGCTAGAGACTTGCAGACTGGGTCAATAGGGGCATGCTGGATTGTATGACAGCATCTGAAACAATCAGGTCAAGGTCATATGAATTCTTGTGGTTTGGGATCAATAAAATATCTCTTTATCTTTTTGCTATTTTCTCATGCTTACCCTAGTAGGATTAATGGCTGTCAACTTGCATGGGTTGCATGGGCCTAGTGATATTACAATGTCAGAAAAGAAAATTGCTGGACAATTCAGGTCTATCCATCTTCCTAGCGTTATTCTCGCTCACTTGCAGGGTCGACTTCACACACACACATTTGATTTGGCAGAGGTTTTATGCCGGATGCCTTTCCTGACACAACCCAGCACTGAGAGTTTTTACTGACACAACCTAACACCACAATTTGGCATATCTAATCCACCTAACCTCCATGTCTTTTGACTGTGGGGAGCACCGGAGCACCCGGAGGAAACCCACACTGACACACTGAACACGTGTCAAACTCCACACAGAAAGAACTCCTGGCTCAGCCGGGGCTCGAACCGGGGACCTTCTTGCTGTGAGGAGACCCACCGAGCCACCGTGCCACTCATATACTCGCCGTCCACTTTATTAGGTACACCGGTTCAACTGCTTGTTTACCCAAATATCTAATCAGCCAATCAAATGCATTTAAATATGTCAGCATATCAAATGCATTTAGGCATGTAGACCTGATCAAAGCGATCTGCTGAAGATCAAAATGAGCATCAGAATAGAGAAGAAAGGCAATTTAAGTGACTTTGAATGTGGCATGGTTGTTGGTGCCAGACGGGCTGGTCTGAGTATTTCACAATCTGCTGATCTACTGCGATTTTCACACACAACCATCTCTAGGGTTTACAAAGAATGGTCCGAAAAAGAGAAAATATCCATTGAGCGGCAGTTCTGTGGGTGAAAATGCCTTGTCGATGCCAGAGCTGCGTTTGAACACACAGCACAGACTACAGATGACTGCAAACTAGCATGTGCGTTCTGCGCCTGCGTGTAAGGAATTAACTGTCTGGAAAAACCGAAACGAGGATATACGCAGATTTACGGAATGTATACAAAGCAGCGCTTGCCTTCCATTTTGAAAATCAGTTAATAATGATTTGATGCCAAGGCTGCAGGCTGCCGAACAGCCGGAAAAGCATGCGCAAGTGACGATTCTCTGTCAACCAATCAATGTTCTGCAGTAAGTCTAGCTCCACCCTTTAGTACCGGACTACTGTGCTAGTTACCCCAATGGAAGCGGTACGGTATAGTTCGGAATTCGGGTACCATTCACAGTAGCAAACCTTACTGTACTGAACCATACTACTTAGTGGAAACAAACCATTACTTGCTCTCTTTTATCACTTTTGCTTTAATTCTCGTGCACTGATGCGTTCGCTAAACTGAACATCCAATCAGAGTTACCCCTATCACCGATGTCCCAACGCCAATTCAACATCCTGAATTTGGCAAACTGACATGTGGAACACACCACAAAAACTGGCCAGACAGATGCTTGCCGACGACCCGATGTTGGCCAACGGCCGACTGTCAGCTTGATGAGTTCCGGCCCTAAGAAGAGGAAACCGACGCTACAATTCACACATGCTCACCAATATTGGACAATAGGCATTCAGATGGTAGGATCCAAATTTTGCATAAACAACATGAAAGCATGTTGTATTAACAGTCCAGGCTGTTGGTTGTATAATAGTGTGTTGGATATTTTCTTGGAACACTTTGTGTCCCTTAGTACCAAATGAGCATCGTTTAAACACCACAGCCTACCTGAGTATTGTTGATGACCATGTTCATTCCTTTATGACCACAGTGTACCCATCTTCTGATGTCTACTTCCAGCAGGATAACGCGCAATGTCACAAAGCTCAGTGAGTACACTATACTCAAACGGCCTCCACAGTCACCAGATCTCCAATAGAGCACTTCTGAGATGGGAGAATCACATCATGAATGTGCAGCAACTGCGTGATGCTATCATGTCAATATGGACCAAAACTTCTGAGGAATGTTTCCAGAACCTTGTTGAAGGTTCTGAAGAAAAAGGGGTCCAACCCAGTACTAGCAAGTTGTACCTAATAAAGTGGCCAGTGAGTGTGTGTGTGTGTGTGTGTGTGTGTGTGTGTGTGTGTGTGTGTGTGTGTGTGTGTGTATATACTGTATATAAATACTAAATATACTGTTTATTTTTTAAATCACCAATCTCATAGACAAAACAAAGGGATGCTTGACACAAACCTTTATAACGTGTGTCTGCACATTGCAGGAAAATGTCTACCCACAATGGGTGAAAGTCTCTTGTTACAGAGAAGCTGTTAATAAGAAAAGAAAATATTTTTCAAGGCATTCAATGCACCGGGAGTCAACAAGTCAGCTGGTGATCTTGTGGGTGCTGTTTGATGCTAAAACAAACGGACAAGAGTGTTAGAGGCCAAGCCTGAATTCAGGCCTCCAATAACTTCCTGACTGACTTCCACTCTTAAGAAACCACAAGCGCACAATATTAGCACTGTTACATAAGATAGCCTCATTCAGGAGTCAATGTCAGGAATCTAAGGCCGCATTCACACAGCAGCAGAATACGGTTGTCAGTCCACTATTTGACTCCTTAATTTGGTTACGTTCACACACAGTTCACACACAGTTCACACACCTGTGCTGTGTGAACGCAAACGGGCTGGACAGCCAGCTGTCTGTCATGAACAGTGCGAGAGAGCCGCTCTGCGCTGCGCAAACAAAATGACAGAGTGTATGTAGCCTATATGGTATCCGATTTTACAAATATAAAAGCAAAAAATGTTTCGGCCTGCTACAAAATTCCCAATATTTTTTGAACCTAGGCAAAGCCACAAAATTCCATAAATCAAATTATGCTTCCCAGACAACAAAATAGAGTGCCCCAGATCCGGTACAAGTTGCATCCACATGTACCGGATGTGGCCCGGATCTGGGCCGACGCTATGTTGCTGTCTCAGTTAAAGGTGCAGTCAGGGGCTGAATCCGAAATCGCCCCCTAAACACTCATTCACTGTTCCCTATGTTAGTCCACTATTACAGTTCACTTGAAGGAGTGAATGGAAATGAGTGAGTGAAGTCGGACAGCCGTTGAGTGTACATTCGTTATTGCGGTGCAATGTGGAATTGAGTGCATTTGAACATGTCCATTTGGTTTCGTACACCACTACAAATGGCTGTCCCCTTCAATAGTGCCCTATCTGAGGGTATAGGGGGTGATTTCGGATTCAGCCAGTAAGTTTTTTTCATAAAAGTACCAGTGGACTATACTGACACCTATTGGCCTGGATGCATGAAGTTTGTTTACTAACTGCAGTTGTTTTTCTTTTGTTTTGTTTGTTTTTATGTTTGTTTCTCTGTTTATGCTTATATGTATTTTATATATAGCTTAAAACTTAAAGTGTTTTTGTAATTAATAATACAAATATTTAATAACTCTGGTCATGTGATCTCAAAATGGCGCCTGCAGGGGCGACCCGCTCCGTGTAAAATAAAAAAGTTTTTTTTGGAAACTGATCTGATCAACCCTATGAGTAAGCAATGTTTTGAACAGTTCGACGATATAGACAGCGTATTTATTTCTGGAATAACAAAATGAAAAGTTACAATTTAAGGAGTACAATTTCGTGAATTCGCTTTGTGGACGCATGATGGAAGAATCAGTCCTGCGCAGATGGTCTCTACAAGATAATCAAATATTTTCAACTCAAATGATACATATTTTTTTCAGCGTTAGTATTTATGTATTTGGTAACTAGTCACTTTGTGACCTGCAATAATGCCTAACTTACTGTACATTGTTATTTACATACCTTAATTTATTTTAAATTATTATAAATAAGTCAAATTGAAGCTCCCCAGAACCACCTATTCATCTCAGCATTTTATTTATTTTTTCAAAACTGTGCATTTCTAAAAACTTTGCTTGAGCAAAAACTAAATGAGTGCACCTTTAAGCTCAAATAAAAGAAAAAAATACTGAGCCCAACAGCCCGGCTCAGGGCCTAAACGCACCACTGGAGAGCTAGTAGGTTGTTTACAGGTACCTTCAGCCAATAGCACCTATAAAGTAGGCAATATATTAAAAGCATCTATAGGTTGCTCAACCATATAGCCTTCCTGACACACATTAGCCATTGCATGCTTATTTCTGCCTGGGATTTGTGCATAGAGGCAATGAACATGAATGCACCCACCATCATCCTCCTCTTCCATCAAATATAATATGCTAGCTATATTTTGAACATTATTTTGTAATCCATCAACGCCTTTTTCCTTTCAGCATGTTACGCAACAGTCCCAGCCCATACTGATGTATAGTCATATAATGTGTGTACAGACAAAGAAAATTCAATCCCCAATCATATCGCAATGCTTTTGATGATGATGCGCTGGAAAGACGCCCTTACCTCAAATCCAGCAAACAATCGGCTATTTATTATGCCACACAAGTTCCTTTGTTGAAACCGTCCTCGAGTGGGAAAATAAATAAATAAAAACACTGTATACCCGCAAGATGCGTCTTATAGCGGTCCGGCCACGTACAGAAGACAGGTGCACCTGCCCCGGGTGCGCAACGCTTCCTACAGACTCTTATTGCACAAAGATGCTCCTTATGCCAGTAGGCTATTATTTAAAACGCGTCTTACCGTTCCTCAGTCAGTCCTTAGTGTATTCCTCATCGTCCATATATCAGTCCGTTCGAGAATGGCTTTAAAATCATATGCCCAACCCGCTGTATTCTTTCACATCCTCATGTCATTCACTGATGCAGCAGTGCCACCGAAGACACGCCCACCTCATCTCTTACCCCCACATGAATGACGTAAAGGAGCAACAGACTCCGCCCACATCCCCCTTTCACGCCTATTGATTGACGTAATAAATGAGCTACAGACCCCGCCCACCACTGGAAAACAGCTGCCTGTTACTGTGGCACAGTTATATATATATATATATATATATATATATATATATATATATATATATATATATATATATATATATATATATATATATATATATATATATATATATATATATATATATGTATATATATGTATGTATATATATGTATATATATATACGTATATATATATACGTATATATATATATATATATATATATATATATATATATATATATATATATATATATATATATATATATATATATATATATATATGTATATATATATATATATATATATATATATATATATATATGTATATATATATATATATATGTATATATATATATATATATATATATATATATATATATATGTATATATATATATATATATATATATATATATATATATATATGTATATATATATATATATATATATATATATATATATATATATATATATATATATATATATATATATATATATATATGTATATATATATATATATATACATATATATATATACATATATATATACGTATATATATATATATATATATATATATATATATATATATATATATATATATATATATATATATATATATATATATATATATATATATATATATATATATATATATATATATATATATGTATATATATATATATATATATAATTTGTAATGAAAGCAAGAAAATTATGTACATTAAATAAAAAATATTATTAATATTGTAATGGTGATAGATAAAAGGGCGCGTTTTTCGTCATTTTTGTTGTACTTATGTGGTTTATCACATTCAATGAACATAATAATATCCATTTTCGTACAACTACTGACTTAAACAATCTTTCTTTCTTTATTTTAAAATAAAATAAAATAGACACGTAGAATAAAACAAATGTTATTTTCATTGTGTGACATTTTTTAGATATTTTTAAATTATATTTCTCCAAATAATTTATTCCTCAAAAAGGATTTAATTTTAATGGAAAACTTTTATTAAATGTCAATCAACAGAAAGGGGGCGGTACTTGGCGTTGATTGGCTATTATTTTACATTGCAATATTAGTCAGTTGGGTACCTATTGAAGGTTTTTGTTTTTTTTAGCCATGCAAAATATAGCCTGCTCATCTAATAATGAATAAATATAAATAATATAGTTTCACTGTAAAATAAATAAATAAATAAAGTTGCTGCCTTAATTTTTTAAGTCCAAACAACTTGGATGTTTGAGTCATTCAATTTAGATTACATTAAACTGACTTTTAAAAAATGAGTTGAATCTTGTATAACTATTAAATAAAAATTAATGAGTTAAAGCTATGCAAAATTATATGTTTTCCCTTTGACAGTATGGCCACAACTACACAGGCTTTCTACTAAAACAAAGGAGACCCTGTTTGAACTGATATACACCGATCAGGCATAACATTTTGACCACCTTCCTAATATTGTGTTGGTCCCCCTCTTGCTTCCAAAACAGCCCTGACCCGTCGAGGCATGGACTCCACTAGACCCCCCTGTGGTATCTGGCACCAAGATGTTAGCAGCAGATCCTTTAAGTCTTGTACGGTGCGAGGTGGGGCCTCCATGGATCGGACTTGTTTGTTCAGCACATCCCACAGATGCTCGATTGGATTGAGATCTGGGGAATATGGAGGCCATGTCAACACCTCAAACTCATTATTGTGCTCCTCAAAACATTCTTGAACCATTTTTTTTGCTGTGTGGCAGGACACATTATCCTGCTGAAAGAGGCCACAGCCTCCAGGGAATACCGTTTCCATGAAAGGGTGTACATGGTCTGCAACAATGCTTAGGTAGGTGGTACATGTCCAAGTAACATCCACATGGATGGCAGGACCCAAGGTTTCCCAGCAGAACATTGCCCAAAGCATCACACTGCCTCCGCTTGCCTTCTTCCCATAGTGCATCCTGGTGCCATGTGTTCCCCAGGTAAGCGGCCTTTGCGCACCCGGCCATCCATGTGATGTAAAAGAAAACGTGACTCATCAGACCAGGCCACCTTCTTTTATTGCTCCGTGGTCCAGTTCTGATGCTCACATGCCCACTGTTGGCGCTTTCGGCGGTGGACAGGGGTCAACATGGACACCCTGACTGGTCTGTGGCTATTCAGCCCCATACACAACAAACTGCGATGCACTGTGCATTCTGACACCTTTCTATCAGAACCAGAATTAACTTCTTGAGCAATTTGAGCTAAAGTTGCTCGCTGGACCACACGGGCCAGCCTTCGCTCCCCACGTGCATCAATGAGCCTTGTCCACCCATGACCCTGTCACCGGTTCACCACTGTTCCTTCCTTGGACTACTTTTGATAGACACTGACCACTGCAGACCAGAAACACCCCACAAGAGCTGCAGTTTTAGAGATGCACTGACCCAGTCGTCTAGCCATCACAATTTGGCCCTTTTGGCTCAAATCCTCACGCATGCCCATTTTTCCTGCTTCTACCACATCAACTTTGAGGACAAAATGTTCTCTTGCTGCCTAATATATCCCACCCACTAACAGGTGCCGTGATGAAGAGATAATCAGTGTTATTCACTTCACCTGGTCATTATGTTATGCCTGATTGGTGTATCACCAATACTGTACACTCTGACGCCCTCTGCTGGTCATTTGTATTCATACATATGCACAGAGCTCAGTATGCATTACGTATGTATCAAACATATTTTTTTTCTATTCTTTGAAAGCCCTAATAATGGATATAAGACAAATATATGAAATATTGTAGCTGTCTATGACATGATAATTTATTAAAATTTATTTTATTTTGCATTTCACTCTTTTTAAACCCATTTAAATGAAATTGGGTGGAAATGTAGGAATGTTGTATGTCAAAATATGGTAAGATATTAAAATGATCCACAGAGATTTCATAGCTTAGGCTACTTAGCGCACACAATCTGTTTACCAATGAGGCCAAGACAGCTTCACAGGAGCTGAAGTCCTCTGGGACAGAAATGAGACAACAAAATCATGCAGCATGCGCATTTCATAAATCTGTATGATTGTATGAAGCCAAGAAAAACAGCCTATGACATCTCACGTAAAAGGCTTGAAAAGAGAAAAATAAATAAAGTGAGATTCTATACTTTGTGTTAAAATCCCAAGCATAAACTCAGGAACTTGTATAAGACTTCCTTCAACAGGAAAGTGACCAAAAAAGCAAGTAAAAACAACCACACTGGAGGGGCTTTACAACCAAAAGGTTAATGTGCATGTCCTTAATCCCGCCTTTGGAATGGCCTTAAAAATCATAGTCACATCTATTTTGGAATCAGAGCAAATTTCCCAAAAATAATGTGCTTTTTGTAAAGAAGCTTTTATATGATGTGTAACAGAGACCCATAAATGTAATTGCATCCTTACATTTTTACAACTATTAGGCTAATTTTGTAAACTTAAAAAACAAAATCTAATATATGATGGATTGTGCTGAGAATTATGGCAATGGCCATTTCTCTATTGTATTTTTATTATTATTTTTTATTATACATATTGCCTATTAATTTGTTGGTCCATTATTTATTTTAATAAATTATACTTTTTTATTTACTTCTAAAAACACATTTTATTGTAAAATAAAAGTAAAAATCAGACGCAATGCCTTTTAAAATATAATGTTTTACCATGTGGTCATGGGCTACACCCATTTATCTAAATTATTATAATTATTAATAAAAAAATATTGTAATAACATTAGTTAACATAACAATTATCAATACTACAGCATTTATTCATCTAGGTTAATGTTAATTTTTACACTTACATTTTTAAGATAAAAAGTTGTATCTGATAATAGATAATGCACTGTGAACTACAAATATATGATCAATAAGTTACGACAACAAATGTTTTTGCATTGCTTTAACTAATAAGTAAGTAGCCTAACTAATAAGTTATTTTATAAAAGCAATTATCAACTTTTTTAAAACAAGATTAAACTCATTTTTAACGTAATTTTATTGTAATTTAAGTTGAAATGACTTAAACATCCAAGTTTATCGTACTTAAAAATTGAAAATTGATTTTTTTACATTGCATGAATATTTTTATTGTCTAACATTAACAAAGGTTAATAAATACTATATATATATATATATATATATATATATATATATATATATATATATATATATATATATATATATATCGTTCATGTTAATGTATTAATGTGCAAATGAGGCCTTATTGTAAAGTGTTACCTTTTACCTTATTTTTTAAAATATATTATATTAATTATATTATAGCCTATATTTATGGGCTGTATATGAAGCAGTATAGATTATATACAGTCATATGTTTTAACAAAATGTTAGAATGTGTAAACAGGGGTTGAAGCACTGAATAATTCAGTATTTTCCGTTTGTGCATAACATTATATGCGAAAAGGACAGGAGGAATGGGTGGACCCCAAAGGCCTGTTGACCAATCCCCTTTAAAGCAACTTGTTGGGCAAGTTTTGTTATTTAGACGCTCGCTGTCATTGACTGACCCACTTCATTGAATGCACTGTGTGTGTGTGAGAGTGTGTGTATGGCTAATAGATGCGCTGTAGAATAACGCGAACGATGAACGCCGGTTTGACGCTGTTTACTTTATCATTATGCTGTTTCGGTTCTATTCAAGCCAAATCCCCGACGCAGTCCTGTCCCATCGGACAGTTCTTACTAAAAAATCAGTGCGTCCTCTGTCATCCCACCTGCACGGAGTGTAAGGGTCATGAGCTATTCGAGTGCATCGAGTGTGGTTTAGGTAAGTGATAGTTCACTATTATATTCTGTAGTTTAACACTGAAGTATCTATTGAATCAAACAGGTGCCTCCATTTGGGACCGTGCATATATCCCCGTTGCCAGCGCGCATGCGCAAATCTCTTTTTTATAGCGATGTCTCTACTTCGTGGTTACATTTTCAGAACATTACGGTAGCTTAATATGTCATTCAAAGCGAGATATACCAGAGAAAAAAAATAATTGTTTGTAAGTAACCTATTAAGTAAGTCGCTATTGTGCTAAATAAAATGGAACTAAAAATGTTTTAGGTTGTTTTGGCCATTGTGGTACGAATCTGTGGCAGCATTGTGCAGGTTCACAAAGGGATTTTCCAAGAGACAATTGGGAAGGCAAACCTCCCAGTCCTCCCTACACAGCTGCTGCGGAAAAACAATGAATCCGCTCTCCCTATTTATCAAAACGACAAAGAATGCTTTACCTCAAAGGGGAGTTTGTTTAGTGACCTCAAACATGAAAGTGTTGTGCACACTTTTAATTACAGGAAGAGTTAAAATTAAGGCCATTTTAAACACAAATTAATCGGCTATGCTTCTGAACAGTAGGCCTAATCAGCTTTCCTGAAGAAGTTTGACAGTATAGGCCTACTTTTA
Source organism: Gobiocypris rarus (assembly GCA_023029165.1). Classification (NCBI taxonomy): domain Eukaryota; kingdom Metazoa; phylum Chordata; class Actinopteri; order Cypriniformes; family Gobionidae; genus Gobiocypris; species Gobiocypris rarus. The sequence continues at coordinate 18,729,147 of CM040913.1, forward strand.
TCTGACAAACATGGGAGTGGGAAAAACTGAGACCACTTCCTTTTCAGCGTTGTGAAAGCTTTCTGTTTGGACGTAGTTAAAAAGTCCTCAAGTTATCTGATTCCTCAAGCTACTTCTGGCAGTAGCTCCCGGTGTTTTCGTGAGCCTCAGTCCCAGCAATTTCAGATTTTCTGTGCCCTAAAGCTATCATTTTGGAAATATTTTCTGCTGTGTCCCAAATGGTATACTGTGTACAGTATGCACTTATATATGCATGCACTATGTAGTCTACCATGTACATTTTATATGGTTAATTTATAACACAGCATCAAAGTTTGATGGCTTCTTCCCTTAAAGTCAGCAAGAAACAGAAGTTGCTTTAAAAACACTTCTCAAACAAAAAAAAAAAAAAACGTGATTTTGTCGGGGAATTGATTGGATCGTTATCGTTTGCAGTTTTCAGTGTGAACACACTTACAAAATGGCATTGAAAAGTGCAGAAATACGTGAATTGGGACATCTCTACGTTCTCTACGTCTGGGTAGTTAAAAGGGACAGTTCAGCCAGTATGAAAATCTTTTCCATAGAGTGACAGTTCATAATGACCTCATCTGTCAAGTTCTTAAAAGTTTCCATACTATTCTAAGTCTTCGGAAGTTGTAATAGCTGTTTATGAGGAACAGTTCGAAATTTAAATCAGTGTTCACTAATCTTGCTATACACTCTAGCTTTCAAATCAAATACAGTACCTTTTGATGGATATAAATTAGGGATGCGCGATATATAGATATTGTAATGAGATCATCATTATAATTGTGTGCTTGGGACATGGCTTTTAATGATGAGACTTTTGTTTTTGCAGTCAGGCTTTCAAAAATTTTGATTTAGATTTCTCTGCCAATTTATCGGTTATCGGCTTTCAAATATTAAAATTGTTGGTTATCGGTATCGGACAAAATTGTAATATTGGTGCATCCCTAATATAAATAACAGCATTCAGATTTGGAACGACTTGAGGGTGAGTAAATAATGACAGAATTTATATTTTTGGTTGAACTATTCCTTTAATACAGCATGAATATGCAAACTCTAGTCTTAAGCAAACCAAGCCACTCTTTTGAGTTCTGTTAGTAGGCGTTCATGGTTGCCATCCCTCCTTTTCAAGCATCTCAAAGAAGAGTGCTGTAACTCTTAATCTCTCTCCTGGCAGCCCGGGCCGGTTGAGGGGGGAGGCCTTGCATCAGTTAGTGTGTGACAACATTGCCAAAAGTGCCCATTCCCTCTCCATAGCCCTTGTTTATGTGTCCTGGTCTTGGCAAAACCAGTAAGCCAGATAGTTGCTACTGTTTCTATTTAAAGAAGAGTTCATGATGGACACCAGCAGATGTTGATGTTTGAGTTTCATAATCGTAGCGATTTGTTTGCAGAAAAGAATAAGCATATAGTGTGGCTTCATCTCCGGCCTAGAACATTTAACACTTCACTTCAAAACGACAGCAAAGACAGCAAAGATTTGATGCACTGAAATCATTTCCCCCAGAAAACAGCTGCTTTATATTTGTTTAGGAAAGTATTTTTGCATTATGGTAATAATTTGTTGTACTGCAACATAATTTTTTTTACTGTTGGAACTACATGATTGCAAAAACTCAAAAGTAAATGTCACAGTAATGACAATTGGGAGTTCAAGTGCACTTAATTGTCATGGAAATAATGTCAAATTACAAGCAAAATGATCTTAGTCTTAAAAATACCACACATGCTCATGCTTTGATGACATTCACACATGGTTGCTAGTGTTGGAATGACCTCTGACCAATGTGAAAATGCTGTCATGCTGTATTTCATTAAGAGGAAGCTAGTCATCCATTTAACCTGCAGGACATACAAAGGACATTCAAATTCTTTACAAACGTTCCTGACATTGTAATACCTTTTGTTTTTCATAAACACACTGCCCAGCTTAAAAAATAAGTCACTGTTTGGATTTAAATAGGCAAATGCTTAAGAGTCAATGATTGGATCATTATTGCAGTGATTCTAATGTTTCTAGCATTTTATATGTTTGGCAATAGTTCCTCAAACCCTAAATAATGGAGTGTGTAGCTTTTAGTTTTTTTAAACAACCATGTAGGAAGACACATCACGGCCATATTTCAGGATGACAATGTCAAGATTCATCAGGCTCGAATTGTGAACGAATGGTTGGGAGGGAGCATGAAGAATCATTTTGAGTCCAGAGGTTAAATTCATTGAAAGTCTTTGGGATGTGCTGGAGGAGTCTTTACAGAGTGCTGGACTCTTGCATTGTCAAGACAAGATCTTGACCAAAAATTGATTCACCTCTTGATGGAAATAACCCAAATATCCAAAGTTAAACCTTATTCTATCATCTGATTACTGTAACTGGACCATTATTTAAATGAATCATTTGGCTCATTGGTCCCATATCATTATACATGGATTTTGTGGGTCATTGCAGATGAGGAGGGGAAGGAGCGTTTCCTGTATCAGGGTCACTGCAGAATACACTGCCCACGCGAGTTTTATCCGGACCGAGACCAGTACACCTGCCTTCCATGTATGCCTAATTGTGAGATCTGTGCTGATGCCAACGTGTGTGCCAAGTGCAGAGAAGGATACAAGCTTCAAAGTGGCATCTGTCTGACAGTCCTGTGTGGAGTTGGTGAGTTTATCCTTTAATAAAACCAATAGTGAATTCAGCATTGCAACATTCAGCACTTTCAGATGTCACTTGACGAATTTGCTAAATGAAATGCTTTGATGACCAGATCAAAACGGCAGAACTGTGGTATTGCTTTAACAGTTGAAACAAATTCATACTGAGTAGCTTAGCTTACAAAACCAAAAGTAGTTTATAAGCACTGAAAAAAATTCAATGAAAAATAAGAATTGTCTAAATTATGTTTTGATGCTGACACGTATGCCAACAAAATGAATTTTTGTTAGATTTCAATTCTGGGTATGCAAATTAGTACATATTTAGTTAGAAAATGCATTGCATATTCAAACACAACAATTCAGAGAACATGTCATACAAAACTTAATGTACTGTGATTAATCAACTGTGGAATGCATGGTGATATCTATTATTCAATACTTTTACCCTGTTCACCCTGTTAAACATTGCAACAGACATCTATCACACAGTTTAAACGAATCAAACGAATAAAAACAAACTGGAATTTGAATCAAATTTGAGGACAAGAACTAGCTATTATATAACTTATTAAATAATCGTGTAACATTTATATACAAAAAGTCTGATACTCACAGACATTTGCTTCAACAGGTCAGGTTCAGGACCCGGATACGCGAGAATGTATAGACTGTGGTATCGGCTGTAAAACATGTTCCACAGGTAAGTAACATACTTTTATTGGCTATGTGTGTATAGTATTTCATGTTTCATTATTTTAAAGGGTTAGTTCACCCAAAAATGAAAATTAGCCCATGACATCCTAGATGTATATGACATTCTTCTTTCAGACAAATAAAAGTTATATTAAAAAAGTCCTGGCTCTTGTAAGCTTTATAATGGCATTGACTGTTGCTCTGTTTTTGAAGTCCATAAAAGAGCATCTGTCCGTCAAATAACCTGCTCCACACGGCTCCGAAAGGTTAATAAATGCATTTGGAAGTGAATTGATGCGTTTGTGTAAGAAAAATATCCATATTTAAAACTTTATTAAGTAAAGTTTCGGCCGATCACTTTCCGTATTCAGTTTATGGAAAAAGTGTTGAAAGTGCCTCTGCAGTTCAAAGGCTTACGTTACCAGGTACGCTCATCAGACGTCGCGCACGCATCTTGAACTCCGAGGAGGCACTTTCAACAATTTTCCTGAACTTTAATTCAGAAAGTTTTAAATATGGATATTTTTCTTACATAAATGCAATGATTTCCTTCAGAAGGCCTTTATCAACCCCGGAGCCATGTGGAGCATATTATTTGATTGAAAGATGCATTTTTTTATCGACTTCAAAAACAGAGCAACAGTCACTCCCATTATAAAGCTTGGAAGAGCCAGGACTTTTTAATATAACTCAACTTGTATTTGTCTGACAGAAGAATGTCATATACACCTAGGATGACTTGAGGGTGTGTAAATCATGGGCTAATTTTCATTTTTGGGTGAACTATCCCTTTAATAGTGCAGTATTATGTAATGTCTGTAATATTACGATGAATTATTCACTAATACGTATTTCTTTCAGCCTCCTTCAGTCTGTTTTCCTGTTTTTTCTCTGTTATGTACTAGTTTTATGCTTAGCAGAATAACCTGCATAATATTTGCTGAAATCTGATACTTGTTTCTTACTAATTCTGGGGTGCTGATTCAAAAAATATTGTCTGACATGTCACACATTTTCACACAATATGATTTGCATTCTGTAGCATTTTTGCTTTTGACAATAATTTTTAAGGTGAAAAAGCCTTGCATTATCCCTTAATCACCAGAAAAACTGCCACAAAGACACAATTCCTGTTTTCCTCTGAGCAAGTTTACAACTCTTTGTTCTATTCTCATTCGATTTTGACATGTATAATATAATTTTCAAGGTTAGAATTATGGATTGTGACATTGGTGGCAATGGTTCAATGATCTTCTTAAGCTTGTGATGCTTTTCAGGAATGCAGCCCCAGATGTTTTGTCTGCAATGGGTTGCAATTAGTGCACAGTGACAAATGAACAAAAACAGTCTTTAGTCAATTATCCAATGATAAGGGAGTCCAATAGAGGAGGGTCTCTGGAGATGTGGAGCTATAGAGGGATGTGACCAAATAGAGGTTGACAGAGGAAACCACCATGGAATAGGCTATGGTGGGAGGAGCCATGAAGGAGCCATGATTAAAGCCCATGGTGGAACCGAAGGTGGGAGGAGATAGGGTGGAGCTTTGACCACCAGGAGACTTGGAGACCAAGGCAGAGCCAAGGAGACACAGAGACCAAGTGACACTATAGGTCCTGGAGGCCAAGGTGGAGCCGTGGTGACGAGCGGTCGAGGTGGAGCCAGGGTGCTGGAAGACTTAGGCAGGGCCAGTGGGACTGAGGACCAAGGCAGCCAGACAGAACCGAAAGCCGGGAAGTCTGTGGCATGGGCAGAGCGACATCAAGGGGAGCCATAAGGATGTCCCAGGTGGAGCCAAGGGGGCAAGAACCAAGGTGAAGCCGACAGGTCGACGGGCTGAGGTGGAGTGACATGCTTGGCAGCCCGAGGCAAAACCAGGGGAACCACTTGACAAGGCAGAACTGGAGACCGGAAGACCTGGATCCGAGCAGCAGGGCGGAGCCAACATAGAAGGCGCCAAAGGGACTGTAGGGAGTCAGTGGTGGTAGGGCAAAGGAAGTGGCTAGTATAAGCAGAGGAGGCAGGAGAGAGAGGCTGGGTGGCAACAATACCGATAGTTGTATTGACCAGCGACACAGGAGACTTGGAGCTGTGTGGAACCAGTGGAGATGCAGGAGACTTGGAGCTGGGAGGACCAGTCCATCAAATAAAGTTACAGAGACCCTGCACAGCTCACAGGAGTATGGGTGGGCTCAAGTCCATTCCTTCAAACTACACAAGGACACCAACAGGAACAGAACATTTTGCCAGCTCACGCACCTGGTCAGACATCGGTGTCTGTACCTTATAATGCATTGTATGGTCTCCTGAATAATTGTAACCATAGTTATAATATAATACATATATATTCATTATTACACCATTAGAAAGTATAATGCATTAAAACAAATAAGCAACCAGTTTCAGATGTAACCAGAAATCTGCAAATATTATAATGCATTTTAATTTTTCTTACAATTATTTATGAAAAGATATAATGCATTATAATGTACATTATGAATACCCTTATAATGCATTATACAAAAAGGCTTCAAGTAAACCTTTTTGTGCAAAAATTCAAGATTCAGGGCTGTGTAATCATTACATATTTTGTGTCCACAACAGATGAGCCGGAGGTTTGCAACAGCTGCACAGATGGCTACTTCCTGTAAGTTTCTGTATTATATTATATTAGAAATATTTGTCAGTTTATTTCTACTGCTTTGCAATTTAAGCTATGTTGAAGTCTTCTGGAGCATAATGCGGAGAAACTTTGAAGAGAACAGAGGTTCGATTGTGTGTTTCTCCCTGTGTTATGGCCTCCAACTATTGTGTGCATCAGATTTCACTTTCAGTTAAGTCTCACACGGATACCTGAGATCCAGGCTGCTCGACATAGAGGCACCTCTTATGAGTTTTTCCCTCAACTCACTCGGTCTGTCCTTCTCTCTCTCTCCTCACTAATTTGAGCCCATCTCCTCCTCGCTCGGTTGAAGCTGGAGGACTTTCTTTGCTCAGAGAGTTGGAGTGTCTTGTACGAGAGTCCTGACTAATGAATGTCCACTCAGAGAGGAAAAGAGCAATGTTAATCCCCCTGAACATTCCTCATGCTTTCATTGTGCTTGCGGCGTTGCCATGGCAGCTGTTGTCCGCCGTCCCGCTCAAACATCTTGCTTAAGTGTTGAGTTCCAAAGTGAGGCACCTCTGTGTCTCAGACGGAGCACTTGATCAGCCATGCTTATCAACTAACTAGAATAAGATGTGTTTAACATAGAGCAAACGTGGTTTATGTAGTTTCAATCAATTTATCTTGTACCTTATAATTTATTTAGACTCTTTTTAAAGTTTTAATACACTAAGAACCAGTGAGACATTTGAAGACAAAGTTATTCTTTATCATTACTATTTTCCACATTTTAGAATAACGATAAAGTCATCAAAACTATGAAAAACTGACTATAATGTGAAATGTTTATATTTTAGCTTCCTACAATCATTGTATAGACTCTGCACATTCATCCATTAAAAAATAGTTTGTATAGAAATTCATACAATACATAAGCTCAACTAATTTCAAGAAATAAATTCAGTCAAATATGTGCAAACTGTGTTAATTATTTTTTTCAGGATTTTTGTGCTTTATTTTTTATTTTATAGGAAAAATGAGGCTGCATTTACTTGATGATCAACAGTAATATTGTGAAATATTATTACGATTCAAAATAAAAATTTTCTATTCTAATACATTTTATAATATAATTTATAATGATATGCAAAGCTTAATTTTTAGCATCATTACTCCAGTCTTCAGTGTCACATTTCAAGCACTGCAGTGCACACAATAATCAGAAGATTGATTGGTTGATTTGAAGATTGTGTTCTTCCCAAATGGTCTATACAACAGATTTCAGAATTATGATAGAATCATGAGAGAAGACTGAGTTAAAAGCCCCCGGATGATCTTTCATTCTGATGCTTTCATTTATCAGAGGTCTATTGCCGAAAGGTTGATTTGAAGGTTTGATGGCTGAATGATTCCAGAAACACTGCCGAGGGCAGATGCGCTGTGGTTTTGGGATGGTGTTCATTTCTATGGTGTGGTTAATGTTCTCTGGTTACTCTTCACCCATACTCCCTTTGTCAAAGCACTGAAACAAACAGCCCCGGGCTCCCATAGTCTCAACCTTCATTATATCCCTCCACCCTGAAGGTGGAGCTTGTGAATCAGAGTGCGTCTTTGATTCAAAAATAAGTCTACAAAGACAGTTGCTGCTCTGAAGCTGTTCCAAAGTCTTTGTAAGCAAGCTTTCAAACAGGTCCAAGTGATAGAGTGGTTTTTGATTTTGTTTGATACTGAGTTTTTCTTGGCTTTTGCCCACATTATTTGAGTGCAAAAACCATATTCACACATCGGACAGTTTAACAGCTCAATTCACTTATTTACCACTGTGTTGAATTTAAATTAAATCATGTCCACAGCAAGTGAACATTTTGTCCTCAAAGTTGATGTGTTAGAAGCTGAAAATGGTAGTATCTGTCAAAAGTAGTGAAGCGGTGACTGGGTCATGGGCTGCCATGGCTCATTGATGCACGTGGGGAGCGAAGGCTGGCCCGTGTGGTCCGATCAAACAGACGAGTTACTGTAGCTTATATTGCTCAAGAAGTTAATGCTGGTTCTGAAAGGTGTCAGAATACACAGTACACCAATTGTATATGAAGCAAAGGTTAGGCACAAATTATGCGAATGGAAAGAAGGAAGTAAACACAATGGTATTACAGCAAGAGATGCTGCATCCTCCAGTCACAACTGACCTGTAAGATTGCGCAAGGCCATGTGAATTGCTGTGTTTTTAGGATTAACTGACATAAAAAAGCTAAAAAAAACATGCTTATTCTACAAAGCACCCCTCAAATAATATGTTGAAGGCCTGCTCACTTTTTAAACAATGCAGTTGTTTCCCCCTCGGACAATGACCACAATAACCTTTTGTTATTTGCCTTGCTTGTTTTTCTCTGCAACAGATTTGGGGCGAAAAGCTTCGACATGAACAACATGTGTTAGCTGTGCTATTTCTCTATCTTTTTACTCTCGAGTCTTTCTTCCTACAGCGCCCCCAACAGTTTACATAGCCTACTTTCCTAAGTTATATATATTTTCCCCTTACATTATATTAGTGCAAATTATCTACAATAAACAAAAACATGAAACAAATTAAATAATTATTTTATATTCTGAGGTCAATACACAGTTAATATGTGACAAGGCTTTTTTGTTTGTTATCTATCCATAAAGATACAGACACCAGTGTCGTCAGCACTGTCCCCAGAGGACCTATGAGGACCGGGGTAGAGGACTGTGCATCAGCTGCCGAGATCCGTGTGTGGACTGCTGGAGCGATGCCCTGTGTCTCACTTGCCAGAGCGGATACTTCCTGAACAGTGCGTACTCTGCTTCCTCTGAACGCCTCGCTAAAGTTCGCTCTCATTTTCCTGTCTGATAGCCATAGCTGTTTCAGTCATATTACTTTGGCTGGTTAAATCGAGCCTATAAAGCATTAATTATTGTATAATATTTATAGAGGAAATATATAATTTAAATGTATGCTATGTTAAAGCTGTTTTTGATTATTCGGCTGTAGCGCTCTTGATGATCTATTTGCTTGTGAAACTCCAGAGGGCTATAACTACAGTCACTTATATTGAAACTCTGGAGAATTTAGTTATTTCTATAATGCTAATGTAAATTGTCAAAGAGATAGCAATATATTTAATAATATTTAAATGTATATCAATATAAATGTTTATATACTTTACATATAATATTTAAAGGTGAAGTAATTTTCAACACGTCACCAAACAGAATTGCAAAAAAAAAAAAAACCCTTTTGCCATTGGTCGACCAAGCAGTTTGTATTAAAAACAATAAAAGACGAAAACTTAAAAAAGAATGCCAAGGTTGAAAAAACAATTACATTTCTTGTCCATTAACTGGTAAGTAGTACCATTTTCAAGGTTAAAAAATGCCCCCAAAAAAAAACATTTTATTCTAGCTTCATGCATTCTTTTTTTATCAACACTTGAATGTGATCACTTGAAAGTTTTATATTAAAAAGCAACATTTTGAGCACTCTTTCAGAAGATGTGTCATAGCGCCCCTACTGTATAACAGTAAAAACACGGAAAGTGGGACATTTCTGTCAATGCCGGAGAAGTGTTTTTTCACAAATGATGGAAATTTCCGTTAATAGCGGGAAAGAGTTTATTTACTTAATTTACTGCTTATATTAATTATTTACATACATACATGAATAGTTCAGCCATGAAACTCTATTCACGTTCTGATTTCATTGTACCTTCCACAGCCAATCAATTTCACATATTTATTACTACTTCCCTTTATTACCACAGCACATCCGAACAAATACACTAGCTCTGCTTGCTATACAAATTCTTTTTTTAGCCCTCTGCCTCCCCAGCACCACCTGCCTAGATCTGCTACAGTGGGTCTCAGCATGTTTCCATTCATTTTATGTTCTTCAATTTCAAGAAATTTCCATCATTTATGAGACCACTTCACCGGCATTGGTGGAAATTTCCATCTTTCCTTGTTTTCACTGTTATACGGTAGTGGGGACGCTATGACATCTTCAGTAAGAGTACAGAATCTCCTAATCAAAACACATGCGAAGAAGACGCAGAAACAAGCAATATCATATGTAATCATAAGCATATGTAAAATAATGTGATCCTCAACATTAAACAGCATATAAATCAAAACTGCCTAATGTTACTGAATGAAATGTCGACCCAGGACGAGCTATAGGACTGTGTTGGTGGACTCGATCTACTCCATCTGTGTTTTCATCATCGTTTTGAATCCAATCTCGATGTAGGTTTTGACAAAAATGAGAAAATTTTCTCAGCTTAATGCTCAATTTTTCTTTTTTACATTTTTTATGAAACTTTCCCATATTCAAGAATATGAATTAAGCTAGAATAAAAGATGAATGAAAGAATGCATTAAGCTAGAATAAAAGGTTTGTTTGTTTGTTGTTGTTTTTTAAAGCAAAGTTTCAGTTCTTTCTATATTGCATTTTCAGAAATTCCTACAACAAAATATTCTAGGGGCCATGAAACTTTTATGAAAATGAATAAAAATGCTGGCGGTGGCTGGCAACTTGAAAAAGTTAATCAAATGTTTTATAAACTGTTCCGAGAGTTATTATGGCTAAAACTATAAACTCCTTTTATATTAATTTTTTTTTTATAAATTATTTAATAATTATGTTAACATGTTTCAACAAGAAAAAAGGTTGAGAATGCCTGATAGAGATGTGCTTCAGAAAAAGGACACATTGTGTGTCATGGGTGTGTGCAGGCAGGAAGACGAAGATGGGTAAATACAGAACAAAGAAACATGACAAATTAAAACAAACTGAAAGTTCATGAACAAAACAGAATGGGGACATTGTGCACAGCAGCACTCGCTTATTTGAATAGGAAATAGAAATGGGATGCAAATATGGTTAATGCAAAATTTGACTGGGTCTTTCAGGCTACAAAATTCACACACTAAAACAATAATTCTATGAAATAACACAACTGAGCCACTACCAGTAAAAAGTAAGAAGTATCTTATGCTCACCAAGGCTGCATTTATATAATCAAAAACATGTCACATGATCCTTCAGAAATCACAGATAATTTCTTATAATTATCAGTTGAAAACATTTGCTTTATATTTTGATGGAAACTGTGCTAAAAAACAATTTTCAGGATTCTTTGATAGTTTAATAAAACAGCATTTAATATTTACTGTTACTTCGATCAATTGAATGCATCCTTGCCAAATAAACGTATGAACTTGTTTCACTAAATAAATAAAACTTAGAGGTTAAACAAGTCTGTGGACATACATTTACATCTTTTTGCATTCACCCGGTCAGATGGCACCTGTGTGAAGGAGTGCCCGGCAGACACATTTAAAGACACCAGAGGGTGGCGCTGTCAGCCCTGTCACAGCTCCTGTCTGACCTGCCAAGGCCCTGGAGTGAGAGACTGCGACAGATGCAGTGGCTGGAGCCGCCCAGTTTACGGGAAGTGCCCGGTGATCAGCTGCCTGGAAGGCCAATATGTTGATGGTGAGAACTTCTGCCATTGAATATAAGAACAATACAAAAGAATAAGTCTGCCTTCTGTTGCAAACTTGCTATATAGTCTTAAATGTGCTTATGTCTGTCACAGTTGGTGTAATACTGCCATCTGTTGATAGTACTACACTTTAGCAGGGATTCTCAAACTGTTCTTATATTAATTTAATATTTGTAACAGTTTTTAACAAGTATCAAATTTAATACTGTATAACAACATATGTCGCTTTGGCTTTCATTTAATGACAATAATGATCCAATTATTGGTAACACTTTATTTTACAGTGTACTTTACAAGTTGCATGTAGTTATTATAGTAATTACATTCAATTATGTATAATTACATGCTATTTAATCCTAAACCAAACACTGTAAACCCTAACGCTCAAAATACTTAATTGGTTTGAGTAGGACAACCGTAAATTAAACAAATTAGCTCAGTCAACTTAACTTTTATGAGTATTTAACACTTTCTTTTTCTTTCAAGTTTTCAGAACTGATATATTTTAAGTAAACTGGACTGTTTCATTGTTTTGAGTTTTATTAAATTATTTATTTTAATTTAACGGAACTTAAGTTTAACTGAAACTGGGCTGGGATTTCTATTTCCCAGCATGCTTTGCCCATGGGACCCGAAAGGGAGAGTAAATGTTAAAATTAAGTGTTATATCATGTTTTTTGTGCAAGATTAATGTTAAGTGGGAGATGTAGTACAGATTAATGTTTTGTTATGCTAATGTAGAAGTGTTTGCTGAGTGCTTACTTAAATTTTGAATTTCTTAACTTAAAAATTGAGGCAATTGACTAACTAAATTTTTTAATAATACAGTATAAAGGGGCCTGTATGAAAATATACAGCTGCCTTTACATTAAGAAGATCCTTGTCAATTATATTTTATTATTATTTATATTCTAGTATTTATATTATAGTGTAATTATTATAGTATTACAGTATATTTTGAATGAGCTTTTCATTTTTATATTTTCATTTTTAATTTTTAATTTTTAACTTAAGTTATTTTTATTTCAATTTTAGTATTCGTAATTTAAGTACTTCAACTTATTTCAGAGAACATTTTCTCATTTGCTTTTAAGTTTTTTAATCAAATCATCATGTTTGGCATCAGAAATTTTGAAAATCCTTGTAGTAAATCAAGGAAAACTATGTATAAATATAGTGTTTTTCTCTTACTTCAAAGGGGAAAGTCGCACTTGTCGTTACTGTGATGGATCCTGCCTGACATGTTATGGCCCCAAGGCTCAGAATTGCATCACCTGTGCCACCGGTAACGTATAGGTTAGCTTTCCTTTCCCTCCCACCTGATAAACAGACTGTAAACCAGGGACAGGTAACGTCAGTCCTGCAGAGTTTAGCTCCAACCCTGGAAAAAAAACTCACCTGCCTGAAGCTTTACATAAATTAGCTTGTTCAGATTTGTTTGCAGGAGAGCAGCACTCCAGGACGGACGTTGCCTATCCCTGCTGTAAACATTTCCTTTGAATTGGTTCCTGCTTCAAAGGAACTTGCTCAATAGATAAGCTATTCATTAGACACCTGTTTGCTTTTTTCAACCACTCTAATTGCTGTAATTTTTACCAGGATACATGTTGGAGCAGGAATCCGTGTGTGTAGACCGCTGCCCTCTTGGTTTCTTTGGAAACAGCTCCAGTCTGCTATGTGAGAGGTGTTCTGCTAACTGTGAGGCCTGTGAGAGCAGAGACGAGTGTGTGAGCTGTAAGACGGACACTTACCAGCTCTATCTGTTCCAGGGCAGCTGCTGGTCTGAGTGCCCAGAGTGAGTCGCAAATGGCTGTAACTTCTGGAACATGCTTTACGGGCTGGAACATGCTTTATTATTTATATAATAATATATTTAAAATATAATCACTGGTATAAATACTGCGGATCAAGGACCTAGACTGAAACCTAATCCTTACCCTATAGCAAGTACATGTAGTTAATTAATATTACTCAGTACTTAAGTGTATAATTACAGTGAAACACACATTAACATAAAGTGAAACCAAATGTAAGAAAATAAGTGAAACTAAAAGCCAAACGACCTTGTGTAATCCTGACTGCCATTCAGAAGCAGACATTGATGATGATGCAAGAGGGGGTAAAAATGAGTATCTGTTGTTTTTCTTGCAGAGGTTATTTTGAGACGGAGCTGGGGACATGCGAACCCTGTGATGAACTATGTCTGACCTGCGACGGCACAAGCAAGCAATGCCTTTCATGTCGAGAAGGCCTTCATCTGGCCAACGGGCAGTGCAAGCAAAACTGCGCCACCATGAACTACGTGGCAGAAGACGGCACATGCAGACGCTGTGCTCCTCACTGCGACGTGTGCACCAGTTTTTACACCTGCACTAGTGAGTGATTGTTACTGCTGAGATCATGAGTAAAAGTCGAGTAGGAAAACCTGTCAGGGTCACTTCAACAGAATGAAATTGAATTCATCTTCCCTGTTGTATTATCTTGTGTGCTATCTATCCATGTGTAAGAGAGTTTACAGATTACAGACGGTTATAACACATTTAGTTTACTTTCACTGGAAATTTGATTCAAATGTTGTATAAATATTTAATTTCAGAGTGCAGTTTCCTCTATTTGCTCTTAAACGGGGCATGTAAGGCCGTCTGTCCGAAGGGTTACTTTGAAGATTTGGATAAGGGGATCTGTGTGAACTGCGATCCCACCTGTGCAACCTGCTCTGGTCCTCTCTCTGACGACTGCGAGACCTGCTCTTCCCTCACCCCGAAACTCTACGAGGGCACATGCCTGGAGGTGTGCCCAGCAGGCACTTATTACCAGAGCTCTGATAAGGAATGCCAGGGTAAAGTACTAGCTGTAATCGAATGTTTATTCTTACCAGTATAATCTTGGTTATATAAGCATACTTTGGTTTTTCAATGCATATGTATGCTAAAGAATGCATAATAAGCACAATGTACATTTGCTCATCATTGTATAATACACTTTTTACACATACGCTAAGCATACTGGTTATATGGAAAACTGCCTTTTATAATCACAATAGTTATCTAGATGAATGCGGCTGATATGCAAACAAACATTTTCTCACATATGTCCCATATTTGGCTCTGTAGAATGTCACCAGACGTGTGCACGCTGTGAGGGTCCTGAACCCACCCAGTGTCTGCAGTGTGAAAAGGGTCTCGTTCTTGATCCCAACACCATGATGTGTGGGGTTACCGGGGATTCAGACTGCCCTCCCAGAACATTCCTCCAAAACAACCAGTTCACTTGCCAAGCATGTCATCGGCTCTGCCAGTCCTGCGAGGGGCCGGGACCCACTGACTGCCAGACCTGTGTCTTGCCCAGCTACCTCCACAGTACGAATGACTTGAACTTGTGTCAATACATGTCTATTTCTCTTGTATACAGCATATCTACTATTAAAGTGCCCCTATTATGCTTTGTCAAATGTCTAATGTAGCTGTTTGTAAATGTAAAAGGTCTGCAGTTTAAAAGATCAAAAAAAAGTTATTGTCTCCTTATACAAAAAATCGGTTCTAGACTGCCAGAAACGAATTTCACTTCTGTAATACATCTATGCAGGTTTTTTTGTTTTTGCATGGCTGCCTGCGAACAATGTCTACTCTGACCCGCCCTCAAACACTTTAGGTTTGTGTTGTTGACATGTCGAGACTATGCTGTTTTCTCATTGTACACACTTCCAAACGGTAAGGATGTTAAGAGTCAGTGGTTAAAATACATTTTTACAACGATACCAAGCCTACCGAGCTAAAATTCAGATATGGTAATGGCTGTTTAGTTTCTGACATGCGCTGTAAGCTGTAGACCAATCACAACAGACTGGGCCATTTGACCAATCAGAGCAGAGTAGGCTTATGGAAAGGAATAAAAAAAATAAAAAATCTGAATTAAAAATAAATAAATAATTCAAATAGCAGAATAGGGGCACTTTAACATTGTAATTGGAAATGTTTGTAATTATTAATATTGAATTAAAGTGTTAATGAGCTGTGGTTCTGCTTTTAATCCTTCTCTAGCATCTAAAGTGCAGTAGAAGAAATTGTGTTTTTAATGTACAAGTTCTACTTAAAGTTACTGTGTTTGTGTTCCAGATGGTTCATGTGTGAGCAAGTGTCCTGTGGGAACATACAGTGCGCATGAGGAGGCTGACGGGGTAGATCTGGGTTTCTGTATGCCCTGTGACCATGTGTGTGCTACCTGCACCGGGGCGTCTCCCAGAGACTGTCTGAGCTGTGCACCAGACTACCTTCATCTTCTCTCTCATCTCTGTGTTAGCCACTGCCCCACAGGGTGAGATCATCACACACACACACACACTCATGTCTGGTGCGCTATCCTTCTGGGGACTCGCCATAGGCGTAATGGTTTTTATATTGTAAAAACTGTAAATGTTATCCCCCTACACTGCCCCTGCCCCTAAACCTACCCATCACAGGAAACATTCTGCATTTTAAAATTTTCATAAAAACTCATCCTGTATGATTTATAAGCTTTTGTGCCCGTGGGGACCTCAATTTTGGTAGGAGATTTTGACACGAGTCCCCATGAGTCTGTCTGCAGTCAGGTTAGTCCCCACCAGGACAGACAGACAGACAGACAGACAGACAGACAGACAGACAGACAGACAGACAGACAGACAGACAGACAGACAGACAGACAGACAGACAGACACACACACACACACACACACACACACACACACACACACACACACACACACACACATATGTTTGTTTTTGTGAAATGTGGGACATTCCATAGGCGTAATGCATTTTATACTGTACAAACCATATTTTCTATCCCCTACACTGCCCCTGCCCCTAAACCTACCCATCACAGGAGACTGCGCAGTTTACTTTCTGTGAAAAACCTCATCCTGTGTGATTTATAAGCATTTTGAAAAGTGAGGACATGGGAACGTCCTCATATTTCACCCTTATTTTGTAATACCTATGTCATACCCATGTCATTACACACATTTGTGTCCTGATATTTCACAAAAACATGCCCACACACACACACACACACACACACACACACACACACACACACACACACACACACACACACACACACACACACACACACACACACACACACACACACACACACACACACACACACACACACACACACACAGGGTGTTAAGCGACAAAAGCTCATCATTGTGTGAGGGCAACGAAGGCTATCATCTGGTCCAAACCAACAGAAAGTCTACTGTAGCATGAGTCACAGAATAATGTAATGATGGTTTCAGGAATGTGTCACAACACACTTTGCATCACACCATGCTGCGTATGGGGCTGTGTAGCTACAGACTGGTCAGAGTGGCCATGATGACTCCTGTCCCCTGACGAAAGTGCCTACAATGGGCATGTGAGCATCAGAACTGGAGTCATGTAAGGAGGACGCCTGGTCCGATGATTCCGGTTTTCTTTTATATCACGTGGATGGATGTGTGAGTGTGCACCGTGATGGCACTAGGATGCACTGTGGGAAGATTGTGGAGGAAGTGTGATGCTCTAGGCAATGTTTTACTTGGAAACTTTGGGTCTGGCCATTCACGTGGATGTAAATTGGACACCTACCTAAACATTGTTGCAGACCAGGTACACTCTATGGCAATGGCGGAAGTGGCACACTGCCACACATTGTTCAGGAATGGCTTAAGGAACATGAAGGTTTCCCTGGCCTTTAATTTCCTCTTATCTCAATCCAATTGAGTATCTGAGATGTGCTGGACCAACATTTACATAGTGGCTCCACCTCAAAACCTTCAGGACTTGAAGTATCCTTCACAAGACAACTTCAGGGTTCTTGTAGAGTCCTTGACTAAGCGAGTTTGCGCTGTTTTGATGGTACGTGGAAGACCAACAGCATATTAGGCATAATGTCTTGGCTCATCTGTGTAAATTTGGGTGCAGCATTAAAAAAACAAAAACAATCATTTAAACAGTTCACTACAAAACATGAAAAAAAAAGATAAAATGTAGGGCCTGAAATGACGTCTCAACCGAACTTAAAAGGATTCGGATCTGTATTAAAAGTTAGTTCACCCCAAAATTAAAATTTGAGCATGATTTAAGCCATCCTAGGCGAATATGACATTCTTCTTTCAGACAAATACAATCAGAGTTATAAAAAAAATTCTGAAGCGAAGCCTCCTCTTTATTGTCTGCATATAATAGCTAAAGATATGTCTTGATGTCCCTTCCTCAGGTACTACAGCTCAGGGGAGCGCTGCGAGAAGTGTGACCGTTCCTGTGAGCAGTGCACGGGCCCAGGGCCCGACGCCTGCAGGGTGTGCACACCTCCTTTGTTGGACCTACAGGGCACCAGACAGTGCGTTGATCAGTGTCCGCAGCGCTTTTTTGAGAGCGAGCACAGCTGTATACAGTGCCACACCAGCTGCAAGTCCTGCACAGGTGCTTCTGTTATTATCATTTTTACATTTTATGAGATTCTGTAATGCCACCATCATTTTAAGGTGGCCCTTGTTTCTTCACAAAATGTCAATGCAAATAGGTATTCTTTTTGTTGACTGGTTTTAATGTGCTACAATGCATTCTTTAGAAACAGCTTTGAAATACCTGAAATACCTGTTGACCTGATTGCTGTAACAAGAAAGAATATAACAAGGAAGCATTCCTGTCAATCTCTAAGGAAGTTAGGCCTGAAAGGATTCCTTGAAAAAAAAGATTTTAAATCTAGTTGTTAGTAGGTACTCGTACTTACCTCCCACTTCACTACTATTATAGTATAGTAGGGTTCACTACTATTTAAGCTCAATAAACAGAACTTACAGCACAATATTTAAAATCAACTCGGATTTAAGATTTAAAGAAGTGAAAATCTGACGACAAAAATAACTTTGGATTAGCATCTCTTGGAATGTAACAGCAGACACCTTCCTTGCCCTTTCTCATGTTTGTGTTTGTGTTGTTTGCAGATAACACTCCTCAGGGCTGTGTGACGTGTGACTGGGGCAGTGTCCTGCAGGACGGCGTGTGTTACCCTCGCTGTGAGGAGAGTCGATATTACTCACAGGGTGTAAGTGCTAATGTTAGAGGGGTTGTGGAAGTTTATCCCTGTATTTACGATAAATACCAATACAGGATTAGGTGCTATGTAAAAAGATGAAACCTATCATCATTAATTCTTTAAAAAATGTGAGCCATCCACCTGCCAGTTGTAACAAATGTTCGTCTGTTAGAATGTCATCGATAGATAAGGAAGGAAGTATACTGTATAGACATCTTAAAAGATAGTGACTCATTGTGCAAGACATTTTGCAACCCACTTGTGCAAGACATCGATATCAGTGATTACAACATGGATGCACACACTGTGCGTTTTAAGTTTACACAATTTAACAAAGTGTTTTAACTATATTGTCCTCATCTTCACAATACCTGCAGAACTTCTGTTGATTCGGTCCACGTTAATACTGCCTGGCCTTGAACACGGGCTGGTTATATGCAAATTTGGGAAGGCATAAATATTAATGATCATCGTTTTTCAGTGGTATTTTTCAAACATAAGATTTACCTATGAAGGAGGAAACAATGGTGTTTGAGACTCATGGTATGCTAGTTCCATGTACAGAGCTCTTATTATTCAACTATGCCAACGTAAATACAGTTTTCCATTCTAGGGCACCTTTAAAAAAAAAAAAAAAAAAATGCTAGTAGAAAGTATGGTTTTTAAAGGGGGGTTGAAATACTGTTTCATGCATACTGAGTTTTTTACACTTTTAAAGACTTGGATTCCCATGCTAAACATGGACAAAGTTTCAAAACATAAGTTGGACGTTTGATGGAGTGTTTCTGTGTCAGGTCCTGGGTCAACATATGTTGTTGATCCTGGAGCAACATTCCTGTCTGAAAATGTAGTCCTAACTATATCCCTACCCCTAAACCTACCCATAACTTATCCCTAAAAAATCTGAGGAAAATAATAGGTGAATAACACGGATGTAGAAGCACCTAACCCTGGTAAGAAGAAATTTGACATAAAATGTAAACTTCAAATCTGATTGGTTGGTTGGAATGTTGATCCAGGGTCAACAAAGATGTTGATCCAGGAACATGTTGTACTTGGTGAAATCAGATTCATCTTCCAGTTTCTCACTAGTTTCGGAAAGTTTTTTTTCGAGTATGGGTCTGTGTGACGTCAAATGGGGCGGAATTTCCTTGTACAGGCCGCAGGGGCTCTTCTCCCGGAAGGGCGCGTGCGCAACCAGAGCGAGATACATTTCTTACTGTATGTAAGAAATGTATTTCAATTTATCATAAAATGGCCCTGATATTTCACTAGACATTAAGAAATCATGTTAATTTCAAATACTTATATCACTGACAACAGTAGTCCGGCCAGGATATTGTCATTTTAAAAGTAAAGTTGCTGCCCTCAACTGATGTTGATGTTGACATGTTGTGGCCTGAAGCGCCACCCTCCACTTATCTACCAATCATGAAGTCAGTAGTGTTTCAGCATCCGGGTTGCCAGCTCTGCTCTAGTTAACACAGCTGCAGCTACACACTTTTTGGATAAAAATGTCTAACTTTACGAAACCTAAAAGACCTCTCATTAAGCATAAACATAAGTAACAAAAAAAATAAAAAAATAAATAAAAAAAACTTACAGTGTAGGACTCGTCACTTGCCATTGGAAGCTCCATGTAGCAGCCTACGTTCCTGCTGGATCCTGCAACCTATCTGGCAACCTCGAGTCAGGGGAAGGGGAGAGGGGATAGACCGCTCTACAGTAATTTGAAAGTGATTGCGGTACCAGTTTTGGCCACAATCCTACATACAAGTCCTTTAAGGATGTCACAGCTTACAGACACTCTCAATGCAATGGACCCTTTTCACAGACTGTGATGACGCGTTTTAACGGTCATTAATATCATAAATCCTGCAACATTTTTTGTATTTTCATTTATTTTTTCCAAATGTGTGTACATTTATAACGCTACTAGTTTGTATTATATTACTTTTGCATCAAATAACAAAAAAACAACTTACCTGCTGTGAGGGTGTTTCTAATACAGCGTCTATGGGAGTGATGGTAAAAATAACATATGTCTCTCTTTTCACTGCCGTTATGAATCTCACAATTTTTTGTGAAATCATTATTTTTGCGTTTTTCTTTTGCTATTTGACCAAATCGGGACACAAAAAAAAACATTTAATGTATTCTCTCATTCACCGCTATAAAAGTTAACCCAACTATGACGACTTCCACTCTGAGAAACCCGGAAATGTGAAAAGGGTCTATAGCTGCGCGCGCTCGTGATTATTTAGCTCCGCCCACACGATACGCCTCCAGCCGCTCGTTTTTTTCCGGAAAGACTCGGAACAGCATATCTTTCTTTTATAAATAAAATAAAACTAAAAGACTTTTCGTAGATAAGAAGGATGCAATACTATTCCATATTTACTCAAGACTGAAACTGCCCAGCAAGCAATAGCCGTCATTTCACCGTCTAGGTTAACTATAGACCCGATATAGCCCGGCTATGAGTAACCCAGGTTTAGCCAAAATAACCTTGAATTTGTTACAAGTCATTTTTGCCCAAATAATTTGTGATACGTATGATATTCCATCATGTAAGAAAAGTGAAGAGTGATTACAAGGTGTTTGGTTTCATTTCTTTCATGTTTTATGCGTATAGGCTGTGCATAGCCACAATTTAGCTCCTATATAGACCGGGTAGTTTGCAGCCCACTTGTAGCCAAAATTCAAAACTGATTAATTGTTTTTGGCATGTAGCGCAATGATATGGTTGATATCCCATAATGTTCGCAATGTCAGTAATATCTGCAAGATGTGTCATGGTCATATGTTTCATGACAAGGTCTATCTGGGCTACGTGTAGTCTGCTTTTAGCCCACCCGCATTTGTAAACATATTAATTAGTATTATATTTAACATTCACTTAAAATGTAAGACAGTCAAATAATATTGTAGATCGTATATATTATTTGTCTCTCTTCCATTTTAAGTTACATATAAAAATGCGATTACAATTCTCAACCGCTAGATGGCAACTGTAGCCTGGACTACTGGCAACGCCAGATCTCGCGATAAACTTTTCTGTTTTGAGTGATTTTTTTTTACACAAGAGGAGGAGAACAACAACGGGCAACAGCAAACGTTAAATGACATTCTTTGGCCTTGTAAGTATCTGTGTTTTCGTTTATACATGTATTCATTATATTATTTGTTATTGTGTAGGAACCCTGATATTTTAGCTAGTAACATTATAGAATAAGCCATGTTGTGGTTAGCTTAACATGCTACATGTATCTGTAGCCTACCTTCAAGTCGATAAACAAGAAGCATGTGCATATATCATAATTTGTTATGAAAGCCACAAATATGCTTTTACTCTTTGGATCATTATATGAAAATATGAGTCTTTGACTTGGCAAGGCAAAGTTGTATAGCACATTTCAAAAAGCCATAAGTGCTTTACATAACACATAAAAACAACATTGGGTAATGTAAAAAGAAGACATTTAAAAAAACACTTTAAAATTGCTCAATAGAAAATAAAAACATGATAAAACAGGAGAGTAAAAGTATAAATCAGTATTCCTTCCCATTTAATAAAAGGCAGCGGCAAACAGTAATGTCTTTAAACTTGATTTAAAAGAATTAAGAGTTGCAGCAGAACTGCAGTTTTTCTGTGAGTTTGTTCCAGATATATTGTACATAAAAACAGAATTCTGCTTCTCCATGTTTAGTTTTAACTCTGGGGACAGAAAGCAGACCTGTCCCAAATGACCTGAGAGGATGGTTCATAATGCAGCAGAAGAGCAGAAATTTACTTTGGCCCTTAACCATTCCATGCTTTAAAAGCCAGCAGTGGTATTTTGAAATAAATTATTTGAAAGACAGGAAGCCAGTGTAAAAAACTCAGAACTGGAGTGCCGTGATCCACTTTCTTGGATTTTAAGACATTAGGTTGACTGGAAATTATCCAGCAATCAGTCAACACAGCACAATAATGAATATACAGAACAGAACACACACATGCACAGCACATTGCACAGTGCACACACAGAGGAATAAAATCACCTTTCCTAATTGTCTATCTCGTTCTAATGCAAAATGGTGGCTAAAACATATTTTAAACCCAAAAATAATAATCTGTCATCATTTACTCACCCTCAAGTTGTTTCTTTCGTCTGTTGAACACAAAATAAGATATTTTGAAGAATCTGTGTAATCAAATGGTTTATGGACCCCACTGACTTCCATCGTATTTATTTTCCTACAATGAAAGTCAATGGCTATCAAATGTCTGGTTATCAACATTCTTCAAAATATATATTTTTGTATGTTCAACAGAAGAAAGAAACCCATACAGGCTTTGGAACAACTTGAGGGTGAGTAAATGATGACTATCTCTTTAAACATGTCACATACACATATCTTAACCTTTTATAGCCCAGCTCTAGTGTGCATACAAGCAAAAGAGAATGACTTTGTCACAATAACTGTAAATAAAGTAAAAATAATGTCAACAATGCTTTTCTTGTGTAATGTTTTGTTTCTTATTTGGCAGATGCTGTGATGACCGACTTCCCAGCTGCAAAAGAGTTTGAGTTAAGGAATGCAATAAAGCCAACAATGTTTTAAAACCAACAAAAGGGTTAGGTCTTTATTTTGTCATTCTTTATATATATTTTTATTTTTATTTTACGTTGTTATTATTCCATATTTCTTATCCCAATTTGATATTTAATTGTATTTTTAACATTTTGTTTGTTAATTTTTATGTTTTGATCTTTTTGTATTATCTTAAGTTGTCTATGTTGTCAATGTTCTTTTTTTTTTAAATAAAACCTTTATATTTAATTTGTTTGGATGGATTGTTATTATTGAGAACCTGTTATATTTGAGTGGAAATAATTCTTTGGCTATTTTGTTATCTGTTATGTGTATATATATATATATATATATATATATATATATATATATATATATATATATATATATATATATATATATATATATATATATATATATATATATATATAAGAATAGTCATTTGTTAGCCGTCTATTTGATGACTGTCTATTCTTGGGCTATGATTAGACGTCTATTAGATTTTCACTGACAGCCTAAATTCAGCCTTGTTTTAGCCTAGACCCATATTTGCTGTCTATTAGACGTATATATGTAGTCGTTCAATAGCCGTCTAATCTTGGGCTATGATTGACGTCTATTCTTGGGCTATGATTAGGCGTCTATTAGATTTTCACTGACAGCCCAAATTTAGCCTTGTTTTAGCCTAGACGCCTGGGCTATGTTTTAACGGCTATTAGACGTCTTTTAGACGCAAAATTGCTTGCTGGGTGATTACATTACATTTAGATTACATTTACAATCCTATGTCTTTACAAATCATCAAAACTGGTTCTTCAAGTAAAATCTAGGTTACAGTGGTATGTCCATAAAAAGATGTGAACAATAAGTTAATGCAAATTTAGTGTGAAGGTATATAGTTATATCCAATTTTGCAATTTTTTAAAAATGCCTTTAGTTTAAATAATACAAATTTTACCACAGAACAAATCATGGTTTTAGAAAATGATATGCTTCAAATTTCAATTCAATTCAATTCAATTCACATTTATTTGTATAGCATTTTTCACAATACATATCGTTTCAAAGCAGCTTCACAGAAAATGCATGTGTCTATATTACAATTTCAAAATGTATTGAAGCAAAACTTAAAAGTGATTTTTTTTTTTTTAAGTTCAACAATACACTGCAACTGTCTGAAAAAATATTGAATTCCTTGTGTGTCTCTTTCAATGGTGTTAGGGAGTTTGTGAACCCTGTGACGAGTCCTGTAAACATTGTTCCAGTGCCGGGCCCCAGAGCTGTCTCACCTGTCATCCTGGTTTTGCCCTACATGCCACGGACGGTCAGTGTTTGCCCTGCTGCCAGACTGGGCAGAAGGACAGGAAGTGCTGTCTCTGTGATTCAGGCTCAGGTATTCTTTTTAAGTATTCACTTTATTATTTGCATATAAATAATATTTACAATAGGAGTCATATATTTCCTGTTTCCTGTTCCATGTTATCTATTTGACTTACAAGCCATTAGGGCTGTAATCTCCCAGTCGATTAGTCGATTCTTAGTTGATACGTTCTGGCTTGACCAAAATTCTGATTGGTCGATTTTTTGCCGCATTCATTTCATTCATTTTGCCGCGTTCATTCAATCAGTTTTGGAAAGCACTAATTGCTAATAGGGGTGTTTTCAGAGCACCCCTGTTTCACAGGGAACAGTCTGTCTTCAGAACATCCCACTTGTTTTCACTTCTTTTGGATTAGCCCAACCCACTGGAGAAGAGAGACAGATTGAAGTAGGCTAATTTGCTGTATATTATTTATGCTTAATATCTATGCTTTATTTTTCAGTTATGTACTTTATTTAGTTTCTGCTCTTGATCTGGTTTGTTTAATAAATATTCCTTTTTTATTAAAGTGGACATGCCTTTTGTGTTTAAGAGTAAACGCTTTAAGTTAATAGTCGTGTCTCAGCCGCGAAGCTGAGGAGAGCCAAGAGCATAAAGACCAGATGATCGCGGAAGATTTGGTTTCAAAGCGAAATGTAAAGGTGCCTAATTTAGCGTGTTTGTCATTGTACTGTGTTGTTGTTGAGTTTTTCAATAAGAGTAATAGGCAAGGCAGGCAAGGCAAGTTTATTTATATAGCACATTTCATACACAATGGCAATTCAAAGTGCTTTACATGAAAATGAAATTAAAATAGTGATAAGAATTAAGAATACCACGTGTAAGACTTAAAAATAAAACAGGATAATTAAAAACAGTTGTAAAGAGAATTTTTAAAATAAGAAGACAATAGAAATATATAGTTGTAAAGATATTTAAAAAGAATAAAATTATTACAGTGTATATATAGATAAAAATAAAATAAAAATTAAGATGATGCATAGATTAGAATAGGTGCAATCAGTCGGACGTACAGTGGCACAGAGCTCATTCAGTAAAGGCACAGCTGAACAGATGTGTTTTGAGTCTAGATTTGAATGTGGCTACTGTTGGAGCACATCTGATCTCTTCTGGAAGCTGGTTCCAGCTACGGCTGGCACAATAGCTGAACGCAGACTCTCCTTTCTTTGAGTGAACTCTTGGTATTTCTAGCTGACTTGATCCTGATGATCTGAGTGATCTGATGGGTTTGTATTTAATCAGCATATCTGCAATGTATTGAGGTCCTAGGTCATTGAGTGATTTATAAACAAGTAATAATATTTTAAAATTGATCCTAAATGTAACTGGAAGCCAGTGTAAAGACCTGAGGACTGGCGTGATATGGTCATATTTTCTTGTTCTGCTCAGAATCCTGGCCGCAGCATTCTGTATGAGCTGCAGCTGTCTAATGGTCTTTTGGGAAGGCCGGTTAGAAGACCATTACAATAGTCCACCCTGCTGGTGATGAAAGCATGAACGAGTTTCTCTAAGTCTTGCCTGGAAACAAAGCATCTAATTCTTGCAATATTTTTCAGATGATAGTAAGCTGATTTAGTTATTGCTTTGACATGACTATTGAAACTCAGGTCTGACTCCAAAATCACACCAAGATTCCTGACTTGATTTTTTGTTATTAGACCTTTTGTCTCAAGATATGCTCACCTTGAGAATTTCATCTTCGTTTCCAAATGTAATGATTTCAGTTTTGTTTTTGTTTAACTGGAGATAGTTTTGGCTCATCCAACTGTTAATTTCATCAATGCATTTGCACAGGAGTCAATGGGGCTATAGTCATTAGGTGATAGTGCTAAGTAGATCTGGGTGTCGTCAGCATAGCTGTGGTAAGCCATTTGGTTCTCTCTCATTATTTGGCTCAGTGGCAGCATATACAGGTTGAATAGGAGTGGTGCTAGAATTGACCCTTGTGGGACTCGCAAGTCATGGATGTCCAGTCAGACTTATGGTCACCTATACTCACATAATAACCTCTCCCTTCTAAGTACGACCTGAACCATTTAAGGACCATCCCAGAAAGTCCGACCCAGTTTTCCAGCCTGTCAAGAAGTATGTTATGGTCAACAGTGTCGAATGCGGCACTGAGGTCGAGTAGCACCAGAATTGATGTTTTGCCTGTATCTGTATTGAGGCGAATATCATTTATGATCTTTATGAGCGCTGTTTCTGTGCTGTGATGTGGTCGGAAACCAGATTGAAAATTGTCAAAGTATCCGTTTGAGCTTAAGAATTTGTTCAGCTGACTGAAGACAACTTTTCAATGATCTTGCCTATGAAGGAGATTTGAGATTGGTCGGTAGTTGTTCAATATGGAGTTATCCAGATTTCTCTTTTTCAGAAGAGGCTTAACTACTGCGGTTTTAAGGAGTTTGGAAAATTCCCATTGAGAAGTGATGAGTTTACCACTTCTAGCAGATCTGCTTCTAAACAGTTAAACACACTTTTGAAAAAGAAGTGGGAGTGTGTCAAGGAGGCAGGTTGATGTTTTAAGGTGCTGCACCGTTTCTTCTAAAATTTTATAATCAATTGCTTCAAAATCAGACATAGTAACTTTCCGAGGTTGTGGTCTGATCTGACTGACCTAAAGCAACTCACGGATGTGCTGATCGCCTTCCTGATATTATTTATTTTCTCTGAGAAGAAGGAAGCAAACTCACTGCATTTGCTGTCAGAGAGCATTTCACTGGGAATGTGACTCGGGGGGTTTGTCAGTCTCTCTACAGTAGCAAAAGAGTGCGCGTGTTGTTTATGTTTCTGTTTATAATATTTGAGAAGAAGGTCTGTCTAGCCTTGCCTAGTTCCACATTGAAATCATGAAGGCTGTCTTTATAGATGTTATAATGGATTATAAGTTTTGTCTTCCGCCACATGCGTTCAGATTTCCTGCATTGTCTTTTCATTATTTGCACTGCCGTTGAGTTTCTCCAAGGTGCTTTCTGTCTTCCACTCTTTTTCTTGACTTTCTCAGGAGCAATATTATCAATTACACTCTTAACTTTTGAGTTAAAGGAGTCAAGGAGAGAATCAACAGAGTCTGCAGATATGCTTGGTGTTAGAGATATAGCCTTCATAAATAGCTCACTAGTGTTCTCATTTAAGCTTCTCTTTTGACAGCGACAGATCTAGCTTCAATGGCAGGAGAGATTGAAATATCAAAGAAAATACAGAAATGATCAGACAATGCTACATCTTTAACAACAATTGATGAAATGTTTAGACCCTTGCTGATAAGTAAGTCTAGAGTGTGTCCACGATTGTGTGTGGGACCATGTACATGCTGTGTCAAATCAAAAGTGTTAATAACAGTCATGAGCTCTTTTGTTGTACTGGATTCAGCATTGTCTATGTGAATGTTAAAATCCCCAGCAATGGCAAAACAATCAAACTCTGAGGAGATTATTGATAACAGCTCTGTAAAGTCCTCAGTAAAGGATGGAGAGTATTTTGGAGGCCTGTAAACAATGATAAGCAGGATGGAGCACCTTTTAACACAATACCCAGATATTCAAAAGACAGATAGTCACCAAATGACACTTGCTTACATTGATAGACATCTTTAAAAGAGCAGCAATACCCCCACCTCTTCTAAACGCTCTGGACATACTCATAAAAGTAAAGTTAGGAGGGGCTGTTTCATTGAGGACTGTTGCACTGCAGTTTTCTTCAAGCCAAGTTTCATTTAGAAGCAAAAATCTAGGTTGTTTGTGGTTATTAAGTCATTGACTAGAAATGATTTGTTCTTAAGTGAACGGATATTTAAAAGTGCTAACTTAACAGTATTAATTTTTTCCCCCACAGTAATCTTAGTTTGACATGTAATAGGCAGCAGATTAGATGGGTTTGCTATACGGTCTGAGAAGGTCTTACACTTTCTATCACGTAACAGAACTGAAATAGAGAAAGAGACAGGCACACTGGGTTCCCGCTGCTCTGTAAACATTTGATAAAGTTACTGTTATCATGGCGGGACCCAACACACATCACTGAGAGCTGGTATCAGTTGTTTTGGGTTCACCTACAACAGATGGAGGAGGGTGTTGGCCCTGGCGTTGTGACCAAGAAATCTCACAGGAGGAGGCTGAGAGCGAGCTGGGCCCACAGGCTTTGATGGTTGTGGGGCTCGACGCTCTTTGGTTGATATCTGGGGCTCGCAGAAATCGAGTGTGATAGTCTGGTTCCAGCATAGACCATTTGCTCCATTCTCTCTGAGAAGCTCAGAAGCGGGGATGCTGGTGAGAGGGATAACATGTCTGGTGAGGGTGGCTGTTGTTCTGGTGTTATCGGAGGCTGAATTATGTTATCATCCATTTCATGGAGTGACTTAGACATTTCATGCAGTTTCCTGTTCAGACTAGTCATAAAGCGTAACAGTTCACTAGTCTGACCCCTTAGAGCCCACCCTTTCGTGCACCTCCACAGTATGGGCAGAGATGTTACTGTTCAGTCCCTCAATCTGTGTTAGTTCTAATATGTCACAGTCTGTCTGTGGTGAGCACTGTGGGCGGGACTCAGCTGGGAGTGTGTCCGTGAGCAGTGGCTGTTGTGGCTGCGTGATGTTATCAGTGTCCTTGTGGAGTGTGACATGTCCATTCAGATGCTGAAATGAAGTCCTGTAGTCGTCCATAGTCTGTTCAGGTGTGTGTGTGCCATTCAGGTCGAGTGGGTTAGCACACACAGCTGAGGGATGGTGTAGGAAAAGTGAATATTGTCCTTTAGCACTCTTGCACCAAGTTTGTTTGGGTGAAGGCCATTTGATGTAAACAATTGTCTCTGGCTCCAGAATAGATTAAAGTTGTCGATGAAGTTCACTCCTTTATGTTGCAGGTTTTTGCAGCCATGTATTAAGCCCAAGTAACCGTGAAAACCTATTTGTTCCTCTTGCTGGAAGTGGTCCACTGATGAACGGTTGAACTTTTAGTTTTCTAAGTGTTTCAAAAAGTACATTGAAATCCCTCTTAATGAGTTCTGACTGCTCTCTCTGAATATCGATTTTCCCCACATGAATGACAAGTCGATTTGCAGTCTTATGTTTCATCAGAATGTTCTGAATTTCCCTGTTTACGTCAGAAACTGTAGCTTGTGGAAGGCAGCATGTAGTTGTATCCCTGCTGCTAATGTTTCTGACTGTGGAGTCCCCCACTATCAGAGTCCTGGGCTCGGCTGCGCTCTGAGCTGAGTGCCGCTGTCTGCTCGACCTTGAGCGCCTTTTGGTATCAGTGTTAGCTGCTGGCTGATACGATCTGTGTTCGTTTACATTCATCACATTTGGGGATTCATCACCCACATTCATTAATACTTCAAATCTGTTTTCAAGTTGTATAGTTGGTGGTAGGAAATCAGCGTTTGCAATCCTTGTGTCTGGGGTAGAGCATGCTAATGTTGCAGTATGTGACGCTCGTGACAATCTGATGTCTCGGGTCCCTTTGGGTCTTGCTCCCTGTTTGTGCCATCGATTAGTGTGTTGATCAGTTATTTGTTTCCCCTGTTGGGTAGCACTATGTTTATGGGACTCACCGGCAGTGTGCTGAGGGCGTTCATTTTGAAGCTCTGTGTGATCTGCCTGGTTCGGTGGTTCCGCAAATAACTTTGTTTCAAGAACTGCAATCCTCTGTAAAAGTCTGTGGCAGTTTGTGCAGCAAGTAGATTCTAGAGGAGGCATTTTCTTATCCTTTTGAATGTAGGCAGCTGTGTTTTCCCTTCTCCGGAATGTAAGCTGATGGCAGTGGGAGGCTGGTTGGATGGAATATTCGCTTTTTGTAGTAATCCAGTCACCAGAGTTTCAAATTTTATCATTGAAGTCAAGCTTTGTTGTTTGAGCACTGTGCTGATTTACAGAAGTTGAAATTACGAAATTACGAGATAAAATATAGAAGCGATAGAGCAAAGCTCGGAGCAGTAAGCAAGAGCGTCGAACAGTAGCAAAGCAGGAAGCAAAAATGGGCTAATGAACCCACAATTCAAGGAACCCGCTCCTGAATTGGTGCTCCAAAACCAAAACTTAAGTGCGCGGTGGCACAGAGCGCGCATTTACGGATGAACTGTCATTCACGGTGTGTGTGCACTGGCACATTTGCAGTTCATGCATATAACTTTCATATGAATTCATTGAAACCACTCACTTTGCTCCGCTCCGTTATTAATGCCCGAGCGGCCGTGTGCATTACTTCTGGTTATATAGAATTAGTGATTTAAAAGCCCAGTCGGTGATACCGGGATTACCGGTGATTAACCGGTGGGAAAATTTCCTCACCTTCACATCCCTATTGACAACATAGTAGGCTACTATATTTTCGGAAATATGATATGCTTAGGTGCATGTGATGCAACGCTGTCAGAGCCGACAGACTCGTGTGTCAGACTCATTTCAGTGCAAAATAATCAGGTCAAAACCGATTCAATATACTGCAAATAGCCTACTAGTTTTTTATGTTTATTTATAATTAATTTTAGGCAGACAACAAGGCTACCAAGTACTGCGCACAGTGCTCAGCTAATTAATGTATCGTTTTTTTTTCCTAACGTCATTTTTGGTCGATTTTAGTAGAACATTTCAGTTGACCAAGATTTTCTTTGGTCTATTACAGCCCTACAAGCCATTCAACAGCTTTTTGTGAGGAACAGATCAAAAACCAGGAAGTATATAAGGGCGCCTTGCAAACATGACACCGCTTTTCGTCTGAAGGGACTGTTTGGCTGGCAGGCAGGCCCAGAGGCATGGCAATGAGATGCAGCGTCTCGTTCCCTGTTCTCAGGGAACTACGGTTACAGTTGTAACTGGAGACGCCACCAGGGAGGCCTGACCTGTCAGTGTCTGCCTCAGGCCAGACCTCAGAGACAGGCTATCCTGGAGAGCAGCGCTCAGCGTAGTGCTTTCCGACCCTTGTTAGCGAGGGGAGTTCAGCTGCTCGATCCTAGGATCTACTGAGCACATATCACACAGGCGCTCAGTCAAACGCTGAGAAACCATCCGTGCTGGCTGCCGGAGCGTCCAAATAGTAGAGCTCGCCTTCAGGGAGGCCTGGAGAAGCCTACTGCCTGATAACAGTCAAAGCTAGCCGTCGAGGTAGCTGGAATCGGGACTCGCTCCCTCAAGGAGACCTAGAGAGGCTTGGCACATAGTAGCCGCCCATGCTAACTGAATGGGTGCCTCGACAGAGGAGTGGAGACCAGGACTTGTTCGTTCAAGAGGGCTTAGTGAAGCCCACGCCCGACAGCAGACCAGGCTAGCTGTCTGAGCTTCCTTGCGCAGGGACCTGGAACCGGGAACTCCCCTTCAGGGAGGCCTAGAGGGGCTTACTACCAGCTAGCCCACTGTCCAAGCTCAGGGGCTCACCCTCAGGGAGGCCTGGAGAGGCCTGCTACCTGCTAGCCAGACATGCGAACCGTCAGAAGTGACTGATGTCCTGGAGCTCGTCATGGAGGCCAATGAGGCCTCCCACACAGTAGCGAGTCTTTAGGGCGGCCTGGAGAGGCCTACTGCCTAATGGCAGCCCACTGGTAGAAGCCCAGTGACTAAAGGCCAGGAAAGTGTCCTCATGGGAGGCTAGTTGAAGCCTGCTACCCAATGGCAAATCCCATAGGGAGGCCCCACAGGGCCTACTACCTGTCAGCCATCCATGCTACCCGTAACCGGCACTGGGGACTGGGGAACAACCTCAGGGAGGCCTGGTGAGGCCTGCCACCTGATAGCAGAACATGCTAGCTGCCCGAGTAGCTGAACTCAGGGGCTCACCTCCAGGGAGGCCTAGCTCCCCATCAGGCTCACTGTCATAGAGACTGGAAACCGGGAACTCGCCCTGAGGGAGGCCTGGTGAGACCTACTACCTGCCATCCAGTGACTGGAGCCCAAGAACACCTCCTCAGAGGAAGCCAGGCAAGGCCTGCTGCAACACAGCAGGCCCAGGAGGCCTGGTGAGGCCTACTATCTGCCGTCCAGTGACTGCCGTCCTGGGGAGAATTCTCCCAGGCACACATGGGCCACGACGTCGAGACTCTCCCGCAAGGAGGCCTACTACCTGCTTGTAGTCCACTGCCCAGACTGCCCATGCTAGCTGCTCACAGCCTTCACACACCCCTTCCTGGGGCTGGCTCCATCCCATAGGCTTACAGGGCCTTCCATGCGATGGCGCAGTCTCACCAGCAGTGCCTACAGACATGGACCTATACACTTTGCCAAAAACAGTGTACTCAGCAGAAAAAAAACGCCTTAAACCCTCTAAAGAGAGAGGAGTACAACTTAAGTCACCTGCTTCTGGGCGGCCGCCTTTTCCATCCAGCGGCCTGCCATTCATGCGAGGGCGTCAGCCATGGCAATGCTTCGGATTCCAGGGGATCCTCTGACCAAACCATCTTGAAGCAAGAGGTTGCGAAGTGCAGCTCAACCCGAGCCCTAAAAGGTGGAGCAGAAGACACAGAGCAAAGGGTAAAAAATATTTACAAATATGCTACCCACTGGCTGTAAAATCCTCCAGGATGAGGCCAGGGGCCACCAGAATGCGGGGTTTAGAGAGAATTACTCTTAGCTCACCCTCAGGGAGGGGACCCATAATCAATGATGGCTGCAGTTAGGATACACTTCTCCCGGGAGTCCGCCTCTCTGCACCTCACCCTCGACTGAGAGGGCACACAAGAGGCGATGCTGGCCCTCGGGCCTTCTTTACGGTCCTCGGGCCATGCCTCCCGCCAGCCTGGGACCAGATCTCAGTGGTACGCAGGTCCTCAGGGAAACCACCGCATCAGAGAAACACCCCCTGATTGAGATCTCTCTGCAAATCTGCCCGTAGCGCATGCAACACCACCATGGTGTGAAAAGTGGCACTGGGCTGATCTGCTGCCGTGTATGCCATGGCATTAAAGCAAAGTTGATTTTTCCCTCTCGCAGCCTGCCTGCAAGTCAAGAAATTTAGCTTATATAGTTAAATTAGTTTACTTATCAGATTTATTTTTAGTTGAAAATTTGTGTACCCAACTAAGCAAGCCAAGCCAAAGGCGACAGTTGCAAGGAACCAAAAAACTCCACCATTTTTGGACATAATGGAGAAAAATAAACCTTGGGAGAAACCAGGCTCAGTCGGGTGCCAGTTCTCCTCTGGCTAATTAAAGGCAGAGTACAATATTATTTTGGTGACCTTACAGGAAGAGCACGTTCCACCACATGCATCGCTCGGCATACACGGACAGGGTGGCTGAGAAGATAATAATAATAATAATAAATTGTATTTGTAATGCACTTTACATTAGGCAATATCTCAAAGTGCTAAAATAAAAAACTCCCTTCTCACCGCCATCCCTAGAGCACTTGCAGAAAAGGTCTCGTCAGCCGCCAGATCGTCAGAGGGAAGAATGCCTTCCCATGACGATCAGTGAGCTCTATCCGAAAAAATTATTCCCGTGACGCACGTCCGCACTCAGCCTCGGCGTGAATGGGACTGCATCACCAGTTCCGGATGTCAAACACTCTTCCCTCAGGAAGAGAGCCAGATAAGAGCAGAGCGATCTCAAATTGACAAACGCTAATTTTATATAAACAAACAACTTCATAAGAGCTGGCTGAGCATGCTCTTGATCCCAGGCAGAAAACACACAGCTTGTGTGTACACAATAATGAATTTGGATTACCTTAACACGAAGAATTCAGACAGAACAGTCACTGAAGACGAAGAAGCGGTGTCATGTTTGCAAGGCGCCCTTATATACTTCCTGGTCGCACCTTGATGACATCATAGGCTGTCGCCAGTCAATAGGATTGCCGTGATTCGATAGTAGTTCAGACACCTGTTACGCTGAGGCGTTCCCCGTAGCGTCTTTCCGATGCAGCGTGAGTTCCCTTTCGAAAGGGAACTTTATTTGTAATGTTATGCATTATACACTATATTGCCAAACGTATTGGGACACCCCTCTAAATCATTGAATTCAGGTGTTCTAATTACTTCCATGGCCACAGGTGTATAAAATCAAGCACCTAGGCATGCAGACTGCTTCTACAAAAATTTGTGAAAGAATGGGTCGCTCTCAGGAGCTCAGTGAATTCAAGCGTGGTACCGTGATAGGTTGCAATCTGTGCAATAAGTCCGTTTGTTATATTTCCTCATTACTAAATATTCTTCAGTCAACTGTTAATGTTATTATAACAAAGAAGAAGCAATTGGGAACAACGGCAACGGCCACAAAGTGTTAGGCCACATAAAATCACAGAGTGGGGTCAGCGTGTATATATATATATATATATATATATATATATATATATATATATATATATATACATACTCATTAGGCATAACATTATGACCACTGATATATGAAGGGAATAACACAGATTATCTATTTATCCCGGCACCTGTTAGTGGGTGGGATATATTAGGCAGCAAGTGAACATTTTGTCTTTAAAGTTGATGTGTTAGAAGCAGGAAAAATTGGCAAGAGTAAGGATTTGGACGACTTTGACAAGTACCAAATTGTGACTCTGTCAGAGCATCTCCAAATCTGCAGCTCTTGTGGGGTGTTCCCAGTCTGCTGTGATCAGTATCTATCAAAAGTGGTCCAGGGAAGGAAGAGTGGTGAACCGGCGACAGTGTCATGGGCGGCCAAGGCTCATTGATGCATGTGTGGAGCGAAGGCTGGCCCCTTCACAGTGCATCACACAGTGCATCGTTTTTTGTTGGGGCTGCATAGCCACTGACCAGTCAGGGTGAACTTGCTGACCTGTCCAACGGCGAAAGTGCCAACAGTGGGCACGTGAGAATCAGAACTGAACCACAGACCAATGGAAGAAGGTGGCATGGTATGATGAATCGCGTTTTCTTTTACATCACATGGATAACCCGGTGCGTCACTTACCTGGGGAACACAGTTCTGCTTAGAAACCTTGGGTCCTGCCATCCATGTGGCTGTTACTTTGACACATACCACTTACCTAATCATTGTTACAGACCATGTACAATCATGGAAATGGTATTCCCTGGTGGCTTTGTTCTCTTTCAGCAGGATAATGCACCCTGCCACGAAGCAAAAATGGTTCAGGAATGGTTAGAGGAAAACAAGTTTGAGGTGTTGACTTGGCCTCCAAATTCCCCAGATGTTAATCCAATCGAGCATCTGTGGGATGTGCTGAACAAACAAGTCCGATGCATGGACTTACAGGATCTGTTGCCAGATACCACAGCACACCTTCAGGGGTCTCTGTGATCTCTGGCAACAAGACGTTAGCAGCAGATCCTTCATGTCCTGTAGGTTGCGAGGTGGTGTCGCCATAGATCGAATTTGTTGCTCCAGCAGTTCCCACATTTGCTCAACTGGATTGAGATCTGGTAAAGGCATACATGTACATGGTCAACTACATGATGTAAAAGAAAATAGGACTCATCACACCAGGCAACCTTCTTCCAAAACTACCAGGTCCAGTTCAGACACTCGTGTGCCTATTGTAGGTGCTTTCGATGGTGGACAGGAGTGATCACAGGCACTCTGACTGTTCTGCTGCAACGCAGACCCATACAAAGCAGAGAGCGATGCACTGCGTGTTGTGACACATTCCTCTCATAACCATCATTAACATTTTGTGTGCCACAGTAGACCTTCTGTTGGCTCAGACCAGGTTGTATAGCCTCCGTTGCCCTCATTCATCAATGAGCCTTGGGTGGCCAACATCCAGTCGCCAGTTTGTGGCTTGTCCGTCCTCGGATTACTGTTTGTAAATTCTCACAACTGCTGACCGTGGTCAACCCACAAGCCTTGCCGCTTCAGAGATACTCTGACCTAGTCGCCTTGCCATAACAATTTGGCCATTGTCAAAGTCACTCAGATCTTTGTTCCTGATTGTTTGCTTAACATCTAATCTTCTCAAACTTTAATATGTGGCCTTGTTAAGAGCTGATCAACAGTATTGCTTCACCTGTGATATTTGCTTCACCTGGTAATAATGTTTTGGCTCATCAGCTTATGCACATGTATAATATTAATTTGACAGGTTTTTACAGTGAAAAAGTCCCTTTAATGCCATTTTGCTTTTTTTCTTCACAGCATTGTGTCTTGAAGCACCTGTACCAAGTAAATCTCAGGATGACATTGTTCTAAGGTCCAAAGCGGTACAGCACGCATCTGCAGCCTTACCTGCTGCTCTGCTGCTAGCTGTAGTGCTAGCTCTAGTTGTGTTTGCTCTGGTACAGGCAAGGGCCAAAAAAAGGTTATGCTGGAGACGGAGCTATGAACGACTGAGTGGGGAGGCCAGTTCCCGGCCCATGCCCCACGGAGTACCAGAACCAGAGGACAGCGGAGACGAGGCAGACGTGGTCTACACCAGCCGAGATGGATCAGTCTATCGGCGCTACGGTTTCATCCACGAGCCAGACACAGAGGAGGAGCAAGATGAGGAGGATGCTACTGAGATTACACATCTCAACAGAACCTAAAATATGGTCACTAAATAAACTCTACTAATTCCTTACACACACACTTCTGTGGTCAAAACAAGTGGTCGACCGATATTGATTTTTTTAATGCCCGACACCAATATCTTAGCTGGTCGATATAAACCTGCTATATACGTTTTTATGATTATAAATGTTCACTTCACAAGATTTCACGGCTGGATTCGCCAAATTTTGTGAAATGAAATATAAATTTTAGATTCAAAGACACTAATAATAGAAAAGCAAATACGATTATTTTTTGTACACTACAATTTTACAATTAATAGCACTGTCTATGAATTCATTAGACAGAACTGTTAAACAGACAGAAAACTAATGAAGATGGAAACGCTCAGGTGCTGGCGTTTTCAGTGCTTTCAAAATAAAAGTCCAGCATGCAGTCAAAAAAGCCCTGCTTCCAACATATTGACCAAACAGAAAAAAATTAATCTGCTGATGCCGATCATAAAAAATTCCAAAAATTGGCTGATATATAGGTTGACCACTAAAAAAAAACACTGGATTGGAAGATGGTAACAACAGACAACTCTGTGTAATTAATGGTAAATCCATACAAGATAGCATCTTTTTTATGTTCTTTGATACGTTTATACTGTATATATTTATCTGAAATTTCAGAATATTGATGACAGCATCTCTGTAGACTGTTATGTTATTGTAATATAACCCTCTCTGTAATGTAATGTTTGTTAATGTTAATAATAATGGTTTCTATAAAGTGGTACCTTTTATTTTAATTTTTACTTTTTTGGGAGGTGATTAAAAGGTGACAGTTTATTTAGAGATCCTATATTTTCTTAGTAAAGAATATTCAATCCATTTCAGAAAACAATATTCCTGTCTCTTCATTAGCTCTTTTGCTGAACAGTAAGTATTTGCATACACTGTATAAAGAGTATTTTCACAGTTTAATCACAAATTTTTTAATTCTGTCAAATCAACAGTTGTGAGTCCCTTGCTGGGACCTAGCATTGGTCTTAGGAGCCTTAAAGGGATAAAGTGTTCACCCAAAAAATGAAAATTCTGTCATCATTAACTCACTCACTCTCATGTTGTTCCAAACCTGTATTATTTTCTTTCTTCTGCTGAAATATTTTTTTAAATTATATATATATATATATATATATATATATATATATATATATATATATATATATATATATATATATATATATATATATATATATATATATATATTGAAGATTATGGCTAACCAAACAGTTGATGGGAAACGAATTCTATGAAAGTCAACGGGGTCCATCAACTGTTAGATTAGCCATATTCTTCAAAATATCTTCTTTTGTTTTCAGCAGAAAAAAGATTCATACAGGTTTGGAACAACATGAGGGTGAGTAAATGATGTCGGAATTTTCATTTTTGGATAAACTAACCCTTCAACGGAAGCCCCATTTAAGCCCTTGGAGTCAGCCGAAGAAAAAATGCTATCAAAGTTGCTCTGTTAGTAGAGGTGGATGCTCTGTTGGGGGTCTCTTCTTCTCGGGCGGCGCACAGTCTATTCTTCTGTGGCGGCACGCAGCCTTCGTTACTTTCTAGAGAGGTGAATTACAGTACTGATGGAAAAAGTTCTTTCATTAAGATGAGGAAAAACAACTTGACCCAACCTCCTCACCAACCGCCTCAATGACCCTAATCATTGAGAATTGGAATTTGTCAAATACGTCAAAAATAGACAGATATGCATAGACAACAAAACGTCTGCAGTAGGCCTAAAATTGATTCGTGAACACAGTAGCTAGACCACGGCCATCAGACCTTGCAGATTTATAAAAGGTAGCAGGAGTCAATTCTCCAAGTCCTCGGAACAAAAATAAATAATTCTAAATTAAGTATTTGTTAGTGAGAGACATATTGCCATTTTAACAGAAGAGGCTGTAATTGCAGATGCAGATGATATAATTTTTACAGGTGAGTTTTTCAGCAAGCGAATATGATCAAAGCTGATACCACCACTCGCAGCACCCTGTCTGTTGGCGAGATGGTGTGTTGTTGACCAGAATGACGAAATACAGCTAGTGGAGGCATGGCTTAGTATGAAGATTCTCATAAGTGCAACGAGACCCGCGATGAATATAACGAGGGCAGTGTACAATCCCCAGAGTGGCACAGACAAAGGTTTCCGCAGGCAAACAGGAAAATAAATTCAGACACAACAGCTCTGAGGTAGTTTAAAAATACATCCTATCAATTCGGATGAAAGACACACCCACTAACACAACAACAAAAGAGTAGCCAAATCCATATGGAAATGTAATATATTTGTGTATGAAATATTAATATATGCAATACAGGTCCTACTCAAAAAATTAGCATATTGTGATAAAAGTTCATTATTTTCCATAATGTAATGATAAAATTAAACTTTCATATATTTTAGATTCAATGCACAGCAAATGAAATATTTCAGGTCTTTTATTGTTTTAATACTGATGATTTTGGCATACAGCTCAAGAAAACCCAAAATCTCAAAAAATTAGCATATTTCATCCGACCAATAAAAGAAAAGTGTTTTTAATAATACAAAAAAAGTCAACCTTCAAATAATTATGTTCAGTTATGCGCTCAATACTTGGTGGGGAATCCTTTTGCAGAAATGACTGTTTCAATGCGGCGTGGCATGGAGGCAATCAGCCTGTGGCACTGCTGAGGTGTAATGGAGGCCCAGGATGCTTCGATAGCGGCCTTAAGCTCATCCAGAGTGTTAGGTCTTGCGTCTCTCAACTTTCTCTTCACAATATCCCACAGATTCTCTGTGGGGTTCAGGTCAGGAGAGTTGGCAGGCCAATTGAGCACAGTAATACCATGGTCAGTAAACCATTTAACAGTGGTTTTGGCACTGTGAGCAGGTGCCAGGTCGTACTGAAAAACTAAATCTTCATCTCCATAAAGCTTTTCAGCAGATGGAAGCATGAAGTGCTCCAAAATCTCCTGATAGCTAGCTGCATTGACCCTTCCCTTGATAAAACACAGTGGACCAACACCAGCAGCTGACATGGCACCCCAGACCATCACTGACTGTGGGTACTTGACACTGGACTTCAGGCATTTTGGCATTTCCTTCTCCCCAGTCTTCCTCCAGACTCTGGCACCTTGATTTCCAAATGACATGCAAAATTTGAGCGACAGTCCAGTGCTGCTTCTCTGTAGCCCAGGTCAGGCACTTCTGCCACTGTTTCTGGTTCAAAAGTGGCTTGACCTGGGGAATGCGGCACCTGTAGCCCATTTCCTGCACACGTCTGTGCACGGTGGCTCTGGATGTTTCTACTCCAGACTCAGTCCACTGCTTCCGCAGGTCCCCCAAGGTCTGGAATCGGTCCTTCTCCACAATCTTCCTCAGGATCCGGTCACCTCTTCTCGTTGTGCAGCGTTTTTTGCCACTCTTTTTCCTTCCCACAGACTTCCAACTGAGGTGCCTTTATACAGCACTCTGGGAACAGCCTATTCGTTCAGAAATGTCTTTCTGCGTCTTACCCTCTCGCTTGAGGGTGTCAATGATGGCCTTCTGGACAGCAGTCAGGTCGGCAGTCTTACCCATGATTGCGGTTTTGAGTAATGAACCAGGCTGGGAGTTTTTAAAAGCCTCAGGAATCGTTTGCAGGTGTTTAGAGTTAATTCGTTGATTCAGATGATTACGTTAATAGCTCGTTTAGAGAACCTTTTCATGATATGGTAATTTTTTGAGATTTGAAATTTGGGGTTTTCATGAGCTGTATGCCAAAATCATCAGTATTAAAACAATAAAAGACCTGAAATATTTCAGTTGGTGTGCAATGAATCTAAAATATATGAAATTTTAATTTTATCATTACATTATGGAAAATAATGAACTTTTATCACAATATGCTAATTTTTTGAGAAGGACTGTATATTAAGTAAAAACATATATGAAACATATTAGAAATTGGAACAGTTCCATTTATTGACATATAAATGTATCCCATATATTATATGTTTGTGAATGTATAATACATATTTTGACATATGTCTCATATGAAATATCCTAATATGCTTATATACAGTAAAAACATATATGCACAGCTATCCGAAATTCCATATATTGACATATAACACTTTAACATAATACTGTATGTGGAACACTTATATAAAACAAATGAAATTTAAAATAAAATATTAATAATTTTACTTATTGTCAGGTGAGGGA
Organism: Gobiocypris rarus; assembly: GCA_023029165.1. NCBI lineage: Eukaryota > Metazoa > Chordata > Actinopteri > Cypriniformes > Gobionidae > Gobiocypris > Gobiocypris rarus. The sequence continues at coordinate 18,770,296 of CM040913.1, forward strand.
AGGGATGAAGGAATCAAGGATGCAGAGGTTAATGGGCATTATCAAAAATACATTATTTTTATACAATAAGAAGGCCTCATAAAATGGGAATTCACTTTTGCCAATAGTTTGTGTTCAATAATCTATTGAATCACTGCATGATAACACAGTAAAAATTTGCACATGGATGGAAATCCAAGACAGCATTGTGAATAACAAAGCTTGATACTGAAAGTAAACAAATAAACAGTAACTCAAACTTAAATCTAAAATACTAAAGTGATACACAAATAAACAAAAACCAGCAATTAGATTATATATAGAAGGTGTACCAAACAATTCAAAATGCCGTAGAGGGAAATGGATATACTGTCTGCAATGCAAGTCTTTTATCTGAGTGTTGTAGAAGTCCCAGTCCCAGCAGGCAATGAAGATATACAATTCTAAATCCTAGATTAGGCACTGTACAGAGAAGAAACAGCCAATCAGAGCAGAGCTCAACATTATTATTCATGACCCTTCTAAATACAGCCCATTCGTCCTAGGGTTGTAAATGGACATGTAAAACCGTATCTGGAGAATATTTGCCCTTACTTAAGCCTCATACATTCTATATCAGAGAACAATTTAAAATATTGTATCAATACATTCAATGACACCTTTAAAGTTATACAAGCTTCTTTGTTTTCTTTATTCAATTAATTTTTAAACAATATAACAAAAAACAAAATGATAAAAAAAAATAATAAAAGAATGCCTGTTTTCTCATTTATTTTTTGTAAAAATTGAATAGGGTAGAGGTGTGCAGTAACTAAGTAAATTTACTTGAGTACGGTACTTAAGTACATTTTTTGAGTATCTGTACTTTAGTTGAGTATTATTTTATCGGGAAACTTTGACTTTAACTTAATTCCCTAAGACTGTACTAACTAGCTTTCATTCTATTAGCCAGCAATGGCACATAATGAACATGTCAAGTGCTATGTATGAATAACAGTGATTATGGTATAAAACATCTGCTCAAACTGAATCCTTCCAAGCTCCAAAAGGTAACAAAACATGCTTTATTTTAATATTCTGTAAATGCTACTCTAATATCAGGAGTTTTATATTGTCGCGATAGGTAGAGATTCGTGTTAGATATTCGTGTTAGATACAGATTTTATTAATTATGGTGATTTTGCACGACTTGTGTGCCTTTTCTGGGCCAGTTGGAGTAAACTATGATGCTAATAGTGTCATGGGTTGTATATGCGGAAATTAAGTTGTATATGTGCATGCCTTACAAAACAAGAGATTGTTTTATTAATCCAATGGAATGTGAGAACATACCTGTTTGACATTTAAATTCAACACATTCCCAATGCATTATGGCTTTTCTCTATTGAAAGACTAGTTGGTGACACACGTCTAGGTTGGGCACTAATGATACATTCTCAATCTAGTCACGCTACAGTTTAAATTACCATTGTTTTTCTTGGAAGCGAAAGTATGATAAGGGTGCACACAAAATAAACTTCAGGCAGTTTTGCGACATTTCCCTCCATGTCTTGTACATGTAACCAAAAAAGGAAAAAATCAATAAAGATTTCCTTATACTGAAACTTCAAACAGTTAAAGAGAGATCTGTTAACAAAACCATAAAAAGAAGCCGCTTCTTCAAAGCGACCAATAGACTTAAAAGCCAGTGTAGATACACAATACTTTATTTGTTACTCTTCTTTACTGTGCAAAATGTTTTTGTTTTCAGAACATCTTTGGAGTACAAAAACCATTAAATTATTTATATGACATTATTTAATAACCGTAATATTCGATTAAATCACACCATTAGATCACTTTTACTCAGGACATGCTCGCTGGCAACCCTGCCAAACTAAAACAATGCATGCACTGAGACAAAAAGGCATTTGCCCACATAAATGTAGGAAAGATGTTGAATATGCCCTATTTCTAAAAACGGTGGAGTGTTCCTTTAAAGAGTTTGTGTGAAAGCTTGTTTAAGTGGTTTCTATGGAAATGTTCAGTGACATCAGAGCACATGTTGGACATGGAGGGAATTATTGGTCATCAACAACAAATTAAGAAAAATCAAGCTAAATATTGTTTGAGCAGTTAATATATTTATTCTACGTCATTTCCAAACATGCTGTACCTTCAATGTTGTTTTTAAAAAGCAAAAAAAAAAACATTTCATTAAATACGAGTATTTTGCATATATGAAATGCTAAGTATTAATTCAAAGTGAAGCTATTTTCCAAAAAACTACAGAAATGTAAAAATAACAATATACTACTATGCTTTTTATATTTATCTACTGTTTCTCTACATTCACGTTAATTCATTGTCATTTTCACAACATCCTGTCATTACCACACACATTTTTCGTGTATCCACAATTTACGAGATCATGCTCTACTTAAAATAAAAATTCATGTTGTTCATTTTATAATGAGCTCTTACCCAAACCAATATAAATTTTCAGAGTGTGACAGGTGTATACAATTCAGCATTTGGTCCTTAGAGCAGTTCATTTATCTAATTGACGAATGTATAATTATTGCACAATATGGACAAACTAGTCAAACTAGTTACAAAAATGATCTTAGACAATTCTTGAGTGGCATAACAGGGCTAACAGCTGTATACTGAGATCTGGTTGAAATTATATTTGTCAATTGCAGGTCGGACAAAATGTAAAATAATAATTTATCTTGCAATCTAAGTTTATTTAAACTTATGAGACCGTGTTAAGTGACTTGTGAGTTTTTTTCCCCTAGTTTAAGAAACGCCCTTAAGATATGGTAACAAGATATGGTAACTCCTGTGTTTGTTCAGGAATCTTCCAATGTAGCAGGAATCTCTGTGACCTGTAAAGACTGTGGTACTTCTGCCTGATGTTTAGCATTTCACACCCCCCTTGTGAATTTACGTCCCAGAACAAATTCAATTGTAGATGGTGCACCTCAGTGAAGGATGATTTGGCTTGTTACCTATTACCTGATGGTTACCTGTGCCAGACTTCTAGTTGGTAGTTGGTCTAAATGGTAAAAGATCAATGGTATCACCTTTCCCCAATTAAGGTCTTGCTTGGCGATATTATGTTTATTATAATTTGGTTCATAATACAATTATATTATATTACATTTTCCAAGTCCCTTAAACAGTTGAGTTTTACCATTGTTGAATCCATTCAGCCGATCTTTGTATCTGGCGGTAGCACTTTTAGCATAGCTTAGCATACATCATTGAATCGGATCAGACCATTAGCATCGCGCTCAAAAATGACCAAAGACTTTCAATATTTTTCGTATTTAAAACTTGACTCTTCTATAGTTACATCGTGTACTAAGAAGACCACCGGAAAAAGAAAAGTTGCGAACAAGATTTTTTTTAGACCGATATGACTAGAAACTATTTTATCATTCCTGCGTAATAATCACGGAACTTTGCTGCCGTACTATGAGTGCAGCGGGGCAATGATATTACGCAGCACCTGAAAGTAGTCCTCAGATAGATAACTTCCAATGTGACCGGCACTAAGTTTGTGTCGTTGTAGATAATGTAGAGTTGCAGCCGGCAAATAAGGTAGAGGATGCTAAAAGTGCTACCGCCAGATACAGAGATCAGCTGAATAGATTCATAAATGGTAAAACTCAACTGTTTAACTCTAAGGGACTTGGAAAATAAGCCTATTTTCAAAAAAATTGGTTAACTGCAAGCACATGGTCAAATTCCTGCTCAAAACCCTCTTTTTGAGTTAATGTGTCTTAGATTGCATTCTCATGTCAATATATTTGAATATGTAAAGGTTTTCTTTTTCTCAGGGCTGATGGAATGCTTAGTCACTGTTTCTCAGATTTTCAAATGTCTATTTTTTCATTTAGTCTCTTAAAAGATTATATGAAGGCAAAGCTGATCTTTAGCTTATTTACAAGATGTGATAGATTCAGTTGGTGCTACTTAGAGCTAAACTCTTCGAGTCCCAGAAAATAATTTGGAATATGTTATTCCAGTTTAGGTTTCATCTCTTGTTGCGTTGGCAGACAATGAGATATTTAAAATCCATAACAAGGGTTTTCATTCCTCATCTGTACTGGTTATGTGGTTAAATTTTTAAGCCCCACTGGATTTACGGTTCCACTCTAACACTGGGTTTTCCGACCCATTCTATCAATGTGTCTATATGGGAGGCATCTGTTTTTCCTTCAACATTTCTAAAAAGGCAAACAAAAAATAATTGACTTACCATAACAGCTGAAGGAAGAGAAGATAAAACCTTTTGTTGATTTTAAAATCCAAATGCTTTGCTGAAAAAAAACGTTGCTTGTCCGAGTTGCAACATCACGTCGAGGTCACAAGTCCCGCACAATCATCCCAATAGAGGCCTACGATTGGTGGGTGAAGGTTTCTTGCGGGTTCTGACTTTTCAGCTGGGCAAAGTAATTTAGTTTCAATTTACCTTTATCTGACTCCATTTTATCATGACCTTGAATTTAGGTTAGAATGCCAATTGATTATTAGGTCAGATGTTTAACAATTTAACTATACATTTGATTAATTTGTTTAACTCTTTACTATTATTGAAATCATTCATTAGGTTCTCAGTGTCGCACAGGGTCCTTGCACCGGCCGTTACGCGTGCCCACAATCACAAACTCGATTATTAACCAGAGGTTATGCCTAAAGTGATTTAACAATGCCACCCATGTTTGCTATTGTTAAAAAGTACCCATGTAGCCCCCTACAATCGACTATACAACAACTTAGTTAAGGTTGAAACAATAACCAGAGGTTATGACCAGTACCACAGACCAAGTACTCTTTCAAATGTAAACATGTGTTAACAATGGGAATTTACATTAATCAAGTTCTTAAGACCTGTACTGACGACAGGAGGTAAAGACCAATTGGCAAAAGACACACCCATCACACATTAAGCAAAATATCTCTAAACTATTAAAACTGTTATCTTTTGCTTTACTTCTGTGAGGATGAGACCTCTGTACCAGTTGCACTGAGACATTTCAAATAATACCAAACATTTATAATACTGTATGATACTTGTTCACATTAACCATATAGATTTTGGGTGAATTTTAACATATGGAGAGGCAGGGACGTGCACAGGAATTTTGAGGGGCAGTTGCTCTGACCTAAAAAAAAAGGGCACCAAAATGTTTCCTCTATTTGAACTTGACAAGTCTTCTTCATTTCCCCTAAAGGCCAAAGCTTGTTTTGCCAGATATAATGTGATGTCTATTAAACGGAACATAATCTCTCTGTTTTTCTGCCTCTCTCTTTCTTTGGCTGCTTCCATCTGAGAATCAGCTACTGCAAAAGCCCTCTGCAGTGTATCTTTTGTAAAGGCATTCCACCTAATCATGCTTAGCATATGCAATTCACTGCTGCGGTGCTCCTTAATCTTCACTTTGGCCTGCCTCCACAAGTTTATCCCTACAGACTTCCATCCTGTCCTGCTCTGAAATCTTTCCTCATTCATAAAATTCCTGCAGCTAAAGCAATGCATAGCATCAGTCAGTGGAGAATATTCCAGCCAGGGGTCATCATTATACCATTGGGCTTGAAAAGAGCGCCCATCTGGATTTTTAGGGAACTTTACTATAGGACGGCAAGGCCCGACTGAATTGGAAAATGTGATGAAGGTCTGATCATATTTAAGATTGCTGCTTTGTACATGAGCTGGATCTGTGGGATTAGCCAACCTCAGCAAAAAATCTAAATCTGTTGACTCTGCCTCACTCGTCATCTCAATATCTTCCCTTGCTGATGCTCTCGTCTCCATCATCTCATCCTCTTGCTCATCTATCATTTTTCCTATTTTGCCTGTCTGTCCTGATCTCATCTGGGATTGGCTCTGGCTCTCTGAATGCAGCTGATGCACTGGGCTCATCATCTGTCCAATTACATATTATTGTTATTGCCATTATCATTATTATTTTAATGCCCACTAGTGGTATTTATGTTCTGCTCAGGCAAGATCTTTGAAATGACCTCTAAAATAGCCTATGTTTTTTAGATTACAATTATTTAGCATGCAGCGCTTTAACCCTGTACTTTCTAGCATGGTCCTCTCATCTCAAATTTGGTGATCATCACTTAGGCCTACCTGATCTATGTGCCTCCTCCTGGTCCACATTTTCCTCACATAGACTGGAGGCTTGTGACTGCTCCTCCTCATCTTAAATGGAATGTAATTATGAAACATTGCCATTAGTAGGCTAAAATATGAGTCTGATTAATTAATCAATTCACCTACACAGTGTCATGTCATCTTTATCACAGTGCATAGTCTGTCTCACCTGCTGGTTGGCTTTTCAGCCAACCCTGCAGTGATGTGCTGCCCTTTGCTGCCTCCTGAATTGTCTCTCCTCTCCTGAATCCTCTTTTTATTGGGCATCTTGGCTTCAAACAATACCCAAAAAAATAGTGATAGGATTTAGGCATTTAACCATTTTGAATAAAATAATTAATGTGATCCAACATTAAAAAATACTATAGTATATTATAGTAAAATTACTCTAGTAAATACTATAGTGTTTTTGAACCGTACTATAGTAAATATACTACAGTAAATTAACAAAGTGTAGTAAATACTATAATATACTACAATTTAATGTAGTATCTTTATTATAGTTACTATGATACTGATAGTTTCTCACATTTCGTTTTAGCAAGAAGAATGAATGATGGAAGTAATGCATCCCACATGAAAAAATACTATAGTATATTATATTATAGTAAAATTAAAGTAAATTTACTCTAGTAAATAATATAGTGTTTTTGAACCATACTATACTATAGTATGGTTCAAAAACACTATAGTATTTAAAGGTACACTATGTAGGATTTTTGCAGTCAAATATCCAAAAACCACCAGGCCAGTGTTATATATTTTGTTCAGTTGAGTTCTTACAATATCCCAAATGTTTCCAACTATTTGTAAATTGTGAGAAAATCGCTATTTTTACCAATGAACCGGGACGTGTGAGCATAGCGTCTGAGGGAGTCGCCTGTCAATTGCGTCATATCTGCGTTACCCTCGTTTCCGGTTTGATTTTGCAGAAAAGCTTTACTCTCACTGCAGTGTGAACAAGTGTCACAGCAGCCGCCGAGCGAATGCACAGAGTAACGTCATAACATCATTGTAAACACACTTAAATGTATCTAATATAATAAACAGAGCTGCGTTACCTCATACTCATGACCGGAAAAGCGGAGATTGACCCGGCAACTGTGTCCCGTCATAATAAAAGTCCCCGCTACTCGCGAGCAGTGTGTTTGTTGAACAATCTCTCCAGCGGCCTTACTCAGCTCCCCTCAGCACTCGCCCCTGCTCTGCTTCATATACAGTAAAGTTAATAATCGCATCCATGAACATGATTTCTGCCCGAGTCCAATCCCGATTCTTTTCCACCGGCTGTGAGGTGAAGACAACATGTCCCAAGATTCTGCGCTCAAACTTAACGTCATCAAACTACGCCTTTGTTTTGAACAGGCGCCCTCTAGCGGACGGAAAAGTCACATAGTGCACCTTTAATAGAGTAAATTTACTGTAATTTTACTATAATATAATATAATATACTATAGTATTTTTTCATGTGGGATGCATTACTTCCATCATTCATTCTTCTTGCTAAAACGAAATGTGAGAAAATCAGCAGACATGTAGCTTAGTTTGCCTAATGCCTACCAAAAAAAAATAGTAGCCTAAGCTGCTTGTCTGCAACCTATCTGTCTGATTATTTAGGCTAAACGTGGCCAACTCATCCTGGATTTATGAAGATTTTAATTCATTTCATAAAACTTGATGATGATCGTCCATCGACCTTTGATGATCGACCTTTCCGACAACCGCCTCAATCTCCTTCTAGTGCCGCTCATACAGGCTCAGCTCAGGTGCCGGTCGCGTGAACCGCTGCAGCCATGTAAACAGAGTTTGCCCTCTCCCCCCCCTACTGACGTTCCCTTTCGGACGGGTGCCCGAATATGGAAGTGAATGAGGCTTTGCGAAAAAAATTTTTTTATTTTTTTTTTTATTTTTTTTTTTATCTAGGCCTACGTGAAATTCTGCATCTGTTGAACGATTTTTTTTATTTTATTTTTTCCACCTCGGAAGGGCAAGGGCATATGGGCAGTTGCCCGGGCAACCTGAGCAACCCCCCTGTGCACGTCCCTGTGGAGAGGAGAGATGAGGGTGGGGGGAATGAAATGTAAATAAAAGCATCCTTAGGTGATTAACTCAGTTTGACGTTATATATTGTCTCAGATGGGGACGCTAAATGCATAAGAGTGAGTTCAGATCTTAATTTCTAGAAAGTGTCCTATGTCTTCTAGGGGAGTGATCGTTCCTCAATCAGACAGTCCGGCATGTGCTAGTTTTTTTAGGCTTACAAGTAAATACAAACATGAGTTTGGTTTTAGTTGCCAAGAGCACAGCAGCACCATGAAAACAATTTGACACTCAGTGTTCCTCACGTATGGAGAGAAATTAAAGCAACTCGAATATCAAAATCAACTGCAGGTGGTTGATCCTTTTCCTCTTTAGCACCTAAACTCTGGAACAGTCTTCCTAGCATTGTTCGGGAAGCAGACACACTCTGTCAGTTTAAATCTAGACTAAAAACACATCTATTTTCTATGGCATACACATAAAACACTTTTTCAATTAAATGATTATTAGGCTGCATTATCTAGGTCAGCCGGAACCGGGAACACTTCCCATAACACCTGATGTACTCGTTACATCATCAGAAGAATGGCATCTACGCTAATGTTAGTGTCTCTGTTTTATCCCGAGGTCTACTGCAGTCAGCCGGATCCAGGCTGTATCCAGATCAGACGGTGGACCTGCACCCAGATGTGACCAACACATGACCCTGAAGTGTCTGCAGAGACCGTGTCATTTAGACTCCCCCTTAAGCTGCCTCATCGACACGGCATCCTTAAAACAACCCGTCTCCAGCGTGTTGCCACCGATCTTTCGAATATTACACTTTAGTAATTGTTTAATCAATACGGCATCCTCAACAAAAACCTGTCTCCGGCGTAATGACTCCGATATTTCGAATTATTTATACTTAATAATTATTTAATCGATACATCATCCTCAATAAACCCGTCTCCGGCGTGTTGCCTCAAATCTTTCGAATATTCAGATCTATTATGACCTCTGACCTTTAAAATTGCCTGAATAATAATAATACGCTGTTTGTTAATTGGCCAGAGGAGAACTGGCACCCCGACTGAGCCTGGTTTCTCCCAAGGTTTATTTTTCTCCATTAGGTCTCCTGATGGGGTTTTGGTTTCCTTGCCACTGTCGCCTCTGGCTTGGCTTGCTCAGTTGGGGAAAAACAGTTTTTCAAATAAATTTCAAAATAAATCTAATTATTAAACTAAATTAACCATATAGACCAAATTACTGATCTAAAGCCCACATTGTTACTGTATGATAATCAAAATAAATTCTGTTGCATAATTTTTCTGTTTAACAATGTGAAGCTGCTTTGAAACAATCTGCATTGTTAAAAGCGCTATATAAATAAAGCTGACTTGACTTGACAACCTCACGGCTGTTTTCAGGCCTTCCCGCTTAGCTCTCTCCAGTGCTGGAAAGGTTTTCTAATATTAACACAGGTCCTAAAGCTCTTGCCTGGTCATAACCCTTCACTTTCTAGTGATATTCTTATGAGCTTTTGTAATGTCTCTCATCCATCTCTTTCAATAGACCCTATCCAGCTTAGCTACCATTCGGACGCTCTTGCTAACTGCTCTGCGCTTTGCTCTATCGCTTCAATATTTGATCTCATAACTTCAACATCCGCAAATCAGCACAGTGCTCAAACGACAAAGCTTGACTTCAATGATGAAATTAGAAACTCTGGTGACTGGATTACTACAAAAAAGGAGCATATTTCACCCGACCAGCCTCCCACTGCCATCAGCTTACATTCCGGAGAAGGGAAAACACAGCTGCCTAGATTAAAAAGGATAAGAAATGCCTCTTCTAGAATCTACTTGCTGCACAAACTGCCACATACTTTTACAAAGGATTGCAGTTCTAAATATAGTGCTACTCAACAGGATAAGCAAGTAACTGATCAACACACAAATACTGTGGTTTTCAAACCTGTCCTGAGGCAACCCAGCCCTGCACATTTTGTGTGTTTCTCTCATTTAGCACACCTGATTCAACTCATCAGCTCATTAGTAGAGACCGCAAAAACTAAATTGGGTGTGTCTGATAAGAGAGACATACAAAATGTGCAGGGCTGAAAATGTGCCTTCAGGGTGCCTCCAGGACAGGTTTGAAAACCACTGCACTAATCGATGGCACAAACAGGGGGCAAGACCCAAAGACACTCGAGACATCAGATTGTCACAAGCATCACATATTGCTGCAGTAACATGCTCTACCCCAGACACAAGGATTGCAAACACTGATTTCCTACCACTAACTATACATCTTGAAAACAGATTTGAAGTATTAATGAATGTGGGTGAGGAATCCCCAAATGTGATGAATGTGATCGAACACAGATTGAATCAGCCCGCAGTCAACACTGATGCTAACAGGCGCTCAAGGTCGAGCAGACAGCGGCACTCAGCTCAGAGCGCAGCCGAGCCCGGGACTCTGATAGTGGGTGACTCCACAGTCAGAAACTTTAGCAGCAGGGATACAACTACATGCTGCCTTCCACAAGCTACAGTTTCTGATGTAAACAGGGATCTTCAGAACATTCTGATGAAACATAAGACTGCAAATCGAATCGTCATTCATGTGGGGAAAAACGATATTCAGAGAGAGCAGTCAGAACTCATTAAGATGGATTTCAATACATTTTTTTGAAACACTTAGAAAACTGAAAATTCAGCCGTTCATCAGTGGACCACTTCCAGCAAGAGGAACAAATAGGTTCTCACGGTTGCTTGGGCTTAATACATGGCTGCAGAAAACTACAACATGAAGGAGTGAACTTCATCGACAACTTTAATCTCTTCTGGATTCAGAGACAACTATTTACATTAATTGGCCTCCACCCAAACAAACGCAGGGCAAGAGTGCTAAGGGACAATATTTACTTTTCCCTAAATTATCCTTCAGCTGTGTGTGCCAACCCATTCAACCTGGATGGCACACACACACCTGGACAGAGTATGGACGACCACAGGACTTCATTTAGCACCTGAATGGACATGCAGCTGACACACCACACAAGGACAATGATAACACCACGCAGCCACAACATCCACTGCTCACAGACAAACTCCTAGCTGAGTCCCGCTCACAGAGAGTCCCGCTCACTCCAAGATTCAGTGACACAGATCGAGGCACTGAAACGTAACATCTCACTCCGGACCTTGGAGGTGCAGGAAAGGGTGGGGACCATGGGGGGGTCAGACTGGGGAACTGTTACGCTTTATGACTAGTCTGAACAGGGAGTTGCATGAAATGTCTAAGTCACTACATGAACTGGACGATAACATAATTAAGCCTCCAATAACACCAGAGCAACAGCCCCCCTCACCAGACATTTTATTCCTCTCTCCAGCATCCCCACTACTGAGCTTCTCAGAGAAAATGGAGCAAATGGTCTATGCTGGAACCAGGGGCCGGATTCACGAAAATCTTCTTAAGAAAGAAGTTAAGAAAATTCTTAAGATAAATTCTAAGAAGTTCGTAAGAATTTTCCTAAGTGCAATTCTTGAAAAATTCTTAATAAGTTCTCAAATATTTTCTTTTTATAATCTATAAAATATATAATCTTTTTCTTACGAATAAAATCAAATTAGCATAGCTAAACAAATGTATTACTTTTTTTTTTAAATAGCAACATCCCGATTGTGTTTTTGAAAGTAAAGCGCGTGAGATGTGTTCGTTTAAATGACATTAACTGCCAAACGAGAATTTAGCCTACTCGCAGCTGGAAAGTGTAAAATAATTAGTTTTTGACAAGGAAGACAAGAAAAGAAATAAAAGCTTCACTAGGCAAGAGCAGGAGGTTCTTGTCAAGGAAATTAGTGCAAGGAAAAAAGTACTCCTTGGGAGACTAAATAACGTCTCTATGCAAAATAAGCGGTAAAAAAAAAGGAGCTGAAAGATCAAGGGAGCAAAAGATGACAGGAGGTGGATCGCCCTCTGTTACTCTGGATGCGTTTGAAGAAAAGATTTTGTCAGTCATCGGAGATGCAGCGGTGACTGGCATCAAATCCGGATACAGAAGAAGGTAAGCAGTTATCCCTTTCGCTTAGGTATAGAGTGAACATTCAGCTCACTGTTTTTTATTGTTCACTTACTAGTATTTTTAAATGACACATTGCTAGTTAGTTACATATCTAGTAAAACAGCCGTAGTGAATGCGTGTTTTGTCCGTTAAATCGTCAGTATAGGCCTCTTTATTTACTATTATGTTCGGCGACAGAAGAAAAACAAATGTTCCAGGGGTTTTAACCCAAATATATTAGCCTATATCGAACTAGTCAGCAAGTGCTAACGTTACTGCTTGATATACTGTGCAGTGACCGTGACTTTGGAGCTCCTGCCGGTCGTTTCACCCTCCACATTGGACCTTGATGAGGAGAGAGAAGTTGGAGAGGTAATCTCATCATGAATTTTATAATATTTATTTATATATTATATATTTGTTTATAATAATAATAATAATCCTTGCATACATGTGTCATGAAAGTGTTTTCATTTTGTTTAAGGCCCCCCTGGAGCCTGAGATTAATTTATCACAGATTCTGTTAGATGGCAACCCTCCCCTGTGCCAAACTCCTAAAGCAAAGAGGTTCCGCACAGAGGAAATGATTGACATCCAGACAGGGCTGGGCTGGTAATGTGGCATACCAGGCATTTTCCCGGTGGGCCGACTTTGGGGCCGACACAAGGTTATTTATTTTTTTTTTTTTGCCACTGACCGGCCCATCATGCAGGGACAGCGGCCCATTGGTTTGTCTTCTGAATTGACAGGCCAAAGCGAGAGAGACCCCCTCCATATTAGGCGCTTTTTAAAATGTTTATAAAAAATTATTTGAGCGCATAGCACGGAACTGCAAAAGGCGAATATCCGGACAGCGCTGCCGTTGACAAACGTACGCTTCGTTCCTGCTGCTCTATGAGTGATGGGCGGCACTTTGACTCCGAATTTTGTTTTATGCAATCGTGTGCTATATGGGAACATTACAGGTTCTGTGGTGAATCTAGCTGAAAACAGACACGAGCATGTAAATACATGACGAGGTTAAGTGGAAAACGGCAATATTTTTTTATTACAAATTCAATAGTTTATTATATATGATTTATTTATTTTAAAACCATACTCATGGTAATGAGGAGCATGGTTTTACCTGTGACTACCATGATCTTACAGTTAAATGAAACTGGCCTACAGTTAAACTCAGTTAAAATGCCATTATAATTCAACAAAACAGCTTTAAAGCTTAGATCCCATGAATTAAAGGTAGGGTAGGTAAGAATTGGTTAAAAAACGTTTTTTCCAAATTTGTTTAAACTTTCTTTATATATCAATACATAATTAAAATGTAAGTACTCTGAAAAAGAAAGTATACAAATTGAGTGTCTGTAGACCTCTCACGACTGTTTTAAAGACAGCTCATTACATTTTAACGTCCGTTAAACCGAGGTCCTGACTCTCTGTGGTCATTAAAAATCCCAGGATGTCCTTCGATAAAGAGTAGGGGTGTAACCCCGGCATCCTGGCCAAATTTACCCATTGGCCCCTGTCTATAATGGCCTCCTACCCATCCCCATATATATATATATACGATTGGCTTCATCACTCTGTCTCCTCTCCACCAATCAGCCGGTGTGTGGTGGGCGTTCTGGCGCAATATGGCTGCCGTCGCATCATCCAGGTGGATGGTGCACATTGGTGGTGGCTGAGGAGATTCCCCCCCTTCTATATGTAAAGCGCTTTGAGTGCCTTGAAAAGCGCTATATAAATGTAACAAATTATTATTATTATTATTTCCATTCACTCCACCTTCTCCCTTCTGGGCTCTTTCCAAAGCCACGCCCCCAAAACACATGAACGTGCTACGCATTATTTAGGCCTACCTGAGACGAGCGGAGAAGAAGGAGCGGAGTGCATGTAGTGACATCATGTCAGAATCACATGTAATAAAAACTCTAACTTTATCAGTATGAATATAAACAAATAAGATGTCTTTTAGTACTCACTATCAAGCTAGAATACCGATACTGGTAAAGTTTAAAATATATTTTTGTTTGATTCGGTAACGAGCTAGTTATATTTATAAGGCAAAGCTAAAACCGGGTAGCATTGATACATGTTTTTCCAATAACATCAGTTAAACTGTGATGAAGATGAAATTCGTGTAAGATTCATAACATAGGTACACTGTGTTTTGCATGTAAGAGTTTCCATGATGAAAGGCAAGCGTTGCTGACTCTGATGAGGACTACACTCCGGAGACAAGTAGCCTACCGCATCGTCGGCTCGAGGACAAGGCCGGGGTCGAGGGCGAAGCAGAAGAGGTCGTGCAAGAGGGCGGGCAACAGGTTCCGAGGAAGCAGAGGTGCGCGCATGTGGGCAGATCCTGTAGCAAAAGGGGTGGTAGCCATGGTAGCGAGAGAGAGAGTGACAGTCGCACAAGCCAATCACTTGATTTGTCCCGAACGAAAATAATGAGCGGAGTTTATTGCAGATTAAAAAGTCTAGAGTCACTCGATTTTTATACTCTCTTTTTCAGATTACTTACAATTTAATTATGTATTGACATATAAAGAAAGTTTAAACAAATTTGGACAAAAGTGTTTTAGATCATTCTTACCTACCCTACCTTTAAGGAAAAAGCTTTTTTCTCTTTAAATGTTTTATCAAATTTGTAATAGAACTTATTAAATTGAACTAAATGTTATTTCATTGAGAACCTCATGAAAGATAGATATCAGTGTCTTGCATAAATTAGGTGTCAACTCTTGACATTTTTTATTGTTTTTAAAGGGGTAGTTCAACCCAAAAATGTGATTGTTTACTCACCCCAGTGTCATTCCAAACCTAAATGAATTTATTTCTGTGTAATACTAATTTGACTCTGGTTTTTGTTCATACAATATTCGATGGTAGCCTAAAAGGGCTTGGTTGCCAACATTCTTCAAAATATATATTTTTTGTGTTTCACGGAAGAGAGAATGTCAAACAGGTTTGGAATGACATGAGAGTGAGTAAATGTTGACAGCATTTAAAAGCAGTAAATTTACTTTACTGCATCCTAGCTCTAAATCAATGCTTTACTGTCAAGTGCATTTCTGTGTGACAAAAGTGCAATATTAAGTTTGTTTTCTGCATTTGCAGTAAATTCAATAATATATATCATTATTTGTCCCTGTCCTAGTTTTATTTATTTACTCCAATTTAAGGCCCTAACCCCAGCAAAAACATTACCAGAGAACTCATGGGCCGGATGGGGTGGGTTTGCCAGGGCAGAATTTTAGCCCCAGTCCAGCCCTGCATCCAGACCCAGCTGCTGAAAGAAGTTTCTGCACTCCGAAAAGTTCAAGAGGAGTTGCTTCAGGTGGAGAGAGAGAGGCTGGCCATAGACAGAGAAACACTAGAAATAAAGAAACGAAACTGTAGTAATTCAAGAATTTTTTTATGACAGAATTGTAGTTCAATAAATATATATTTTTATGACAAATTTATAATAATTCCATAAATATATACTTGGAGACAGAATTGTAATTGTATTATATTGTAATAATTTACTAGAAAATAAAATGTATTTATTAACCAAATGTGTCAATATTATGTTCTAATGAAGAAATGCAGTAAAGTGTTTAAAGTAAAAATAAACAAGTAAGATTTTAATGTAACAGATATTTTAAAGTAACTCTAATGCATTATCAGCTTTCTCAGGTGAATCGCCTGGCTATTAGATTATTGCGTGCTTGCAATCCTGAGTTTTTAGGGGGGTTTGCTACATCCCTCAGAGTCTCATCAGGGTCGTCAGGTGCCTCTGGAATATTGGGAACTGGCACACGATGCATCTGGCATATATTATGCAGCACACACACTGCTGCAATAATTTGGCATGCCCTCTCAGGTGTGTACAAGAGCACTCCACCAGAGTGATCAATGCATCAGAATCTAGATTTCAAAACTCCAATGCATCTCTCCAGAACTCCCCTTGTTTTCCTTTGTGCCCTGTTGTATCGTTCATCTGCTTCTGATCCTGGTTGAAGGATTGGAGTCATCAGCCAGGGTCTTAAAGGGTAGCCACTGTCCCCTGTAAAACAGATTTTTTTTTTTTTTTGCTGAGCACAGACATAATGACATTCCTAAAATAAAATGGTTGTAATTTTATTATATGTATGTAATTAATATTATTATTGTGTTCTCATTTGAAAGAAGACACTTGGAAGTTTACTAAAAGCATAGAAAACATGAGAGAGTGAAAAAGTGAAAAAGCCATGTCAAGCCATATGTAAAATTATTTGTTTGAAATTTGAGGTTGATACCAGACATATTACCTAACAGCCACCCATCAGGGATTTGGCCTTCACTGAATTGTTGACCCAGTGCTGAGTTGGTGAGCATGAAAGAATCATGGGTACACCCAGGCCATTTTGCTACAAGGTTTGTTATTTTCAGTAAAGCATTACAGACTATCTGAGCATTGATTGAATGAAAATTCTTCCTGTTGACATATATTTCTTCATCATCAGATGGGGCCTAAAAAAGATAAATGCTGAA
The DNA here is from genome assembly GCA_023029165.1 of Gobiocypris rarus. Classification (NCBI taxonomy): domain Eukaryota; kingdom Metazoa; phylum Chordata; class Actinopteri; order Cypriniformes; family Gobionidae; genus Gobiocypris; species Gobiocypris rarus. The sequence continues at coordinate 18,787,035 of CM040913.1, forward strand.
AGCAAGCTCAAAAGAAATTTTGTTGATAATTAATGAGTGTATTGCATATTATTTACCTTATTGGAAATGTGTGTGCCATCCACTGCACCCAATACATTTGGAAATGCTGCAATGAAGAATTTCTGTTTAACAAGGATTTGTTCTGCTGCTGTTGATGGGAACTTGATGAAGTTCTTTACCATTCTGCTGAGAGCACTTGACACGCTGAAAACAATTCGGCACACACTGGATTGACTAATTCCCACAGTGTTACTTAAAACAGCTTGGAATTAACCCGGAGGCAAAGAATCGCAGCGCAACCATTATCTGCAGTATCACGGTCGGGAAGGGGAGAGGACCTTTTTGTTTTTCGCTGCAAATTATCTCTCAGAATATGTGCCAAATGATATTCGCCTCAATACAGATACAGGCAAAACATAAATTCTGGTACAACTCGACCTCAGTGCTGCATTCAACACTGTTAACCACAACATACTTCTTGACAGGCTGGAAAATTGGGCCAGGCTTTCTTGGAGGGTCCTCAAATGGTTCAGGTCATACTTAGAAGGGAGAGGTTATTATGTGAGTATAGGTGACCATAAGTCTGACTGGACATCCATGACTTGCGGAGTCCCACAAGGGTGAATTCTTGCACCACTCCTATTCAACCTGTATATCCTGCCACTGAGCCAAATTATGAAAAAGAACAAAATTTCTTACCACAGCTATGCAGACGACACTCAAATCTACTTAGCACTATCACCTAATGACTAGCCCCATTGACTCCCTGTGCAAATGCATTGATGAAGTTAGTTGGATCTTCAGTTAAACAAGACAAAACTGAAATCACTACATTTGGAAACAAAGATGAAAGTCTGAACGCATATCTTGAGGCTAAAGGTCTAAAAACAAAAAATCTAGTCAGGAATCTTGGTGTGATTTTGGAGTCAGATAGTCATGTCAAAGCAATAACTAAATCAGCTTACTATCATCTGAAAAATATTGCAAGAATCAGATGCTTTGTTTTCAGGCAAGACTTAGAGAAACTTGTTCATGCTTTCATCATCAGCAGGGTGGACTATTGTAATGGTCTTCTCACTAATCTTCCCAAAAAGACCATTAGACAGCTGCAGCTCATACAGAACGCTGCGGCCAGGATTCTGAGAAGAACCAAAAAATATGACCATATCATGCCAGTCCTCAGGTCTTTAAACTGGCTCCTAGTTATATTTAGAATTGATTTTAAAGTACTACTACTTGTTTATAAATCACTCAATGGCCTAGGACCTCAATACATTGCAGATATGCTGATTAAATACAAACCCAACAGAATCACTCAGATCATCAGGATCAAGTCAGCTAGAAATACCAAGAGTTCACTCAAAGCAAGGAGAGTCTGCTTTTAGCTATTATGCCAGCCACAGAAGAGATCAGATGTGCTCCAACAGTAGCCACATTCAAATCCAGACTCAAAACACATCTGTTCAGCTGTGCATTTACTGAATGAGCTCTGTGCCACTGTACGTCCAGACTCAAAACACATCTGTTTAATAAATGAGCACTGTCCCACTGTAGATCCGACTGAATCGCTCTTATCTAATCTATGCATCATCTTTTTATTCTTTTTTCAGCATTTTATCCTTTTTAATTCTCTTTACAACTGTATATTTCTATTTCTTATGCATCTGTTGATAATTATTTTTGGTTGGGGCTGTCTGACTTGAAGAGATTAGAGAGGGAGAGCAGTGTGCTTGTGGTAGCAGACAGTGCAAAGAAGCGGACTCAAGAAAGGGGAGGCCCTGCGGGGAATAGGTAACGTCCCCTACAGGAGCCTGTCTTGGACCAACTTGTAAGGTCCAGGAGACAATTGCGAACCTGCTCCTGTAACCCCATCTATTTGAACCGCCCGCTCCAAGCGGGACTCGAACCCGGGTCCACTAGCATGAGAGTCGGATGCTCTAACTGTGCGTTTACACCGCCGCCGGCGAGAGCGTCAAACTTCGCTCTGGCCGCTCTGTGTTCATAGAAGTGCTAGTCTAATTTCAACATGCAGTTTATAGGTGCTAGCCTTCGTCTTTAACATTAACATTATTTGTACGCAAACAGGGACATGTCGTAAATGACAGGGAAACCCGCTACCGCAATGATCTCTTCAATTTTGCTTGGGAACTAATGAGGTCGGAACCAAAGTTTCCAGCACTGCGTTCTCTGGAATCATTTCAAGCGGAGCACTTCTACATTCCCATTGGTTGCCGCTGGACCGCGTCGTTGCTCATTACCTTACAGTTGACCTGATTTCAACTCTCCTCGACGCCCAAATCGTCCGAGAGCAGCTGCGCTCGCCCGCCAGGCTCCCATTAAGAAACAATGACTTCAGGTCACTTTGCCGCTCTCACCGGCAGCGTTGTGAACGCACAGTAACAAGGAGGCTAAAGGCTGCAACCTCTAGCATCAGTCGCTAGAACGTCTCTTGAGGACGGAGGAGTGAGGTTTACTTTGCACAGTGACTACTGTTACACTCCATCTCTTCCATCTCAGACAGGGGTAACCCAAATTTAGATAATCAGGCAGATAGGGATCTATTTAACATAATTTTTTTCTTCTTTTTTAAAAATTCTCTTTATAACTGTTTTAATTATCCTTGTTTTTATTTTTAATTTTTACACATGGTATTCTTATTTCGGCCCTACTTTATATTAGGTGGCCTTAACTACTATGTACTTACATAAAAAAATAGGTACAATGTACTTACTGTGTTCATATTGTGTTGCAAAACACCTTTGCTGATATTGAGGTGGGATAGGGGTAGGGTTAGGGACAGGTGTGGTGGGATGGGTAAGTTTAAGGGTAGGGTTAGGTGTAAGGGAAGTGTCAACTGTGTAATTACAAATGTAACTACAGAAATTAATTACAGATGTAATTACATGCAGGTATTTTTTAAAATGTAAGTACAATGTAAAAACATGTATGTACACAATAAGTGCAATGTATCAAATAATTGATCAAAATGTTAGTACATAGTAGTTAAGGCCACCTAATATAAAGTGGGTCCCTTATTTCTTATGCATGTTATCACTATTTTAATTTCATTCTCTATGTGAAGCACTTTGAATTGCCATAGTGTATGAAATGTGCTATATAAATAAACTTGCCTTGCATAGCTCAAGATTTTATTATGTTTTAGTACATTTTTAAGTTATGAACATTTTATTACAATAATAATGTAATACTTATTACATTATGTTCAGTTTTTACATGATGTGCATATACATTATCAGTTGCTACACACTATAAGAAACTGGTAGAAGGAAAACAGCAATTACTATTTCCATAGGGAAAAAAAGTTAGCACTAAGTTTGTGTACTGTCAAAAGCACATGAAAACAGGTCACCTTGATGCCTGCATGGTACTACTTTGGAAGTTGATATTTGCAGTATACCTGCTGGAATAATGCTGGCCATTTATTATGGGTAATTGAAAATGTTTCACAAACATCTTCAAACTCATCAATAAGTGAAAATTGCCTTGTATTACTGTTAATAATTTTATTATGCCACAGTAATAGCTTGGACCGGAATGTTAGGATACAACTCATATACAAACACACCTTCCCCCTGTAGTTTTCAGTTTAACAGCATATCAAAGCAAAGACGTCACAACAGTCCTGTGCAATCAAAGGCATCTGCCTGCATTTATCAACTAACCCTGCAAACCTTGCTTAGCTTGTTCAGATGATTATCTTACTTTGTACAAAAAAAGGTCCCTTCCCAAACTACTGTTATGCAAACAATAAAAGCCTTAAAGCAAACAATTCCTAATTATATGGTCATGACATAAGGATGTCTTCATTGGAATTACGGACTAGCCACACCTATTAATAAGAAGAGAGTTTGGTATCACTTAAAGCCCTTATGTATAATTCTTTATAAATTCATAATGTATATGTCTAATAATTGTAACCAAAGTTAAAATGAATTATAATACTTGCAGATTCCTGTTACATCTGAAAGGGTGTTTTGCCATGTGTTTTAATGCATTACACTTTCTAAAGGTGCACTAATGAATAGATAAGTATTATAATGTATTATAACTGGTGTCAATTATTCGTGAGGACATACAATGCATTATAAAGGGCATTACAATGCATAATAAAATATATTTTTATAATGTATTATATATATATATAAAGGCTTTATGTAAATTGCAGTTATGCTCACATTTTTAATAGCGGATGGTGAGGTAACAATTCTTTGAACGTAGTGAATTTCTGACCTCAAAATGGAACATTACCATTTCTTTGAAAAATAATTTTCGCCTTTCCCTTTCTACATTTACATTTATGCATTTAGCAGACGCTTTTATCCACAACGACTTACAACATAGGAGTACAGGAAGCGATCGGTCATGAATAGGCGAAGAAACGCAAAAAGTGCCTTAAATACCAAGTTTTGGACATTACATAGAGTAACCTTCGGCTAGAATAGGGAGGGAATAAAAGAGAAATAGAGGAAGAGAAGATTTTTTTTTTGTATTATTTTGTTTATATATATGTGTCTCTGCTTTATAGATAACACTCCCTCTGGCTGTGTGACTGGGACAGGACAGAGCGAGGAGTAATACTCATGTCAGAGTATGTAGAAGTAACTGATATATATTTATAAAATTGTTAAAACTATGCATATTTATTGTCAAATTCCCTACAAATGTAGCTCATGACCTGCCAGTTTCAAGAATGCTATAATTTATTAATTAAGAAATGTATCCCTTTAAAAAGATAACAGCTAAAATGTTTTACTTGCAAAATAGTAAACTTATTCATTGTGTGAGAAATTGTGCAACAGTACTCATTTACAACTACATCTATCTAAACTGGTTCTGTAAGCTCTCAGCTCAAAAGGTAAAATCCTTTATCTTTGAATTTAAATAAAGTGTGAAGTATCTCAGTTTGTGTGTGTTGATGGTCATATTTTTTTTTCTCTTAATCTACAAATTCAAAACAATTAAACCGTTTTCTAGCAAGACACAAAAATGATAGTTCCCCCCAAAATGTAAATTTTTATAACAGTGGCATGCACAGACCTGTGTCATAATGTACGCATCCATGTGTTACAAAACCTTATGATTTGTAGAACACATTTTACACTGCTCTTTTGTATTCTTTAACATTTTTTAGTGACTATATCTGTCCAAACAGATATTTATGCACAGTTATGCAAATAGGAGCTGCCTCACTTGTCACACAGGTTTTGCCTGGCCTCTGCAATTCAGGCTTAGGTATTCCTTTTTTTTTTTTTCTTTAAGCCTTTAAATTTTTTTTTTTAATTTTTTTTTAGAAAGACACATTTCCTGCATTATGTGTAATTAAGTACAAATTAATTGAATTAAATAGATGAGAAATTGTACCAAACAAGAAGTTTAGTTTTTTGAACATTTAGAAAAATTAAAGAAAAAAAAGTTATAACAGCTGTAACAGCTTCAACTCCTCTGAGAAGGTTTAGGAGTGTGTTTATGAGAATTTTTGACCATTCTTGTAGAAGCGCATTTGTGAGGTCACAGCTCTAATTCATCCCAAATGTCTTCTTGGTTGAGGTAGGACAAGTCAGTCAAGTTCCTCCACACAAACTCGCTCATCCATGTCTTTATGGACCTTGCTTTGTGCACAGGTGCTTAGTCATGTTAGAACAGGAAGGGGCCATCCCCAAACTGTATGACATTGTCTAAAATGTCTTGGTATGCTGAAGCATTAAGAGTTCCTTTCACTAGACCTAAGGGGCCAAGCCCAAACCCTGAAAAACAACCCCGTACCATAATCCCCCCTCCACCACACTTTACAATTGGCAGGCACAATGCAATCAGGCAAGTACCGTTCTCCCGGCAACCGCTAAACCCAGACTCGTTCATCGGATCGAATTGCCAGACAGAGAAGCTTGACTTGATTACTCACTACAGAGAACACGGTTGTGATAAGCACTTAACTCTGCTGTAAAGAGTTTTTAGTTTTTTATTTCTATGAACTACATCACATGAATATTTGGAGAGATCACCATTTCTACAAATACTAATAAAATCTGCATGTGTATTTAAATAACCAAATTAGCCAGAGATAAATTATAATGATTTAAAGATTTGGCATACATTTGACAAACAGAGGCGAGGTCATGTAATCTCAGTAGTAAATAACCATTCATTGTTTTAAGTACTATTGTATTCTCCTTTTAAGAAAACAAAAAAAGAAAAGCAGTGACACAAGTAAATCAAAAGAAAGACAATGGATGGAACAAGCAGTACGTGGTTTCTGAGAATTTGCTATTGAACAATACTATTTTGCTATTGGACCAAAATAATAAGCTACCAAACACATTTCATTAATTTAAATATATATTATTTATATTTTATTATTTATTGAAAAAGTCAAAAGCTATAAATATTAAAATAATAGCATATAATTAAAGGTTAGGTATGTAATATTTTTTATGTTAAAATACATTAATATTCATTCATGGGTTTATCTCCCAGTCACCATCAAAGCATTAAGAGCGGTTTGTGCAAAACAATATTCCTTGCATTAAGACTGTCAAAGATTAAATGGCTAAATGGCTCATGAACATGTCAAAACGAATGGGTTCCTGTTTATTTTGTATACTTTGACGTGTTCAATATAGGCAGCCTCAAACAGTTGGAATGTCATGTCAAAAAATGGGTTTATTATAAGCGAGACACTCACATTTAGACAGAGTGAAAGCCTACTCAGTTGCTTACTCATGAGTAATGACACATAGCAAAAGTATGCTAAAAGTATTCCAACTGGACATTTTATCGAAAGTAACCGACTTTTACCCGTTGAAGCATGCCTTCACAAGCACCTGTAAGAGCTGTATTTGTGATGTTTGAGTTGAGGGAGGCACAACGCGCGAAAGGGGAATTTGCAAGGTTGTAATTCAACTATAGGTGACACTAGAGCCGCAGAAACTCACTCCATTCATTTCTTTTTGAGAGAATTATGCACTTTTTTTTACCCTGCCCTAGTTTTATGGCTTTGGACCACTGACAGTGGGCAGCATCTTAGTACAAAAAACAAAACAAAAAACTAGTATCGAGAACAACACAAAATGAACAAACTCAAGTTAGGCATCAAGGTTATAAAGCCTCTAGAGATTTAACATTAAAAAAACATTGGTGCAGAAATGTTTATACACTGAAAACTTGAAAACAGACAACTAGATGAGCTAAATGAGCGTCAATAGGCTATAAACTTCTCTAACAAGAGTGTTAACTCATATTACAATGAAACCTTGTCATAGAAGCTACAGATCTGGCAACCAATAGATAAGATCAGCTTCCTCAACAAGACCATTGTTAGTTTCAAAATCCAATGTAAGACACATTATAATTGTTACTTAGTGTAGAATTACTTAATGTTTCAAAACATTTTGGTGTACAAAAAGTTTACAAACCTTTTTAACTGAATGCTCTTATTGACTGTATTATCAGACAGTCACACTTTCCAGGAAGATATAGCCACACCTCTGCTGTGTAATACACACTATACCTTTTTGCAGAGTTCAGCCTTTCCTCCTTGTTTATGATTTGCTAGCTTTTGTTTCCTGCCCCCCTGGTATATTAACAAGAGAAGCTGTTTTATACCTCACTTACAGATCTCCTCTCCTGAAAGGTTATAATCTTAAAGAAATTAACATGGCATTTAACAATCAGAGGATTTTGAAAATAATCTCAATCCTTTCTTTGAGTACAACCGTGTCCGTCCTCTTGAGGAACTATCCAGAACAAAGGACAAATTGTTCTCATAAAGAAGAGATGGTCATGAATCACTTCCTAAAGCAGGATGTTGGAGAACTACAGGCTTGTTCAGCTATTATCCAAGGAGACATGGACGGAGTGGACACAGACAATTTCAGGAAACTCCTGGTCTCAAAAAAAAGAACATCCCTGCTATCCGAGTCATTCTATCTCAACGCAACGAAGGACTGTCCATCCTACATCCGAGACAGAGGGTTTCTGACTCTTTCTAACAGTAAAGAGGAGAAAGATTTCCCCATTGCTTACTCCATGGTGATCCATGAGAAGATTGAGATGTTTGAAAGACTCTTAAGAGCCATTTACACTCCTGACAATGTGTACTGTGTTCATGTGGACCAGACGTCTCCTGAGATCTTTAAAGAAGCAGTTAGGGCCATCGTGTCCTGCCTGTCCAACGTGTTTGTGGCCAGCAAACTGGAGAATGTGGTCTACGCCTCCTGGTCTCGAGTTCAAGCGGACATCAACTGCATGCAGGATCTGCTCAAGTCACCTGTCCAGTGGAGGTATCTGCTCAACACCTGTGGCACTGATTTCCCCATTAAAACCAATGCAGAAATGGTTGCGTCTCTAAAACACCTGAATGGAAAGAACAGTTTGGAGTCCGAGGCCGTAGAGTCCAAAAAGGTGCGTTGGCAGTATCATCACAATGTTACAAACGTTGTGGTTCGGACCGATGTTAGAAAGTCACCCCCACCAATACAGAGCCCTATGTACTCAGGAAATGCCTACTTTGTGGTTTCAAGGGAGTTTGTGGAACACATATTCAAAAGCAAAGAGATTCAAGATTTCATGGAATGGGAGAAAGACACATTCAGTCCAGATGAGCACATGTGGGCTACATTACAGCGGATACCTTCAGTACCTGGATCCAACCCTCCAGACAGAAAGTACGAGCAATCGGACATGAACTCTATTGCTCGTCTGGTGAAGTGGAGCTACCATGAAGGAGATTTAAAGAGTGGGGCTCCCTACCCACCATGCACTGGGATGCATAGACGGGCGGTGTGTGTCTATGGAGCTGGGGACTTGAAATGGATTGTGAGGCAACACCATCTTTTAGCAAACAAGTTTGATCCAGAAGTAGATGATATAGCAATCAAATGTATGGAGGCTTTTTTAAGGTACAAAGTTATTTATGGTCGATCCTTACTAACAGTAAACAAATCTGACATTTTATGATGTTTTTAATGTTTAAACATTTTTGTAAATATATTAGAGATATGGACCTTTTTATTAAATAATTTGTTATGTAAATGTGTGTGTGTGTATATATATATATGTTTAATACTACACTTTCTATGCAGGTCATATTATCATGATGCTAACTGTCAAATAAAATATTAATTAAATGTATAGTTTGGGTTTTAAAAACTATTTGTACTTTTTTTGTACAGAAGCTTACTTTGTGTTACACATAATATTTTCATATAAACCAACAATAATGAATTTAAATCAGAATTTAAATAATAATTATTAGAGAGTACAAAAGATCTCACAAGCAGTGTGTGTGTGTAAATCAACTACGTGCTTAATTAACTACTATGTACTAACATTTTAATTAATAATTTGATACATTGCACTTATTGTGTACATACATGTTTTTACATTGTACTTACATTTTAAAAAATACCTGCATGTAATTACATCTGTAATTAATTTCTGTAGTTACATTTGTAATTACACAGTTGACACTTCCCTTACACCTAACCCTACCCTTAAACTTACCCATCCCACCACACCTGTCCCTAACCCTACCCATATCACACCTCAATATCAGCAAAGGTGTTTTGCAACACAATATGAACACAGTAAGTACATTGTACCAATTTTTTTATGTAAGTACATAGTAGTTAAGGCCACCTAATATAAAGTGGGGCCGATATACTTCTATTAAAATATACTTCTTTAACATTTCACACATTTAAATGGCCTACACAAGTACTAGCAAAACATTTATAGTTTGTAAAATACACAGTGATGTCTATGGAAGCGGCGATAACAATCCATTGACGATGTGATGTATTTACTTCATATATATCAGATACACATTGTGTAAGTCTCACTTCAGGAGAAGTGGATGAATTGACGTGTTGTAAATTTTGACAGATCCGATTCTAACTAACATGATCAATATATTTTTCAACAAAACACGTTCACTTACATGTATTTGAGAATCAGTATATCAGGTAGTTGATGACATAGCCAGCAAGTTTGTGAATATTATAAATGCGATACATCTGCCATACAGTGCTACGGAAATAATACTTTTGTTATGTCATGTTTGATAATATTGTAGTTTTTTTTTTTGGAAGCAATGTTCAGATTAAAATATTTTGCAAGTATCAAGCTTTTAGTCATATCAATCTTTAAAAATTAAACAATTAAAAATATCTAACATCTGTTTAAGAATAAAGTGTTTATCAGTTAGGGTCATGAGGGCTTCATTGTCCCAATAAGACGGCATCTATTTAATAATTTTAATGCATATAATAATTTTTAGGCTTCACTATATTTTTTATTGTATACTGTTTAATGTACAACAACACTGAGGGGCTATTTAGAAGTATAAATATCATCTGACTAATATGTACACTTATTGTAAAGAAAATACTGCTATATTTACATAGTGTACAATCTATTAGGCTACTACCTTCTCAGTCTCTCAGGGGCCAGCGACCACAGCATTGGAAACATTTACATGTAATCATTTAGCAGAGACTTCTATCCAAAGCGACTTGCAAATGAGGACAGCAATAGAAGCAATCAAACCAACAGATATGTAAGTGCTGTGACTAGTCATAGGCACGTATACAGGTTTCTTTTTCTGTTTTTAAATAGACATAGAGTTGTAAGAGTTAGTATTAATTGGTCAAGTGTTGACGAAATAGATGCGCCTTCAGCAGTTTCTTGAAAATGGTTAAAGACTCAGCAGCTCGGGTTGAAATAAGCAAGTCATTCTGACAGTAAAGGCAGGGCTCGACATTAAGCCTTTTCATGTGTTTCTCCTTCGGACAAGTAAATCATTCATTCACTAGTCTGAGTAAAACATTAGCCTGTTTTTTGTGTGTATTGTACATTTATTCTGAAGCAATATTCTCATTAGTGCTCAGCTTTGACATATTTAAAACTGATATTTTAACCAGTAGGGGTGCTCCGATTGATCGGCAACCGATCTCTATCGGCCGATAATCGCTTTGGGATGATTGTTCGGCGGTCTCAAAAGGCCGATCTCATGAACCGATCGCATGCTGACAATAACCCGTGCCTGCCGTGAGAGCTAGGGCATGATATGCAGCGACAGACACCATCTCATTCTCTTTCCGGCACACGTAAAATAATTACAAAATAATTAACTTACGCAGTCATTTGAAAAATTTCTGTGAGACATAAGTTCACAAACAGCGCGAGTGAATCACCGCGTGCGCGCACTCTCTCTTTCCTCTCAAAATGCTCAAATGGCTTCACATCAGCGCATCGCATCTGCACTAAAATCGCAACACAGGATTTGCCACTTGCACAATCGAGGCAGTGTCGCATCGTCACTAAAGTTTAACATTTGCATTTATTTTTAAGTCTTGGCATTGTTCAAACGGCTCAGCATTCGCGCGCTCTCCAGTCCAGACCGTGAGCACACTTGAATGATTAACTTTTGCAACCTTAAGTGTAAGGATTAATCTAATTTAATTTATTCAGGGAAGACCAATATTAATTTACATTTGATTTCTTATTAAATGTCTTTAGTATTTCTTACTTCAATACTAATGTTAGACCTGAAAAATTCTTTAAAAACAAAAATGCACAGCATGATCAAATTAGGTGAGATAATTATATACATTTATATGACAAGACTCACCTAAGGGGGAGATTCCCCCATTGTCAGAAATAAAATTCAGGCCCTGAATGAATGTCTGTAAAATTCCCTATAAATAATTCTACATGATAAAAAGAAGGCTTCAAATAGATCAGTATCGGTGATCGTATCCGCAGATACTGCTGCCTGTGACAGTTTCAAAAATCCTGATCGGAGCACCCTTAACAGAAAAAAACACTTGCCATAGTTTTGTCCATTGTGGCAGTTGACAGTTTTGGTGTAACAGGTTTTGCATATATAGCAATTATTAAATGTAATCAGTGTTTTAAGAGGCTACATTCCATTAAGCTGATCTGATGTGTGTTGGTCTGCCTAACCCCTCTTTGGAATAATTTTATGTTACTCTGCCTTATTTGTGAAAGATGGCCTACAGTCGCCTTAAGTTATCTCATTTTCTAAAATAAACACTTGGTGGTTCTTCAAGATCTTGACTCTAGCCTATTTCTACAGTTTTTTTCTCTCTATACAGTTAATTTAGAGTTAGTTTCATTTCTACAAATGGTGCAAACTCTGCAAGATTAGAGATAAAAAATTCCCATTCCCCTGCCATTCTGTGATCGGCAATCGGCAGATCATGATCTTGGTGATCGGTAATCGGTGATCGGTCCCAAAAATGCTGATCGGAGCATCTCTATTAACCAGTATAAAGGGTTTTTTCACTAATCGTTTTAAATTCATCTTCATCTTTCATTTTAAATTCTTAAATTTAATCAATATATTAAATTAGAATAAGACACTATGGGGTTGTTACCAATCAAATGAAATAATTTACACTGAAAAATTACAACTGCATTAAATAATGTCATACGTTACAAATAAGAAATGTTGGAAAGTGTCACAGTGTGTTTTGGTTTTGTTTCATGTTCAGGTTTCATGACTTGTCATGTTCAATGTCATGTTTCCTGTTTGTCATGTGATTTCATTGTGCCCTCATGTGATCATGTCATGTGCTTCCCTAGTCTCTTGTGTCATGTTAGGCTGAATCCGAAATCGCCCCCTAAACCCTTATTCGCTATTCCCTACGTTATTCCACTAATATAGTGTACTTGAAGGAGTGAATGAAAACGAGTGCATGGAATCGGAGTGTACATCGGCTGTACACTCATTATTGCGGTGCACTCAATAATGTCCACTATGGTTTCAGACATGACTACAAATGGCTGTCCCCTCAAACAATGCACTATTTAAGGGCATATGGGGCGATTTCAGATTCAGTTCGACAGCATGCAGCGATGCTCAGACCGATCGACGGCTGACTTGAAGCAGTGCATGCCGGTTAGAAATTTTGTCCGACTTGAGGCAGCCGCATGCAGCCGACGCCATGTGACTGTGACGCATGTCAACAAAGTGCCACGAGAGCGATTCGGGAGCAGCCGGATGGTGCATTTTGTGCAGCTTCTCCAGAACAACTGCACAAGCTCTGATGACGACATAGCTGACATAGCTCACAAATCAGTTTTTTATAACGGTAAAACCTCTTTTCATGTAGTCGCGGTGTTATATTGTATCATAATATATGTTTATCAAAATAAAAGACGACACTTTATTGATAGTGTAGGCTAAAGGGGTTTAAAGGGGGTTGTTGTTAGGGTTAAGGGGTACTTCAGCACTAGGAAGATGAATCTGTATTTAAACTGGGTCATTTATGTAGTAGAAATGTGAAATTATTTTTTTATTTGGTGCCTTCTAGACTGAGAAAAGACAGAAAATAGATTTTTGTCTCATGGGGATAAAAGACAACAACTCCCAGAATGCACTTGCTTCGCTGCCCTGCAAGGCCACTCCAGGCACGGCTAATGGTTTACTGGATCACTTGCCCACCGCGTTCATTTTCATAAAATCAGTTCAGTTAGAGACACTATAATTAAAAACTGAATGTGTCTGTTCTATATAATGTGTGTGAGCCGACTGAGTGTCACGGCACAAACGCAGCAGGATCGGATTACATTCATCACATTCATCACATGAGCTGAGGTAATAGCGGGATTCGTGGCCGCATTCACAGTGCGTGAACAGTCTGGCGCATTTTCAGTTCATGTCTTTGGAAGCTTAACTTTCATAGGAAGTTCATTTGAAAAGTTGAAACACTCACTTTGCTCTCGACCGCTCCGTTTACATGAATCTCCGCATGTGAGTGCGATGTTGAAAACATTTGGAAATAGCGCCCTCTGCTGGCTGTAGTCTTCAGCCTCTGGACAAAAAATCCTACGATGAGGCAAAATGACGATATTTGTGTCTACAGAGGATTTTTTCCAGAAATAAAATACATAATTATCTCGTCTCAGGGGGATATGAGGGGGGAAAGTACGATAATTCTAATATACTCCCGGGTTTCTACTGATACAAAGCTTAGTGCTAATCGCTGAAGTAACCCTTTAAGTCCACTATAGGGGGGCGATTTCTGATTCAATCCACGTCTCCATTTGCAGCTCCTCCCCACCTGCACGCGGCTACTCGCCGATCGGTTACACCCAGCCGCAGCCGATGTCGAACACACCGGTTCATTGTCTTGATTGTACACAGGTGTGTCTTGCTTAGTCATTAGTCTCTGTGTATTTAAGCCCTCATGTTTGCCATGCGTCTTTGTCTAGTATTGATGTTGTAATCCATTGTTTGTTGTAATCCATTGAGTCCATGTTTAGGCCAAGTCTAGGTTTCGGTTCATGTTGTTGTTTAGTCAAGCCAGGTCTTTGTTTTTGTATCATGTTTTGTTAAATGTAATAATCTGCACTAATGTTCTGCAAACTTGCCTCCAGTGGACTAACGGTTACAGAAAGAATGATACCTTTTAAACACAAAACTTATTCACCAGTAGGTGGCGGCAGGTGACTTGATGTGAGTGTCATCGAGTCATATTCAAACAATTTGTTCAAACAACTGGTTCGTTCTGGAATGAGCCAGTTGTTTATGAATGGGTCATTGAACCTTTGACTTGAAAAATACGTTTTCCCTTTGAAATAATGGTCCAGATCACTTCCTGCAGAGTTGACTAGGCAAAACTTGAGTAATTTGTTCTACGTTATCTCAGTAACTTAGTAATCTACGTTATCGAGTACCGTTAACCTCAGACACGTTAATGTTGTGATTAGTAATTCATTTGTCATAGTTACCTATTAGCTCTTATGCGAATCTGATTCGGTAATTATTGATTACCAAATAAGGAACTATCTTAGTCCTAAATTCAATATTTCTTACTGATTAGTTCAGCTTGTTTCCATATTAGTTAATAGTAGTGGCGGAAGTGTTAATGTATTACTTCTCACTAGTCCTGCATTACTTCCTACATAGTTACCTATTAAGGACAGACTATTATTCTAAAGTGTTACCGGATTTTCGTTTCGGACGAGCGAGGAGGATTATTCTTGAAACCCTCCCAAACAACTTGTGGTGATGTTGGTGCTGTTTGATCTATATTATTTTTTTATGAATTTATGATTTCTGACCTCACAGACTCAACTAATCTCTGTGATTCTCCAGCTGTGGTCCTTGGAGTCTTTGGCCACTCAAACTCTCCTCCTGACCGTGCATTCGGACGATAGACACACTTCCTCTTCCAGTCAGATTCATAACATCTTTAGTTGATTGGAACTTCATAATTATTGCCCTTATGGTGGAAATGGGGATTTTCAATACTTTAGTTATTTTCTTACAGGCACTTTCTATTTTGTGAAGCTTAACAATCTTTTGACTTCTTTAGTTTTACTCATTGTGAATAATGATTAATGGAATTAGTTTCCTCATTTATATATAAATAAGAGTTCCAGAAGTTCCAAGAGTATAAACAGTAAGTATTTTCACTTTGCTCATATTTTCTAAGGGTGCTTATATTAGTGCAAGGGACTGTAGATCTGAAACAGTGTGTTAGGGTTTTGTAATGACTGTTTTTGATGATTACTTTTGCTCATAAAATCTGTGGAAAAGATGGAGGAGTACAGACTTCTGTACTAGTACATGTAAAATTCCTTCTGGTCTGTCAGAGTCCTGACCGATATTTAGTTTTTTGGATGATCAGAACTACATTACTCCAAGATACAAATTTATGTGAGAGAAATTATGTAAAGGATTATCTACCTAATGTAATTGGAAAAAGAACAGTTTCTGCAGTTTGACTTTTGTGAATTTTATTGTTAATATTCAATGACAATTAACATGTTGAGCTCAATTTTTTTTTTCTTATTGTCAAAATTGTGTGTGTGTGTGTGTGTGTTTGGTGCATATTTAAACAGTGTAGCCAAGGATGTGATATTGTTGGACATTTACACATCTTTGTGTTACTTCCTGAAAGATTCACTGTTAAAATTATTGACCCAAAGCTCACCCATTGATGAGTCAGTTTTAACACATTCTTTCTAAGAGTGTAACATAAACTGGTTAATCCTGGTTGACCCTGCTTGTAGATGCCTTAGCGCACATTATTATTAGAAATAACACCTTTTCCTGGTTTCTGTGTTGTGACTGGTTTAGAAAGAGCATAATCATGTATACATTTCAGCATATCATTGTAATGTAGATGTTTTACCAGTGCCATAATTAGAGCTGAGAGATTTTAAAAGCTTGAAATGGACCTCTGTGTTAAACAAGCTACAACTTATACGCTAAACTCCACTTATACGATAACCTAATATTATGTCGCCCTCTGCTGGAGACTCGTTAGACTCTAATTGAATAAACAAGAACTGTATGAGAGTGCCATGTAGAATACATTCTCCTACAGATAGCTTTATGTTGAAGTTACTTTTTTTCAAACCAAAATGGACTCAAAGCAGTCAACAACAATGACAGTAACTAGATCAGACTGGAATAAAATAACGACAGAATGTTGTTTCTTTTCTTTTTTTCTTTAGTGAAAAAAAGACTGTGATGTTAAAGCTGCTGTCCGTAACTTATTTGGGTTAAAAAATTATCGAAAATGTAGCTTACCTTAGCTCGATTTACAACGTATTTTTTCAGTGGTTCCGCGGGAAATTCAAGCATATCTTTGCGTCACTATATCACATCCAGGGACGTGCAGAGAGTTCTTAAGAGGCAGGGGCTCAAATTTAAAAAAAGGGGGCAATATGTAAATAAATTATTAATTAAAAGGAATACATTATATTTTAAAGCATATTAAAATAGAAAACCATTATTTTAATTAATATTTCACAATAATAGGCTACTGCTTTTTCTGAATTTTGATTAAATAAATGCAGGCTTGATTAGCATAAGAGACTTCTTTCATAAGGCTGCATAATATCAAACATGGTAATATAATAAAGGCCTTTCACGCCAGCCTACACTTCTCATTATAGGCCTGTAGGCCACCTACAGGCCTATTATGGGAATAGTTGGCACTTGGGCTCCATTAACTTTGATAGTTTCATCAAATTGTAAATGGTGTACCAATATGCATAAATACAAGTAAATTTAACACTACTTACCATTAATGCGACTTTTGGTGCAGCATGGTTTTGTGCAGTGCTTTGTTTGGTGTCAGTTAACATCCATTAGGTCAGCAATGCAATTTGATATATAAAATGAGACAAACCGCAGGAAATCGTTCCAACAACGTTAGTTCGTCTGTCCATGTAATGTTCAACCCATTCATGAATTAGAACCGCTCAACTACACATTGCCCAATGGAATTTGAGCTTTGCCAGATCACGATTGGTTGATGTATTATACATGACAAACGGGCATGATTATATATAATATATAGATTTGTAATTAAATCGACACATTATAGCATTGATTAATGATTTAAAAAAATTCTGGTTTATTTTTTCCCCGTAAAGACACAGACGCTCTCTAAAAGAACCATATATGGATCGAGAGCAGCTTCCGAACAGACTGAGGAAAATCAGCGTACGCAACCCATAGCAACGCGTCATGGCAGCGCCTCAGACCGACTGAGATGTACAAATACATCGACATTTCCCAACTTTTGAGTTCGTATTGTACACATTGTCATGTTATTATAAGTAAAAACATTTTTGTTTTATTGACCACAAAATATTATCATTGATATTTGTCTGAGAGGGCACTTTTGATTCATTTTGAAAAGGGGCAGGGCTCGAGCACCCAAAACCCCCTCTCTGCACGTGCCTGATCACATCTGTACGTAAGAAGGTGTTCTGGCTATATATGCTATCGCATGTGAGGATATTGGAGGTGGAGATGTATAGCCTTTTCAAGTTTTCACAGCATTTGATATAAACTTAATATGGCGGATCCATTCAAACGACAGTCACCAGTGACGAGATTCACCCGTTGTAAAATGCAAAAGACAACTTCACCCGGGTCTATGCGAAAACAAGGATAAAAAGGGCTTTTGAAAGTTGGCGTGAACTCTGTTTTAAAGGGGCTCAAAACGGACAAAGATACAGCTTTTTTCCCCCTGCTGGACAGGTATGCCTACACGAGACATTTCAATGGTTAAATTATGTAACAGTAGCCTACAGTAGCACACTTGTTCACTTAATTCATACAGTTAAAGGGATAGTTCACTTTGAAATAAAATTTTGATATGTTTTAGCTTACCTCATGGGCATCCAAGATGTAGGAGTATTTGTTTCCCCAGTAGTTTCAATTTTGATCATTTTAGGTCAAACCGTTCTTGTCTGTGCCTCACATAATGCAGGTCTATGGTCACCACCTCAAAGAGCATACACAGAGAAGTCCAAATTAAACAATCCCCCATCGTAAGTACACACTGATGGCCTAAGACACGAAACGAGTGGTTTGTGTGAGAAAACGAACAAATTAAAGCCAGAATGCGCGAATGTCACAACAGGAAACACGTACGCGCACCCTCGGATCAGTCGGACGTAGTGGTGTACAGAGGTAAAACGATATAAATACTGTTCGTTTTCTCACACAAACCGCCAAGCTTGCGGTCTTAGGACATCAGTGTGTACTTATGATGGGGGATTATTTAATTTGGACTTCTCTGTGTATGCTCTTTGAGGTGGTGACCTGCATTATGTGAGGCACAGACAAGAACGGTTTGACCTAAAATGATCAAAATTGAAACTACTGGGGAAACAAATACTCCTACATCTCGGATGCCCATGAGGTAAGCTAAAACATATCAAAATTTTATTTCAAAGTGAACTATCCCTTTAAGGAGTGTTCTTTGTTGTGCCTTTCTCGTTTTGCTATGTGCATTATGGTAATCAATTATTTTGTGCTAGCTATGTGAGGGGAGCTATTCACCTTTAACTTTACTCCACATTCATTTGTTGAATTCAGCTGTACAAACTAAAGCAAGCTTCAACTCTCATGCCTACCATTCTTTCTTTAAAAAAAAAAATGTTATCCTGCTTGTCACACTCTTAAAGTTCCACCCTGTTAGGCTATGTTATGGAGAATGTTTGTCCGGTCAAAAAAAATATAGTTATAAAAGTTCTGTTTATATGTAGGTTAGATAGCTAAAATGTTGATCACTCAAAGAGCAACGGCTAACTTAGCTAAATTTTCCAACCAGTTTATGTCTATAAACCTAACAGGATGTAAATTCTAATAGAATAAATTGCATTTAGTGTGTATTGCAAATTCTATATATATAAATAATTATTATATATGTATCTATAAATATTAAACAATATTATATATGTGCAGTTCCACACATTATTGATGGCAAACCATGCAGGACAGGGACGTGCAGAGAGTTCTTAAGAGGCAGGGGCTCAAATGTAAAAAAGGGCAACATCTAAAAAATAAATAATAAAAAAACCCACATATATATGTATGTGTGTGTGTGTGTGTGTGTGTGTGTGTGTGTGTGTGTATAGGCTATGTGTGCGGCTATGCGCGTGTGTGGAAATGTATTGATACTACATTTTAACTTTTATTTTTGCAAGAAGTCTCTTATTCTTATTAAGCCTACATTTATTTAATCAAAAATACAGAAAAAACGATAGCCTAATATTGTGAGATATTATTACATGTTCTTTTTAACATTTTATTAATCAAAGAATATTTCATCTTGAGTATCACAGCAGGTTATAAAAAATATTAAGCAGCACAACTGTTTCCAACATTGACGTCAAATCTATGATTTGTGAAGGGTCATGTGACCCTGAAGACTGGAGTAATGATGATAAATTCAGCTTTGATCACAGGTATACATATACTTTCAATTTTAAAAAATAAAAATATTTCACAATTTTGCTGTTTTTGATCAAATAAATGCAGGCTTGATGAGCATAAGAGACTTCTTTCATAATGCTGCATCATTATCAAAAATGGTAATATAATAAAGTCCTTTCATGCCACCATTTCACATAATTGGCCTGTAGGTGCCGTTGGCACTTGGCTTCATTAGCTTTGATCGTTTCATCAAATAGTAAACGTGTATCAATTTACATAAATACAAGTGAGTTTAACACTACTTACATTAATGCAACTTTTGGTGCTGCGTGGTTTTGTGCAGTGCTTTGTTTGTTGTCAGGAACATCAGGACGATTGTCAGGATGATCCATTTCGTCAGGAAATCGTTCCACAAACGTTAGTTCGTCTGTCCATGTCATTTTCAACCGATTTATGAATTAGAACAGAAAATTACCGCTCCACTTCACATTGTCCAATGGAATCTGAACTTTGCCAGATCACGATTGGTTGGTGTTTATGACAAACGGCCCGGGCATTGACGATTTATGTAAAATTTAAAAATATCTAAAATATAGATTTTTAATTAAATCAACACATTAGCGTTAATTACTGATGAAAAAAAAAATGTTTTGGTCTGTTTGGGGGAATGCTTTTCTCCCGTAAAGCCACAGACACTCTCTGAAAGAACCATATATGGCTCGAGAGCCGTTTCCGAACAGACTGAGGAAAATCAGCCAGTAAAACACATGCAACCCATAGCAACGGGTTATGGCAACGCCTCAGACCGACTGATATGAAAAAATAAACAGAAGTTTTTCGACTTTTGAGCAGTTTGTTAGTATAGGACACGTTGTCCTTTTTATTGACCACAAATATTATCATTGATATTTGTCTGAGAGGGGCACTTTTGATTCATTTTGATAAAGGGCAGGGGCTCGAGCACCCAAAGCCCCCCCCTCTGCACGTGCCTGATGCAGGACAATGGCAGAAAACTCATGCACTGTTCCACCGTTATGCTCTGTTCCACCCTGTTAGACAAGTCATTTTAAAATAATAATTTCACAGCCATGTTAAATGTTTTGCTTAGTTATGTCTTATTTTGGGAGGTGAGGAGCATTAACAGCATGTACAGTATATATTTTTAAAGCAAAATTGTTGTATTCTTTACCCTACTTTTGGCAAAAACTGGTACAAAAATAATTCTTAATAATCAAGATATTATTTTCATCAATAATTGTTTTGCTAATTGTTTTAAGAATTAAAAAAAATACTATGATGGCAAAAGGGACATATATACTATCCAAGAAAAGCTCATTATTGTTAACATTTACTGTATTAACATTTTGTGATAACTATGTATATGTCCCTAACAGGGTGGAATACCTTCACAGCCGGTGTCTAAACAATATACCCATAATTATTATTTTAGGAGTCCCTGAGCTTGACCAATATGCATTTCTAATAGTTAAACATGTCACTGTTTTGGGAAAATGCTAAAAACATAATTTGATTATTTTATCCAAAATGTTACTAGATAACAGGAATGACCCATCTGTATATTTTAAATTAAATACTAATTATGATATTTTACTTTGTAACCATGCATACAGACTTTGTCAGATTTGCTCTTTCAAATTTAAATTAAACAAATAATAAGGGGAAGGTTAAAACCTAAAAATAACCTACAGGGAACATTCGTGATAACACTCTCTTTAGGTTATAAAACGTAACCTGCAGGGAATTTGTAAAGGTTCTCTTAGGATATAAAATGACCTGCAGGAAACATTCTGGGAAGGTTCTCTGATGGTTATAAAATAAATTATATAAGCCTATCCAATGAAGGATTTCTTTGTAACAACTTACTTACTGTATAGCTAGGCTAAAACATGCCCAACTGTTTGCTTTTTGTAACTTTTGTGTTAATGCAAAAATATAATTCACAATTGCTTGTATCCATTATAGTACTCTTTATCTTCACTTATACAATTAATCTGCATTTGACTGTAAACAGAAAACATCTTTTATGTGCATGTTTTCCCACTAATATAGTTGATAAAAGGACGTAACTTAATTTTCCCCACAGAAATGAATCCGTGGCTGGTAACCAGGGCTTCCTTCATGGATGAGTTTTCCCTACCTTGCCTACTGTTTCCATCTGCCTTATTGCCACACTCTGTGGTATATAAACCTGAGAAGCTGTTTCATACCTCAGTGGCACAGTGACACTACTTTCTGGAAGGTCTGGAAAAAAACTGAAATGGCATTTAACAAACATAGGATTCTAAAAAGAATTACCATTTTTAAACAACGCTGTCCCTCTATCTGATTAACTATTTAAGGAAGAAATGGCCTTCTAATGGGAAACTGGAATTTAATCACTTACTAAAGCAGGATGTTGGAGAACTACTGGCTTGTTCTGCTGTAATCCAAGGAAAAATAACATTCATGCTAGCTCAATGCATCTAAAGATTGTCCATCCTACATCAGAGGGTTTCTGACGCTTTTGCTCAGTGAAGAGGAGAATGATTTCCCCATTGTTTACTCCATGAGAAGATTGAGATGTTTGAAAGACTCTTAAGAGCCATTTACACTCCTGACAATGTGTACTGTGTTCATGTGGACCAGACGTCTCCTGAGATCTTTAAAGAAGCAGTTAGGGCCATCGTGTCCTGCCTGTCCAACGTGTTTGTGGCCAGCAAACTGGAGAATGTGGTCTACGCCTCCTGGTCTCGAGTTCAAGCGGACATCAACTGCATGCAGGATCTGCTCAAGTCACCTGTCCAGTGGAGGTATCTGCTCAACACCTGTGGCACTGATTTCCCCATTAAAACCAATGCAGAAATGGTTGCGTCTCTAAAACACCTGAATGGAAAGAACAGTTTGGAGTCCGAGGCCGTAGAGTCCAAAAAGGTGCGTTGGCAGTATCATCACAATGTTACAAACGTTGTGGTTCGGACCGATGTTAGAAAGTCACCCCCACCAATACAGAGCCCTATGTACTCAGGAAATGCCTACTTTGTGGTTTCAAGGGAGTTTGTGGAACACATATTCAAAAGCAAAGAGATTCAAGATTTCATGGAATGGGAGAAAGACACATTCAGTCCAGATGAGCACATGTGGGCTACATTACAGCGGATACCTTCAGTACCTGGATCCAACCCTCCAGACAGAAAGTACGAGCAATCGGACATGAACTCTATTGCTCGTCTGGTGAAGTGGAGCTACCATGAAGGAGATTTAAAGAGTGGGGCTCCCTACCCACCATGCACTGGGATGCATAGACGGGCGGTGTGTGTCTATGGAGCTGGGGACTTGAAATGGATTGTGAGGCAACACCATCTTTTAGCAAACAAGTTTGATCCAGAAGTAGATGATGTAGCAATCAAATGTATGGAGGCTTTTTTAAGGTACAAAGTTATTTATGGTCGACCATTACTAACAGTGACATACATAACATTTTATGATGCCAGTAATTATGTGTTCAACAATTGTCTTTAAATTTTTCTAAATTTTATTTTTTTTTGTTGATAGAAATGTTAGAATATCATAAATGTTTTTGATTTTAAACTCTTTACATTATTAACAGGATACAAATTGATTGAACTACTATATTTTTATATTATATAAAATTGTCTAAATGTGTCACACACACACAGAACAGGCATAACATTATGACAGGTGAATAACACTGATTATTTATTCATCACGGCACCTGTTAGTGGGTGGGATATTAGACCACAACATTTCGTCCTCAAAGTTGATGTGTTAGAAGCAGGACCAAACTGTGATCGCTAGACAACTTGGTCAGCGCATCTCAAAAACAGCAGCTCTTGTGGGCTGTTCCGCAGTGGTCAGTATCTATCAAAAATGATTTAAGGAAGGAATAGTGGTGAACCGGTGACAGGGTCATGGGCAGCCAAGGCTCATTGATGCACATTGGTCCGATCAACCAGACGAGCTACTGTAGCTCAAATTGCTCAAGAAGTTAATGCTGGTTCTGATAGGAAGGTGTCAGAATTCACAGTGCATCGCAGTTTGTTGCGTATGGGGCTGCAGACCAGTCAGGGTGCCCATGCTGACCCGTCAACTGCCAAAAGTGCCAACAGTGGGCACGTGAGGATCAGAACTGGACCACAGAGCAATGGGAGAAGGTGTCCTGTCTGATGAATCACATTTTCTTTAACATCACATGGATGGCCAGGTGCGTGTGCGTCACTTACCTGGGGAACACATGGCGCCAGGATGCACTATAGAAAGAAGGCAAGCCGGCAGAGGCAGTGTGATACTCTGGGCAATGTTCTGCTGGGAAACCTTGGGTCCTGCCATCCATGTGGATGTTACTTTGACACCACCTACCTAAGCATTGTTGCAGACCATGTACACCCTTTCATGGAAACGGTATATCCTGGTGGCTGTGGCCTCTTTCAGCAGGATAATGCACCCTGCCACAAAGCAAAACATTTTCAGGAAATGTTTGAAGAGCACGAGTTTGAGATGTTGACTTGGCCTCCAAATTGCCCAGATCTCAATTCAGGATTTAAAAGATCTGCTGATGCTAACATCTTGGTGCCAGATACCACAGCACACCTTCAGGGGTCTAGTGGAGACCAACACAATATTAGGACATAATGTTATGCCTGATCTGTGTCTGTGTATATAACACCATTTACAGATATCAACTGTAAATGTAAACATTTATGTGTTGAATTTTCGTCATTACAGAAATCAGTGCTTTGGAATACAAATGACAAGCAAATATAATTATGAACTTAAAATAGAAAAACACTTCATATCTTGTTCTCTGTAAGGGAAATGCTGACACAATATTAAATAACACTTGCGGTGTTGTAGAGTATTCACCATGACAATGTGATTTTTGTGTGGAAGTTTACTCGCAATAACAGAACATACAAGAGCCCCACCCTCCCAAACCATTAATGAATGTGAATTGGTAAAATGTTACAGGTTCAATACATTGATTGTTTTCTTATTGTCTCCTTTCCACAATTCTCCACGTTCTCAAATCAAACAAGACATTCAGCAGTAAACAATATGTGGTATAACTATGAGATGTTCAGTGAGCAGATGACAAACACTGCCAGATTGTGGCCCTAAAAAAACAAACACTTCGGTCATAAAAATATATTAATCTTCCTCCTTTATCACCTTTTGATATAAATATAGATATTTAAATGTATTGTAACGAAGAACATGCATCGACTAGTTCGAAAACAGAGTGTCTTAACTAAGGGCAAGATATAAGAACTAGAACATGTTGACAGTATCTACTTAATGAAATGATACATAAAAGGTTATTAAAATGTTTAACGCACAGAAACCAGATGCCATCTGACAGGTGTTTGGCACACAAATGCAACAGGGAGAAAAAATATCACACAAAATAACAGGCAGTCAAAGCTTTCAAGGAATAGTTCACTTAAAAAATTTAAAATCTGACATTTACTTACCCTCATGTCGTCCCAAACCTATTAGACTCGACCTATTAGACAAAACGAGATATTTAGCAGAATGTACAAGCTGCTCTATTCCATTCAGTGAAAGTTAATGGAGACCACAGCTATCGGAAAGAGCGGCTTGGACATTCTTCTAAATATCCTGTGTTCCACAGGGGAATTAAAGTCACATGGGTTTGGAATGACATGAGGGTGAGTAAATTCATTTTAATTTTAGGTTCAAATATTCCTTTAAAAGGCACTTTTGTGACATCAAGATCTTGCGTTCTCCAGTTAAAAGAAACCCAATACATTCTTTTACTCTTCCATCTTCTTCAACTCTTCTTCTAACTCACTCTGGCACTGCAGCAGTTGCTATCTCCACTTTTCCATGCATGTCCTTGTCGATCCTAAAAAGAAAAACAGATTATAACAGTATAAGGGATTAGAATAAATCCGTACCAAAATGTGACCAATTTGAGTCAAAAAGAAAAGTTTTTTTTTCACACAAAACAATACAGAGACAACAAAAAGATGGCTGCGTGACTTTACACTCAAAGTTTTAGTTTGATCACCAAGACAACTTTTCGATTGAGGTTAAA
The DNA here is from genome assembly GCA_023029165.1 of Gobiocypris rarus. NCBI lineage: Eukaryota > Metazoa > Chordata > Actinopteri > Cypriniformes > Gobionidae > Gobiocypris > Gobiocypris rarus. The sequence continues at coordinate 18,812,846 of CM040913.1, forward strand.
AACATTGTTATACAAACACAACAAGCATTTAAATCAATCCATGTGAAACTCAAGTCAGTTGATTTTGCCTTGTTCATTGTACAAACTGGCTGAAAATGTGAAGCTTGTGCACGTCAAGCTGGTGAGGGTGGTTTTCAATGTGTTGCCGTAAGGTTGCTAAGAATTTCTAAGTGTTTTAGCACGTTATGATATGGGAAACGATGTATTTGAAGTGTATTTTGACTCATTCTCCACCTTGTCCCTGCTATGAGTTTTACACAATGCATTCTGCGATGAGTTCTGTGGGACATGCAGTGAGCAGTGAGAATGTGAGCATGCATTTAAAAAAACAATGTAAACCACCCGTGACTTAACTGTTTGAATCCTTCACCATAAAGTCTGATTTACTGGCATGGTCATACATACCATACTAACAGTGGCAGAACTGAGAGGACAGAACTTCAGAATCTAAATCTGTGAGACGTTCATTGCAAACACAAGCAAGTTAGTGCATTTGGCCAAAAACCTGAATGAAACTTAAAAATGGGAGTTATTGGAGGACTCAGATTTGGGGTATCACTAGCCTACAATGTTCCATCTATACAACACTTCTGTTCAGACAAAAAAATAAAAATAAATACATCACTGCTAACTCATTTGTAGTGGAAACAAGCAACAGAATTATTGAATTTGAGCTAAAGTGTTTCAACTGGATGTGGCCACTGTATTAGGTACACCTTGCTAGTTCCCCTTTGCCTTCAGAACGGCTTTTTTTCTTTGTGATTTTAGTCCATATTTGTCAGCTGCACATCCATGATGTGAATCTCCCGTTCCACCAAATTCCAATGGTGGGATTATAGTTTCAGTATATTGAACTCATTGTCATGTTCAAATCCAGTTTGAGTTGTTTGGAGCTTTGAGACATGGCATGGAAGTAGCCATCAGAAGATGATACACTGTGGTCATGGATGGACACAACACTGTGGATGGACATGGTATGCAACAATACTTAGCCTGTGGCGTTTAAACAGTGCTCAATCTGTACTAAGGGGCTCAAAGTGTGCCAAGAAAATATCCAACACACCACTATCATCTGGAACCAGTCTGGCCGTTCTCCTCTGATCAACAAGGCATTTTTGCCCACAGAACCACCGCTCGCTGGACCATTCTCTATAGAGATGGTTGTTCGTTAACTTTCCAGTAGATCAGCAGATTCTGAAATAATCAGACCAGCCCTGTCTGGCACCAACAACCATGTCATGTTTAAAGTCACTTAAAATCGCCTTTCTTCCTCGTTCTGATGCTCTTTATAACTTCAGCAGATCGCCTTGACCATGGGTGCCTGATCAGTCAGGGGACTGATCAGGGAGTCGGCCATTTTAAGGGCGGTCTCTATTGCAAAATTCTTCCAGTACACTGGAAATGTTAGTTAACATTTTATTATTATTATTCGGCTGAAATGTTGCAAGGATATGTCACAGAACAAATGCATTTAAACAGCATAAAAAATGTAATCAAAAAGATATAGGTCTTGCCAGTGGCGGTTTTACATTGAATTGCACCCCGGGCAAGACCTCCTTCGAGCGCCTATAGGCCTATTTAAAAAATTTGAAAAAAAGTTTATTCATTTGATTTGCCTGAATATATTATACATTAACCCAGCAGTCAACAGATTTCCGCCCCAACAGAAGTCAAGACTAAACCAATTCACTTTGGTGATCACTGATCACATAATCGTTTAAACCAATTTGTATTAGCCATTTAACACAATTCAGAAAAATGTGCAGCAACTATATGCCTGTAGCCTATATTTATAATTTTATGAACGAAAAATCATTTGGAAGAAAGTCGAAGTGTGACTGAGTTTATTGCTCTATATACAGTGGATCCCCCGTTTCCCCCCTTGTCCGTTCCATTTGGGAGAGAACATAGAAAAATTAACTGAGGTGACATGATGACACATTTTGGCATCAGACAGCAGACAAAGTCAATCCACCTGTCCCTCAAGTGGCCACGCCCTTAATTATGCAGAGCCTGTCCATAGCGGCCAGTCGATGAATTACACTACAGTTCAAATCACTTCTGTATTAGCTTCAGGAGAAAAGGGTGGAGGTTGCCGCTCGGGAGAGACCCAGAGGTGAACTGTCCCCCGCCCCCCCTCTCACAGCTGCAGACTGTGCAGACTGGACGTCCGTCACTCAGTGCAATGATAGATAGACAACCGCTTTGCGGTGCGCCGATTTTTTTACTGCTGGTGCCATGTGTCATGAAAAAATGCCGCCCTGGGCGACTGCCTGGTTCGCCCGTGCCTAAAACCGCTACTGGGTTTTGCCTGTGATAAATTTTATGACGTTGTACGTAGTAATGTCACCGAATATTGAGTAATCTCTGTCCTAATGTCTACTGAACCAGGGTCCCCACTAGTGCCTGGATTCGTGTACACAATATACTGATTCACAAGCTCAGCAGCTGATTGATGCCACGTTCCAGGCAACCCCTAACCTGTGTTTTTCCAACCTTCTACCCGTGAAAGTGCACTGGAACGGCAGTCAAACCCGTGACTTCCCACCCGTGAACTCGTACTAGATCGGTGTACTCCCAGTTACGTGCTCTGACGTCACATAGCCCACGAAACAACAATGGCAGCCCCTACGGATGGAGCGTTTATGAAAGTCATACACAGTATTTTACAAATAATGTAAAATAAAAGGTATAACGGCTTCTCTTGCCTTATGTGCTTTTTTCTCCTCCATTTCCCTCAAATAAGCAAGGAGTAAGCACCTTTGGCGATAGAAATGATTGTAAATGAGCATAAGCCCCGCACGGTCCGCCATGCTTTCTAGCTACCACAATTCCTTACGCTCAGGCAGTTTGGCGTGACTTTGCCTGGAACGCTACAAAGTCGTGAGTCGTGGTTTGAAGTCGTGACTTACGGGCTCAAAAACCTGCCTGGAACACAGCATGAGATACACCCCATGTCTACATGCCTGAATGCACTGAGTTGCTGTCATGTGATTGGCTGATTAGATATCAGCATTAACAAGCAGATGAGCAGGTGTACCTAATAAAGTGGCCAGTGAGTGTATATTATCTGCATATATCAAGAGCTTAATAAATAAGAAATAAAGAATGCGTCATAACTTGACCAGTGACATTTTTTCCCTAAAAATGAAATAAAATGTAAAAAAAAATTGATTTGTATATTATGTGTTTTAGTAAAAAAAACTGCAACAGCGACAGGACAAAAACTACATGAAATATTCCCTGCCTCAGTGGATTTTATAATGAAAGGTCAATGCTGGAATTTCAGAGCAAGTCAAAACATTTTGCTAAGGAAATGTGACATTGTGCTCAATGTAAAGTTAAAAAGTGCAAAACAGCTGCATTTACAACAAATGATCATAATTAGAGGGCACACAGAAGAAATGTAGCATCTTTCTGACAAACAAGGATAAAAAGAAGCTAAAAAAGCAACTTTTGGATCAATAACCAAGTGTAGGTGGACACTTAATAAAGCCAAACGCTTAATTGTTAGTTTCGTGCAATTCAGATAAAGTCTACAGAGATCTGGCATGGATCTCTGGAAGGAAAATACAGATACCTTTTACGTTTTTTCCTATTTTTTTCTTCGTCAAACCTTAGAGGAAAGGCAGGGAGAAGGGGTTAGGGCATAGAGAGTTTCTGAAGATACCACAGCCAACAAACAGCAACTAGTACTTAGCAGCAGATCAGACTTTCAATAAAATAATTATAAAGCTGGAATACTGTTGAGAGAAGAAAACAGTATGGAAACTTCAGTATGGAAGACAATTTAGGTATTTAGCATTGTTCAGTTAAAATGTTGCACAGTACCTATAAAAAACAAAAGTAGTAGTGCTCTAACAGGAAGATACATACTAAATACTTACTCTTTAATGCAGTCTGGAATGGAAACATACTCCATCGGGACAAGCTCAGCTAGGTCTGTCAGGCTGTACACATACTTGATTTTCTGGCTAAATTTTGAGCTGTAATTAAAGGTTTTGCATTGAGTAAGGCTGCATTAAGGTATAAGGTCATTTGAGAAAATCAATTCATATTCAAACATATCTGGAGATAAATAGAAAAGGACTGACCTTATAAAAGGTTTTGTGAGGGCCAGGAGGGTGCGAATAAACCAGGACGGGTGCACAATTATCAAAGACTTCAAATTCTTCCTTAACCTTTGACAGAACAATATTGTGCAAACATAAAATTAGAAATTTCTTTCCAGGGTTCAGAGTTTGTATATATTTAAAAAGACAAAAAAATAGCATTATTAAATGTATAGTAAAAGCAATTGTTTAAACTAGTCAATACATGCAACAACAAAAAAAATACATGTGTATGTATGTATGTATGTATGTATATATATAAAAATCACACACACACACACACACACACACACACACACACACACACACACACACACACACACACACACACACACACACACACACACACACACACACACACACACACACACACACACACACACACACACACACACACACACACACACACACAGACACACACACACACACACACACACACACACACACACAGACACACACACACACAGACACACACATAAATACATAGGAGATTTTAATATTTTTATACTGTATAAATATCAGGGGTTTTTAAACATTAATCATAGACATTAAACATTAGAGTATAATTGAAAGCAATCAATTTCAACATTTAATAGGCTTTAAAAAAATACTTTTAATTTAAGTGAACCTAATCTTCACATAAACCCATTATAATAAATGTCATATTTACATGTGGCCTACCTGTCTGTTAAATAGATAATCACTTTACAGTCATAACGGCATAAATTAAATATAGATTAATCCTTATTAAAGCTACAATTATCTCTGTTATCTTTGTTCTTCAACATTAATGAAAGACATCACAGCAACTGGTTTATTAGGCTGCTGTCACTTTAAGATCTGCCGCTGACGGTATCAAGGCGTTAATAAGGCGTTATTTAACTTATTTAAGACTGCTCTTATGAAGATACTTGACAAAATGGGCATTTTTGGCATAATTCTGTGTTATTGTTCATTCAAACATTAAAAATAACTTGATTTGTTCTCATTTGTCTTGTGCCGCTTGAACAGTTTAAAAGCATTTGCATGACTAAGAGCACGATCATATAGTGTGATGTTAGCCAAATTACGACGTAAAAACGTATGCTGTGTTAATTGCGTGAAATATTTTTAGCACATTAAACTGAAAAATATAAAATTGCATGTGTTAACATGCTAAATTTGACAGCACACTATATTACACACACACATATACACACATATACATATATATACATATATATATATACATATATATATATACATACACACACATATATATATATATATATATATATATACATACACACATATATATATATATATATATATATATACATATATACATATACATATATACATATATATATACACATATACATATATACATATATATATACATATATACATATATACATATACACATACATATATATACATATATATATACATATATACATATACACATACATATATATACATATATATATATATATATATACATATACATATTCATATACATATACATATACATATATATGATTTTGGCATACAGCTCATGAAAACCCAAAATTCTCAATCTCAAAAAATGAGCATATTTCATCCGACGATGAAAAGTGTTTTTAATACAAAAAAAGTCAACCTTCAAATAATTATGTTCAGTTATGCACTCAATACTTGGTCGGGAATCCTTTTGCAGAAATGACTGCTTCAATGCGGCGTGGCATGGAGGCAATCAGCCTGTGGCACTGCTGAGGTGTTATGGAGGCCCAGGATGCTTCGATAGCGGCCTTAAGCTCATCCAGAGTGTTGGGTCTTGCGTCTATCAACTTTCTCTTCACAATATCCCACAGATTCTCTATGGGGTTCAGGTCAGGAGAGTTGGCAGGCCAATTGAGCACAGTAATACCATGGTCAATAAAACCATTTACCAGTGGTTTTGGCACTGTGAGCAGGTGCCAGGTCGTGCTGAAAACGAAATCTTCATCTCCATAAAGCTTTTCAGCAGATGGAAGCATGAAGTGCTCCAAAATCTCCTGATAGCTAGCTGCATTGACCCTGCCCTTGATAAAACAGTGGACCAACACCAGCAGCTGACATGGCAGCCCAGACCATCACTGACTGTGGGTACTTGACACTGGACTTCAGGCATTTTGGCATTTCCTTCTCCCCAGTCTTCCTCCAGACTCTGGCACCTTGATTTCGAATGACATGCAAAATTTGAGCGACAGTCCAGTGCTGCTTCTCTGTAGCCCAGGTCAGGCGCTTCTGCCGCTGTTTCTGGTTCAAAAGTGGCTTGACCTGGGGAATGCGGCACCTGTAGCCCATTTCCTGCACACGCCTGTGCACGGTGGCTCTGGATGTTTCTACTCCAGACTCAGTCCACTGCTTCCGCAGGTCCCCAAGGTCTGGAATCGGTCCTTCTCACAATCTTCCTCAGGGTCCGGTCACCTCTTCTTGTTGTGCAGCGTTTTTGCCACACTTTTCCTTCCCACAGACTTCCCACTGAGGTGCCTTGATACAGCACTCTGGGAACAGCCTATTCGTTCAGAAATGTCTTTCTGCGTCTTACCCTCTCGCTGAGGGTGTCAATGATGGCCTTCTGGACAGCAGTCAGGTCGGCAGTCTTACCCATGATTGTGGTTTTGAGTAATGAACCAGGCTGGGAGTTTTAAAAGCCTCAGGAATCTTTTGCAGGTGTTTAGAGTTAATTAGTTGATTCAGATGATTAGGTTAATAGCTCGTTTAGAGAACCTTTTCATGATATGCTAATTTTTGAGATTTTCATGAGCTGTATGCCAAAATCATCAGTATTAAAACAATAAAAGACCTGAAATATTTCAGTTGGTGTGCAATGTATCTAAAATATATGAAATTTTAATTTTATCATTACATTATGGAAAATAATGAACTTTTATCACAATATGCTAATTTTTTGAGAAGGACCTGTGTGTGTGTGTGTGTGTGTGTGTGTGTGTGTGTGTGTGTGTGTGTGTGTGTGTGTGTATATATATATATATATATAAAATTATATTTTAAAAGCTTTACATTTAAACGTCTTTATGGCTCAAATGAAATTAAACTTCAAAATATAATTAAATGAGATTCTCACCTTCGATCTATTTGCTGATAGCACTTCCTGAGCCAGCCCACACTGGGCATCTTTCGGCGCGAGGTGGCTCCGTTCAGGTATACAATCATATAGTTCTCAGCTACAAGCAGTTCTAGAGTTCCTATGACATACCTGGAATGATACACAAAATGTTAGTTGCAAAACTAATCTTTTTGAGATTTGATTTCGAGTGAGAACTTGTCTACATAACCTTCAGTGTTGCTAAGAAACATTTATTCACAAGTTCACACTTACAAGTCAGATAAATGCTATGCGTATTTGGCGTGCTGTCCGAGGAGAGGGCTCCGGGCTCAGTATTTGGCCCGAACCTAGAGTACTCCCCCCCCTATTCCTGGCTGTGGTAGAAACCAGCCAAGAGTGAGTCGTCGGGTGGTGGATGGGATAATGAAAACTGTTAAGGAACGTAGGCGAGTTGACGGTGTATACACAGTGTTCCAAATGATTATGCAATAAATTACTCACAAATCTTATGACAGTTTGAAAATCTACATTCAATTTTTACAGAATTAGTTGTTTTCATGCCTTTTGCATTGCACCATTTCATGCTTTTCATCTTCAGAAAGATCTTTCTTCCTCCCCATAATGCATTAGAACTGTGACATGCTTAATAATGTGGAACAACCTTTTTAAGTAGGGTTTGCATAGGGTTTCCATTTACCTAAGTAGACCTGTAAAACGATTTAACAAACCCATCTGAGATTGATATAAGTAATCTAAAAAGATATGGAGAAAAAAACCAAAACAAACAAACCTTTCTTTGAAAAACTAAAATCTGAATGTTTATTGTACTGAAATCCTACTGATGTCAACTTGCATAATCATTTGGAACACAGTGTACTATATATAGGCCTACTCTCATGCTGAACTTTGTTAATTAAACAATTTCAAGAGACTGTAGGTGCAGTCACATTAGAGAAGTTTCAGCAAATTTTAAAGGGCAAAAAAAAAGGTACATTGTATATTGTCAATAGTGTATTGATCAAGCGGCAACCTCCTGCGGTCTCTCTTGAAGAATACGGAAGTGACTTAAACTGCAGTTCATCGACAGGCTCCAGAAGGGAGCAGAATATCATTGAGCCCCATGTTAAAATGCCCAACTTTACAGCAGAATAAAACATGTTTACAGCCTGGTACAAATTCTAGTTTTGGTCTAAACGGCTAATTTTGCCCTTCATGACAACTATGAGGGGGTGAATTTTTGTATAACTCATTCATTTACATTATATAAAGCCTTAAAGTTCTGCATAATTAAGGGCGTGGCGGTGGGTAGCCATTTATCCGCTGTCTGTTAGTCCTCGCGTCACCTCAGCTCCGCCCTATTTGCCCATTGACAGTTATCCGGGAGTGACGCACTGCTAAGTTGGCAATGGTTCGTCCATAGTTTACGCTTCAAAACTGCTCTTCAGAACCCTATGGGTGACGTCATGGACACTACGTCCATATTTTTATACAGTCTATGGTATTGATCAATGGTTTGAAAGCCACTTTTAAACCAAGCAGCTTTTTTTTGGTCAACATCCACGTTTGAATCCACGTAACCCACTTGAATATTTTCCAAATCTGCGTGGGTAAACATTTCTCCCTCATGCGAACTTCTTGAGTGTGTGGATACCTATTGAAATGCTTGGATTTCAAATGTGAAAATTCGCTAAACAATGGTAAATGTGACTGCACCTTCAGAAATGTCTAGATGACATGTCAGTTAGGTCAACAAAAAAGCTTGAATCATTGGTTTCCAAGACAAAAAAAGAGCCCAGGTGGCACAAGTAGGGACAAAAAAAGAAGACAAAAAAAAACCCAGATGCATATTGTTGTGGGAAAAAGGCATTACTGCAAAAGAAAAAAGCTGCATTTAATTATTATTATTAAAAAAAAGTGCAACCGAAGAATTGGGTTTTTCAAAATGGCAGGAAAAAGCAAGATCCAATCTGATTGGCTGACTTCTGTCATGTTATATTTATTACTTCTAGTCATCTTCTGAAAAAAAGGCATCTCATTTTAGTCGATGGAAATAACATTGATTGTAGTTGATAAATTACTGTGTGACTCTTCAGAGAAAGAAATAGTGGCTCAAGTTTCACAGTCCTTGAAATACATTCGCAAATTGAAATCAGTGGCAACACATATTTGCCTTAATTTTCATCAGTGTTGTCGGTACAATATTTTGCAGAGAACTATTTGGCTGTAATTGGACGCTTTAAATGACTTACTATTTTAAAGGTTTCTTATACAGAATAAGTCATGTCACTAGAAACAACATCTAGAACTTACTTGAAAAGATTGTCCATGATATATCTGTAATTTGGTTGATTGCTCTCAGGCATAAAGCAAACGGCAAACACGATGATGGCATTCAATCCATCGCCATAGTAACCTGTGAAAAGGGGAACCATGTTTGAAAGTGGCTGCTGGCAAACGTTTGAACGTTAGTTTGCACTTTTACAGCTATTAAACAAGTTGACTAATCCAATATATCCAAATCAACAGCTCAATGTGGAGTCTGTGTAATTGCTCATTATATAACAGCATGCAAAAGAGGCATTTAGAATGAAAGCAACAGCTGTTGGTTTACAAAAGGGAGGAAGTGGAAAAAAGAGTGACAGATGGTAACAGGCACTTCTGGCTGAAAAGGTGATCTAGATAGAAAAGTGAGAATGCAGCTAAATGCCACAAACATGCTTTGAATGTATTCATGTTTCACCCACTGACAGCTTTGAATTAAATGAAATCCACTTCCTGAATGGTGCAAAACGCACAGGACACACTGGCATTGAAAATGTATGGTCACTGACCTCCATGGCTGATAACCCTCTTGTAGGGCTCAATGGCCTTCATGTCCACTCGGTGCTCCTGATCTCCAAAGCGGAAAACTCTCCAGCGACGGCCCTCCTCGCGTTCCTCTGTGCTGGTGTACTCCTGCACCGACTCCACTCCTTTACGTAGCAGGTCTGTGTTTTTGGGTTTTGGGAGATCATCTGATAAGGGAAATAATGGGGTGTTATCTATTTAATATTTGTTAGTATTCTTGTGTGTGTATGTACGGCGTTTTATTTCAAGGGTTCAGTTCAGTGACTGTATGATTGGGAATGATGCTTTACCGATAGAAAAAACTAAATAAAACAACAACAACAAAAACGTTCAGATAAGTAAAATGGAAAAAAAAAGTCTGACTTTTCTTGCAATTCCGAGTTTATATCTCACAATTCAGATTTTTTTAACTCACAATTACAAGTTTATATTTGTGATTTCGAGAATTAAAAGGTTGCATTAAGTTTTTATTCAGTGGCGGGAACAAGCTTCCATATGAACTTCCTAGGAGCACAAAAAAGGTACAAGAAGTCATGGTTTGGTGCATTTCTGGTACAGCAGTTTTTCAAAAATGCTTTTTATTTATTTTTATGCAACAGTGGTTTACCGAGAAAAAAAGAAAAAAAAATTCTGTCCTTAAATGAATTAAATTATTAAAGCTTCTTAATAATAATGCTATAGGGAGCCCTTACTTAGACATTATAGCAACACAGTTGCGGTCATTTTCATGACAGATTCATTTAAACATAGGTACTACATTATATAAACAAGACATCTAACAGGTTAAGTAGAATATAATGAATATGTAGGCTAATATAGTACATATATTTAGCGATAGTTGATTTCTCTAGTGAACAGCTATGGACTGGACACTAAGTGACTTCTGAGGTAAATGGGATTGTTTACAAGCTGTTTTATTGTCTTTCCGCGGTTGAAACACCAATTGAGAGATTACACAACATATTTCTGTAAGTTGTAATGTATCCTCAACATACCTTAAGAGATATTTCATGTTTATTCTTCAGGAAGATATGATCGACGCGCATACAGTGATGATCAGTCATGTAATTTTAAAGAGCGTCAAAACGGCATTTATCATTTGAATTTCAAGATAAAATGGACACGGTACTTAATATGTTCGTGTGGGAACTCGGACTGAAGTGTGTGTAGCATCATCGCATAATACATCTTTCTTCAACATTCCAAGATGGCAGATTCAAGGGAATATAGGCTACATGCATTTTATTCAAGTATGACAGAAACGGCAAAAACTTTGTAAAAGTATGTAGCAGTTAGCTTAGTAGCATGCTACTATAAGACTACAGGAATCAACTGTAAGCATAACTTATTTGAACTTTTCAAATCAGTCACTTCAATTTCAATGTGTATACTGTGTCTTTTAAAGGGAGCTGCCTATGTAGACAGTAGGTAACACAGTAGACAGTGAGGAACAAAGCTAATGCTAATACACCAGTAGCCTACCTACATGAATTCTAAATATACTTGTCAAGTTTCTGGACATGTTTATGGATCTGTTATAAAATCTAAGAACCCTGGTGAAAAAGAAGTGCGTTTAAAAGGTAAGGTAGGTATACATTTTTTCATAAACACTTTTTGTTATACTGGTTGAAACTCTCTTCACATCCTGATATCAATCAATAATAGAAGTGGTCTAAATATTAAAACCTGCAGATATATCGTCTGTGGAAGTCTCAGGACCAAACAATGTTTGTCCAATCATCGTTTGTCCAACGATACGATGTCCTACCTGCCTGTCAACATGTATTTCCATACCTCTGCAGACCCTGTTCCCATTTAATACAAGTTTAAACTAGAATACGTTTAAATTGAATTGTAAATAACATGCAAAGTGTCTAAAACATTACATTCTTCTAGCACTTCTTTAAACATGTAAATTTTCGTAATAAGTACGCTTTTTAAAAGTATGTTAAAATGTATAATGTAAAGGGAAATCTGCAATGTTTTGCCTTTAAAGTCAAAAAGTGATTTAACAAAAAATGATCAGGACACCAAAATAAGGCTGATTAACAGAATCACATCTGATGAGATTGAGGGAAAAACCATGCACAAATCAAAATCCAACCGTCAAAACAATGGATAACCTCTGATTTGTAGTGCCATTTCATACCGTAGCAAAAGGGTGATATCTCAAAAAGAAAATGAAATCAATGCTGTAGGACTTGATCAGAGTGTAAACATCCAGTCAGGTAACCTTACCACAAACCGCAGGCCTGCGGCCTGTCTCAAACCAATGAGAAGAAACAATCCTTCCATGATAGAGAGAAGAGAGCAGTGGGACAGAAAAACAAGAACACAACACTGTTTAACTACGAGTTATTGCACAAAGCCAGGTCCATGAAAAGATCTCTGTACTGTTAGTAAGGAACATTTCTGTAGCATCAGAAAGACACGAGTTTGAACGGCTGCAAAATGACTTGTCGATTAGTCGCTGTTAGGGATTATGTAAAGTTAAACCATTCATACCTTCCCACTCAAACTCGTTGCTGTTGTCTGAAGGGGTGTCTATATCATCCAGGTCCAGTTCTGTACTTTCATCTAGCTCATCTGACAGGACCGAGCCTTCACTGTGGTCTAGGTTTAGGCTGATGTCTGGAGCCAAAAGTTTCTTTTTAGTTTTCTTTGCACTGTTTAGTCCGTAAGACTGCGGAGCTGCAATTTAAAGTCAAGAGAACAAAAGCTATCACAATGTTTCTACATATTAAGTACACTGAAGTATATCATAATTGCTTACCAGGTGCTCCTTCACTAGAAGACCCAGTGAAAAGCTCCTCATCGAGCTGAATATCTTCCTCCTCTGGGAGTGGCCTGGCAACCCAAATAAAACACTCAAATTGAATGTAATATGATTTAGATGTTAGGCTTGGGCAGTATGACATACACTGCCAGTCCAAAAAAAAAGAATTTGCCATTTGGATTTAAATAGGCAAATGCTTTATGATTGGATCATTATTGCAGTGATTATTATGTTTCTAGCATGTTATATGTTTGGCAACAGTTCTTCTAACCCTAGGTGATGGGTTTTCATTTCAAACCATGTAGGAAGACACATCACGGCCGTATTCCAGCATGACAATGTCAAGATTCATCAGGCTCGAATTGTGAAAGACTTGTTGGGAGGGAGTGAGAAGAATCATTTTCACACATGAATTGGCCTCTGAGTCAAGAATTTCACAACATTGATTTCCATCAAGAGGTTCATCATTTTTGGTCAAGATCTTGTCTTGACAATGCAAGAGTCCAGCACTATGTAAAGTCTCCTCCAGCACATCCCAAAGACCAGTGATTTGTACTCGAGACTCGGACTCGGTCTCGAGACCATATTTTAATGGTCTCGGTCTTGTCATGGACTCGGGTGCATTTGGACTCAGAATTGACTTATTTCCGAGTCCACTCGAGTCCCATTCAAAATATTCATGATTATTACTCTATGTTAATATTTCTTTAAATTGATGTTTGACACGTCCAATGATGTGTGGTATTCTTAAGCGCAACAGCACATAACTAACGCAAAGGTAGCAGGACTCAGGTCAGGAAGGATGTCATGTGGAGCAAGCCTCTAGCTCTTAACATACAGCTCTGGAAAAAATTAAGAGACCACTTAACATTGAGAAATCAATGTTATTTTTTTTATTAAACCCTGTGGCTCGTGCTGACACATTGATGTCTTAAGACACGAAAAGATCGGTTTCTGGAAGTTTCTAACACAACAGTATTTGTTATTTTTTACCTCATATCATATGAATCTCATCTAGTATTACTCGGCTTCATTACTTACGTCAAAGAAGGTCAAAATCCTGGCGCAATCATATATATATATCCCTATTTATATATATATATATATATATATATATATATATATATATATATATATATATATATATATATATATATATATATATATATATATATATATATATATATATATATATATATAAATAGGGATATATATATATGATTGCCAGGATTTTGACCTTCTTTGATTTAGTAATGAATTAAATGATAAATCTTTTTCAGTGGATTTAATCCACTGAAAAAGATTTATCATTTAATCAAGACAGAAAGGTCAAATTTGGGCAAGACAAACATTTTGTCTCCTATACAGAAATTGAACAAATTTACTGCAAATACAAAAATATGTCCGCAAATTAAGTAGTGGTGCTATGAGATCCAAATTTAATATCTTGTATGACTTCCATGAGCTTGAAGGACTGCATCCATGCGGTTTGGCAAGGACTCATACAATTTATTGATGAAGTCATCAGGAATAGCAAAGAAAGCAGTTTTGCATGCCTCCCAGAGTTCATTAATATTCTTTGGTTTCGTCTTCCATGCTTCCTCTTTCATCCTACCCCACATATGCTCAATGATGTTCATGTCTGGTGACTGGGCTGGCCAATCCTGGAGCATCTTGATCTTCTTCGCCTTGAGGAACTTTGATGTGGAGATGGAGCACCATCCTGCTGCAGAATTTGGCCTCTTTTATGGTTGGGCATATAAGAGGTATAAGATTTCTTGGTATTTTAGACTATTGAAGTTGCCTTCCACCCTGCAGATCTCTCGCACACCTCCATACTGGATGTAACCCAAGACCATGATTTTTCCGCCACCAAACTTCACTGTTTTCTGGGTGAATCTCGGATCCACTTTTCCAGAGTCCATCCTTTTAGCAGGCTGTGGGCTTTGGAAAATGCCACACGGTTTTTCAATAGTCTTTTGTTTAGTGCTGGCTTCTGGGCACTGATTCGACCATGGAGGCCATTTCGAGACAGAATCTGTCAAACTGTTCTGGTTGACACAGGGACTTCAGGTGACCAGGTCTCGTGGAGCTCTGCTGCAGTGGAAAATGGGCTGGCCTTGGATTGTCGAGCCAACAAACGGTCCTCTCGAGCAGTTGTCTTGCAGGGTCTGCCTGACCTGGGTTTGTCATAAACGTCTCCAGTCTCTTCAAATCTTTTTTTTTTTATCCTCTGTACTTGACGCTGAGACACTTTGAAGGTGTCACATTATTTTAGCGGCACTCAGGTCAATTTGTACACAAGCGACAAGACTTTTGTCAGGGAATGTATATATATATATATATATATGAGGGATGCCACAGTTCTGAATATAATATTGAACCGTTCGTGCTTGTGAATTGCAGTTTTCTCGGTTTTGCATTTAATTAATTATTTCTATTTCTCTTCGTTTGAAATATTGTGAGTCTACGTGCTGATATGAGCAAATATCCAATCACATGCAAGAAAGTTAGGAGGTGTTTAGCCACGCTTGAAATGCTGGTGTCAGAAAGTTATACTCAGGGAACACTATAGTTATTCACAATTTACCATTATTTGCATGCGTTTTAAAGCCTTGCTGGTTAAACATTTCATTCACACGCACTAAAAGCCTGTCAAACACACGTGATTACGGGACTAAGTCGTCTTACTGCGCTAATACTGTCCAGTGTCCAATACACACAAGGTTAACATAAATAAACTTAGTCGGTTATGTCTAAAGTGAAAGTAAAATCTGCATGTGTCTGTTTATGAGATGCCAGCAGGTCGTGAACACTTGTCATTAAAAGGACAGTTTACCTCCAAAATTATAAAATTATGTTAATAAAACAACAAAAGACAAAGAGAAAATCACTCACTGAAAAAAAAAACATTTAATACAGAAGCTTTAAATCAATGTATATTGTATATTGAAGACTATGTAGTTTTAATTTTAGCCTACATTTATTAATTCAATGTCATAATTAAATGCTACTGTACATCTCTGAGCTGCCACTGTAGCCTAAATATTTATATTTATATATATTTTATATTATACAATAGGAATGTGTACAACTTAAAACTTAAAAAAAAAAAAAAGATTAAGAAAGATTTTTCAAGTCTTTTAAGTAAAATAAAGAAAGAGTATTACAATAAAAACATTCTGTTCCTGTCGCCTAAGAATAGAATAGCAAAAAACCGAACTGAAAACCGTGGTTAAAAACCGAGGTATGTATTGAACCGTGGACTAACTGTACTGTTGCATCCCTATATATATATATATACAGGACTTTATTGATCTGTAATAAAATATATATAATACAGATTCCTTATTAGTGCCTGCGTGGATCAGTCGAATGAGGAATCTATGTAAATATATCTATGATTGAGCCGGCTCTCTCTGGTCTCGGGCTCGACTCGGACTCGACCCTCTCTGAACTTGGACTCGACTCGGACTCGAATGAGCTTGTCTCGACTACAACACTGCCAAAGACTTTCAATGAATAAGCTCTGGACTCAGAGGTGAAAATGATTCTTCATTCTCCTCTCAACAATTCTTTCACAATTTGAGCCTGTTGAATCTTGACACTGTCATCCTGGAATATGGTCATAATGTGCCAGACATTAATTTATCATCTTAATATTAATGATCTTAATATTGTAGTGTCAAATAAAACAAATGATCTATATTCCCCAGCTATGAATTAAACTTCTTTAAAAAAAAATTGAAAAAAGAAAATCTATTTAGATAATTTGTAAATTGTATATTCTAAATTAATTATATATGTTATATTTTTAATAATTTTATTTATAATATATGAATATAATATATTAGACTAAATGACTATAATAATAGTTATAATAATTGGTTATGCAATATAAACATTTTGGGTTAAATTTCAAGCACAAGCAAGATTCATTTTTTTCCATAAGATTTTTTATGCTTCTAAAAAATAAAAATTATATATATAAAATAAATTACATTTTAGTTACTAAAATAAGTTTTATATCCCTGTGATGCAAAGCTGAATTTTCAGCATCATTACTCCAGTTTTCAGTGTCACATGAACCTTCAGAAATCACTCTAATATGATGATTTTGTGCTCAAAAAAACACTTCTTATTATCAATATTGAAGACAGTTGTGCTGACTCATATTTGTGTGAAATCTGTAATTTACAGGTTTTCAGGATTCTTTGATTTAAAACAAAAAAAGTAGACATTTGTAACAACATGAAAGTCTTCAGCCTAGTCACTTTTGATAAACTGAATGTGTCCTTGCTAAATAAACGTAACAGTTCCTTTCAAAACTCTCAGTGACCCCAAACTTTTGAGTGGTTATATATATTGCGATACATATCATGAAAAAACTAAACGCCCATGGCTACCCAATCTCTCACACACACACACACACACACACACACACACACACACACACACACACACACACACACACACACACACACACACACACACACACACACACACACACACCTTACCTGGGGAAATCCTCATCTTGCCACTCCTCCTTTAGCTCCACCCCTTCCATTCTCAGCCGCGCTTCTGTGGTCGCCACTGACTCCTGGTGCTCAAAACTGAAGACAATAATAATTTAAAAAAAGAATGAATCCATTAGGCAGCCGTTTTGACTTTAAAACCACTGTACTTCATAGTGTTATTCACTCACTAAAAAAACCAATACGTCCGAGTTAAAAGAGTCCAGAAGTCAAAATCTGTCTGATAGTCATTCATCACAGAGCTCAAACTGCTGCAGTTACGGAGAAACGGTTTAAAAGAGTTTTGAACTGCCTAATAAGACCACTGCACATTAAGAAGCAGTGTATCACAGCTTACGGCATTAAAAAAAAAAATCCATATGGGCGTCTTTGGTGCGTTAATCTCAAATACAAAGGCATCTAAACTCTTGAGGACTTCATACACAACGATTCTGTTACATACGAGATAAGCTCTTTTACAAATGGATGTAGAGTTTCACCTTCTTTGGGAAAAGATTTGGGTGGTGACTCTGAAAAGAACTTAAATTCTTGGACTGCGTTCAAAGTTCAATGTTTTGCCGTAAAGAACAAACCCGCTCTAATTTCTTGGAAAAGAAGCAGATTAAGATGCCCTTCTTGCTAGAACTAAAGACATTTCACAGCGAGATCATTGGTAGAGCGAGGCTGATTGTTTTAATATTTAAATACCAAACACTAGATCCAATGTTTGAATACATTTATGATTTATACTAACAGAAGAGCAAAAACAACAGAAAAACGAATTCATCCTCATGATGTGTTTAGACGAAAACTAAACTGTTACTTGAAATCATTTTTTTTTTTTTAGCAAGAGGCAAAGGCAACATTTACCATTTTCATTTAGTTGAAATGTATTAATAAAAACGAAATAAAAAACTAAAACTGAAATACAAATTTAAAAAAAGACCTAAAATTAAAAAACTTAAAATGGAAAATGTTTAAATAAAATCTAATTCAAAATATTAATAAAAACTATAATAGTATTTCAATGATACTAAAACAACACTGGACTGGAATACTAAGTCCTCCGCTTCGCGTTGGGGTCCTGATCACTCTGTCGGGGTTTATTCTGCGATAACAACCGGGTGGATGTACATTATCCCTTACATAACATTATAGTAACAAATAGATATATGCTCATTTTCTATGGGATTTTCAACCCTGTTACCATAATTTGGTATTTGTCTAAATAGTTTAAAACACTTATTTGGGTTATTTTACAATATAAATGAACACCCAAATGAAAATGTAATATATACAAATATATACAGACCTTGACAAAAGTCTTGTCGCTTGTGCACAAATTGACCTGAAGTGCCACTGAAATATATTTCTTATCAATATTTTTTTTTACAAGAAATGGCTCATTTTAATCCCAATAGCTTTTGTAATAATGTTTCAATGCAAAATGAAACAGTCAAAAAATATTCTAATATTCACAGCTTGGTAAAGCCCATTGAGTCAATTTTTGCAAAGACATAAGTGTTGTCGCCTTGTCATATGAGCTTCACCTGTGACTAATAATGGATCAATTAGATCTCAGGTGTGTATAAAAAGAACCCCAGTACACTAAACCTTCAAATCAACTGCAAATAGACCTCTGCAAACATAGTAAAGTACAGAGGATAAAAACAAGATTTGAAGAGACTTGAGACGTTTTTGACAAGCCCAGGTCAGGCAAACCCCGCAAAACAACTTCTGTTGTGTCGCTTATCTATTTTGTAGAAACACCTGCTATTAACCTGATTTTTAATTCATCAATTGATGTTAGAAATAGCTCATGTGAAAAGCTAAAACCCTCCCAAATGACGTTTAATGCACTGAAATAAATTAGTTTCACTGAAAAAAGATTTATCATTTAATCAAGACAGAAAAGTCAAATTTTGGTAAGACAAACGTTTTGTCGCCTATACAGAAATTGAACAAATACAAAATGATGTCAGCAAATTAAGTAGTGGTGCTGTGAGATCCAAATTTAATATCTCAAATATAATATATTTAGTACAATTTATTGATGAAGTCATCAGGAATAGCAAAGAAAGCAGTTTTGCATGCCTCCCAGAGTTCATCAATATTCTTTGGTTTAAATCTTCCATGCTTCCTCTTTCATCCTACCCCACATATGCTCAATGATGTTCATGTCTGGTGACTGGGCTGGCCAATCCTGGAGCATCTTGATCTTCTTCGCCTTGAGGAACTTTGATGTGGAGATGGAAGAATGCGATGGAGCACCATCCTGCTGCAGAATTTGGCCTCTTTTATGGTTGGGAATATAAGAGGTAGCTAAGATTTCTTGGTATTTTAGACTATTGAAGTTGCCTTCCACCCTGCAGATCTCTTGCACACCTCCATACTGGATGTAACATGATACATGATTTTTCTGCCACCAAACTTCACTGTTTTCAGGGTGAATCTCGGATACATGCGGGCTCCAGTAGGTTTCCTGCAATATTTGCGGCGACTGTGGTGTAATTCAACAGAAGATTCATCTGAAAAATCCACCTTCTGCCACTTTTCCAGCGTCCATCCTTTTAGCAGGCTGTGGGCTTTGGCAAATGCCACACGGTTTTTCAATAGTCTTTTGTTTAGTGCTGGCTTCTGGGCACTGATTCGACCATGGAGGCCATTTGGAGACAGAATCTGACAAACTGTTCTGGTTGACACAGGGACTTCAGGTGACCAGGTCTCGTGGAGCTCTGCTGCAGTGGAAAATGGGCTGGCCTTGGATTGTCGAGCCAACAAACGGTCCTCCCGAGCAGTTGTCTTGCAGGGTCTGCCTGACCTGGGTTTGTCATAAACGTCTCCAGTCTCTTCAAATCTTTTTTTTAATCCTCTGTACTTGACGCTGAGACACTTTGAAGGTGTCTGCCACATCAGCAGTGGATCTGGTCTTCAGCCTCTTGATAATCAAAACTTTAGTCTCAGGGTGAATCTAAGGCACGTTTGCAGAGGTCTATTTGCAGTTGATTTGAAGGTTTAGTGTACTGGGGTTCTTTTTATACACACCTGAGATCTAATTGATCCATTATTAGTCACAGGTGAAGCTCATATGACAAGGCGACAACACTTCTTTATGGGCTTTACCAAGCTGTGAATATTAGAATATTTTTTGACAGTTTCATTTTGCACAAACATTATTACAAAAGCTGCTGGGATTAAAATGAGCCATTTCTTGTAAAAAAAATCTTGATAAGAAATATATTTCAGCGGCACTCAAGGTCAATTTGTGCACAAGCGACAAGACTTTTGTCAGGGACTGTAGTCTTAGTGCACTCAATTGTACACTGCATGTTTTGGTGAATACATATATAAATTATCCAGATATTCTACGCATTTAGAAAATATGCATGCTACAAACCATATTTAGACCGCATACTGCAAAAACAGCAGTTTACAAGTATACTACTGCGAAAAGACAAATGTACTGCGTCATGTTCATTCGAAAATAAGTTTTTCATAACCTAAAATCTCTCATTTCCATCAACTTTGCCCTGTTATTTGTATGTGTCGGTGTGTGTTTTGTGAGTCCAGGCTGTTATGTCTTCCGATTTTAATGAATGAGGTACAGCAAAGGAGTCATTCATCCACCAGCTGTTTAGTCATTTCAAAGAGAGGCTGGCACTCAGATGTGAGGGGGTGACGTGGGACACTGGTTAACTGTGGACCGGAGCTAATTGCCATGCCATCCATGTGGTAGCTGTCATACTCCTCCAGGGGGAATGTCTGCTGCTCTTTATGCCACCCTCACTAGAGGAGATCTGCAATGCTTCACACTGTTGTCATGGGACACAACGCTGCATATTTTCCCATGTCTCTTTGCTAAAACTAGTATTACATAATTTACTTTATTCTTTGGAACACACAAAAAATATATATTTTTCAAGGATGTTGGATGTTTTTATCCATACAATGCAAGGCAAAGGGGTCAAAAACAACTTTGAACTCTACTGACTTTCACTGTATGGACTAGGGATGCCGATGCGGAATCGGCCGATAAAGGCTTAGTTAAAATATAAAAATTGGCATTGGCCGACAGGAAAAAAATTATGCAGACGTACTTTGCCGAAATGATAACGTGTTGATATGCGCCTGCAATATCTGCAAGAGGTGCTAGTGATAAGATCACCAAAGCAGTGATGATTATATTTTTGATTGCTTCTGAATAAAGCAGTAATTGATGTCATAAATCACAAGCATGACACTTTATTGATCTGTAATAAAATTATCAAATGGATGATGAAAATAACTTGAATCCAAGCAGCTTCAAAATAATTTGCACCACCTGAAGTTATGCCACCCGCACTTCAAGGGCCCTATTTTAACGATCTATCAAGCACATGGTCTAAAGCACACGGCGCAGGTGCGCTTATGCCGTGTCTGAAACCACTTTTGCTAGTTTAACAACAGGAAAAATGGTTGACGCATGGCCTAAAAGGGTTGTATCTAGTCTCTTAATGAGTCATGGGTGTGTTTTGGTCATAAACCAATCAGAGTCTCATCTCCCATTCCCTTAAAAAGCTAGTTGTGCTCACATCATGGCGGATTCGCTATTTATATGGCGGAATTTGCAAGAGGAAAAAATGAACGCTTTTCTAGCGAGGAAACGGATCTGCTCGTCCAATGACGCTTGTCATTACTGCAAATACGTAGGCTAATTCTGATACATGCAATGACTATCCATTATGACATGTAGGTCTTTTTATATTTATGTACACAATAAATCTTTTACATTTTTCAATTTTTCATATTTAAAAATGTTTGTGTGCTGCTGCACATCCCTGTGTGTGTAATAAGCAGAGTATACGCATGTTGTGCACATGCCTATAGGCACATATTACTAATGCCCTCTTTAAATAAAGAATACTGTGCTATTGACTTTAGACCAGGTTTTCGTTGGTCAATTGCGCAGTCATTTTCAGTTCCTCAAAATATCAACGCGCCAAACAATGTGCCTGAACACACCTCGTTTTCAGACCTGAACGTTAACGGGTGAACTGATGGGCGTGACTGCTTTTGCTATTTAAACAACGTGGCACAGGACATGAAAATGAGAACTGCGTTGGGGTGAAACTATAGCAAAATATTGTTAAATATTTGGGTTACAACTGGATCTGTCAGGGGGGAAATGTGACTAACTTGTATTATTACTTTCAGATTTTTTTATGTACTCTTAGAGCTAAACCTTGACTCACTGGGGCCCAGGTCAGGAAGCAGACAAACTGGCTAAACCAACCGTCTGCTAGCTGTCTCACGTCACCAGAGTCAGCTAAATCCCAGCACATAGAGACGCTTTCACCTAGATATTATCACATAGAGACTGTGTCTGTTCCCCGAATCAGTAAATACAAAAAAACATCAAAACCATTCAACAGTAAAAATTTAATTGATGTCCAACAAATAAACAACAGATATAATACGGATGAACAATTGATAAATCTCGGGTTGCTGAATATTCGATCCCTTTCGCCAAAAACGCTTATTGTTAATGATATGATTATAGATCATAACCTAGATGTGCTGTGTTTGACAGAAACCTGGCTAAAACCTGACGACTACATTACTTTAAATGAGTCCACTCCCAAGATTATTGTTATAAACACGAGCGTCTGAAAGGAAAAGGGGAGGTGTTGCTGTAATTTATAATGATAACTTCAGTATTACTCAGAAGTCTAGTTTCAAATATAATTCCTTTGAAGTTTTGGTGCTTTATGTAACATTGTGTAGTGTAAATGATAAATCCCGTTTGACATTTGTGTTGGCTACTGTATATAGGCCACCAGGGCACAATACAGACTTTATCAAAGAACTTGCTGGTTTTCTATCAGAGTTAGTACTGGCTGCAGATAAAGTACTAATTGTTGGTGATTTTAATATCCATGTTGACAATGAAAAAGACGCATTGGGATTGGCATTTAAAGACATTATAAACTCTATTGGAGTTAGACAACACGTATCTGGACCCACTCATCGCCTTAATCATACTTTAGATCTAATACTGTCACATGGACTAAATGTTGATACCATTAAAATTCTGCAGCAGAGCGATGACATCTCAGATCATTACCTAATATCATGTATACTTAATATAGCTAAGGCTGCAAAGCCATCCTCGCTTCAAATATGGCAGGACTATAACCGCTGACTAAAGATTGCTTTATACATAATCTTCCTCATCAGTTCCATCTCCTCAGAATTACAGATAGCCAAGAGGAACTTGATGTTGCAACAGAAACTACTGACTCTCTCTTTACTAGCACTTTAGACATAGTTGCTCCTCGGCGCTTAAAGAAGATTAAAGCAAATAATCCAACGCCGTGGTACAACGAGCACACTCGGGCCCTTAAAACAGCAGCCAGAAAAATGGAGCAGCTGGAAGAAAACAAAACTGGAGGTTTTTCAATTTGTGGAAAGAGAGCATGATTGCATACAGAAAGGCCATAAAAACTGCTAGATCTGCTTATTTCTCAACTCTTTTAGAAGAAAACAAACACAACCCTAGGTATTTATTCGATACAGTGGCTAAATTAACAAAGGATAAAGCTTCAACTTCTGACATTTGTAAACAACACAGCAGTAATGACTTTATGAACTTCTTTACTAGTAAGATTGATAACATTAGCCGTCTACTACAGTATCACTTCAGACAGAACATTGTAGTCTCACTGAGGAAAAATTATACTCATTCACTGCTATAGGAGGAGAAGAATTGGCTAAACTTGTCAAATCATCAAAATCAACAACATGTATGCTTGACCCTATACCGACTAGGCTATTAAAAGAGATGCTTCCAGAGGTCATAGATCCTCTGCTTAATATTATTAATTCATCCTTGACATTAGGATATGTACCAAAAACTTTTAAGTTGGCTGTAATTAAACCACTTATTAAAAAACCGCAACTTGATCCTAAAGAATTAGTCAATTACAGACCAATCTCGAATCTACCGTTTCTATCAAAAATATTAGAAAAGGCAGTGTCTTCACAATTATGTTCCTTTTTAGAAAGAAATTGTATATGTGAGGATTTCCAGTCAGGATTTAGACCGTATCATAGTACTGAGACTGCTCTAATTAGAGTTACAAATGATTTACTCTTATCATCTGATCGTGGTTGTATCTCTCTATTAGTGTTACTCGATCTTAGCGCTGCATTCGATACTATCGATCACAATATTCTTTTGAATAGACTCAAAATTATGTTGGCATTAGTGGAACTGCATTGGCATGGTTTAAATCTTACTTATCTGACCGTTATCAGTTTGTAGCAGTAAATGAAGAGATGTCACACCGATCACAAGTTCAGTATGGAGTACCGCAAGGCTCAGTGTTAGGACCGTTGCTTTTCACCCTGTATATGCTACCACTGGGAGATATCATTAGGAAGCATGGCGTTAGTTTTCATTGTTATGCTGATGATACTCAGCTCTATATTTCTTCACACCCTGACGAAACTTACCAATTCACAAGATTAACGGAATGCATAGCTGATATTAAAAATTGGATGAATAGTAATTTCCTGCAACTTAATTCAGATAAAACTGAATTTTTAATTATTGGACAGAAAAGCTCCACAAGTAGTGCCCTAGAATACTGTCTAACCCTCGATGACTGCTCTGTCAAGCCCTCGTCGTCAGTGAGGAACCTGGGTGTGCTCTTTGATACCAATCTTTCGTTTGAAAGCCACGTTTCTAGCATCTGTAAAACTGCATTCTACCATCTTAAAAATATATCTAAATTACGTCACATGCTTTCAATGCAAAATGCTGAACAATTAGTACATGCGTTCATGAGCTCAAGGCTAGATTATTGTAATGCTCTACTGGGTGGTTGCCCTGCTCGCCTAATAAATAAACTCCAGCTGGTCCAAAACGCAGCAGCTCGAGTTCTTACTAGAACCAGGAAGTACGATCATATTAGTCCAGTTCTGTCAACACTGCACTGGCTCCTATTAAACATCGCATACATTTTAAAATCTTGCTTATTACTTATAAAGCAATAAATGGTTTAGCTCCCAGTACTTAAGCGAGCTCTTAACGCATTATACTCCATCACGTCAATTGCGGTCTCTAAACTCTGGCCAATTGAAAATACCTAGAATATCTAAATCAACTGCAGGCGGTCGATCCTTTTCCTATTTAGCACCTAAACTCTGGAACAGTCTTCCTAGCATTGTTCGGGAAGCAGACACACTCTGTCAGTTTAAATCTAGACTAAAAACACATCTCTTTACTATGGCATACACATAGAACATTTTTAACTTTCTTTATTCAAATCAAATGACTGATTGTTAGGCTGCATTAACTAGGTCAGCCGGAACCGGGAACACTTCCCATAACACCTGATGTACTCGTTACATCATAAAAGAGTGGCATCCACACTAATGTTAGTCTCTCTGTTTATCCCGAGGTTTACTGCAGTCGGCGGATCCAGGCCGTGTCCGGATCGGATGGTGGACCTGCATCTGGACATGACCAGCTCATCCTGGAGTGTCTGCTGAGACCGTGTCCATTAGTGTCTCCTCTGAATTCGCCTCACCGGAACGTCATCCTCAATTAACCCGTCTCCGGCGCAATAACTCCGATCTTTCAAGTATTCATATTCTTGTGTAATCGACGCGCCATCCTAAATGAACCCGCCTCGTCGTCATACCCAAAATTTGAATATTCCTATCTAATATGATTTATGACCTGCAAGGTTGCCTGAGTAATAATTATACACTGTTAATAATAGGCCAGAGGAGAACTGGCACCCCGACTGAGTCTGGTTTCTCCCAAGGTTTATTTTTCTCCATCATGCCCTGATGGAGTTTTGGTTCCTTGCCACTGTCGCCTTTGGCTTGGCTTGCTCAGTTGGGGACACTCAAATTATGATCCAAGTTACTCAACTAAATATACAAATAGAATTTATTAATTTGGTCATATATAATTCTATAAACTATCCAAATTAAACTAGCCAAATCAAATTTTGTTTAACACTGTGAAGCTGCTTTGAAACAATCGTCATTGTAAAAGCGCTATATAAATAAAGTTGATTGATTGATTGATTGATCTTATTACAAAAAGACTTTAACAAGTAACCTTTTGTTAAAGGAACACTCCACCGTTTTTAGAAATAGGGTTTATTCAACTTCTTTCCTACATTTAGATATGTGGGCAAATGCATTTTTTGTCTCAGTGCATGTATTGTTTTAGTTTGGCAGGGTCGCCGCTAGATTAGCTTAGCATAATGAATGGAATCCTATGTTGCCAGCTAGCATGTCCCGAGTAAAAGTGATCCAAACTACAGGTTGGTCCTACTGAAGAAAGAAAAAAAGACACCTACTTCATGGATGTCCTGAGGGTGAGTAAATTAACAGCATATTTAATTTTTTGGGTGAACTATCCCTTTTAAATCAAACCTGTAATTATAATGTAGAATCACAGACTGATTAATGCACGCTACTTGATAAAAGTGGCACACAGAGAATTACAAATTTACGGAAACCATGTACACACTTGAAACAAAGTACATGACTGAATAGACTGTACACACCTATAGATTGTCATGAATATAACCTGCAGGCGTACCTTTTGCATGTGACTGCACCCTTAAGTGCCAATAACAGCACAGAAACAAAAGGCACTCCACTTACAGGGTGCAAAATAAAGTCTGAAACTCAAAAATAGGAGAAGCAGCTCATTTGCATTTAAGGGGAAACACACACTGAACAGCTCATTTTTCGTCAACCCCAAAATTGGCATTTTCAACATGGTATATTAAATGATCTGTTAGGAATTTTGATCTAAAACTTCACAGGCACACTCTGGGGACACCTGATACTTATATTACATATTGTAAAAAGGGGCATAATAGGTGCCCTTTAATACAATTTCACTTTAACACACTAAAAAATAAATTAATAGTGGCATTAAAAGCAGGTTCTATTTGACCATACTGTATGAATCATCCAAGCCAGGGTTGTCACGTCCATGGTTTTCCCCTTCACCTAACATTATATGTAGCGCACCCCATCCGATAATTGTAAAGTAATATATATGAGTGTGATTATTATATCTTAAAATAAATAAATGCCGGGACTCCAAACTCCCTCGTGGAAGAAGAAAGCTGTTGTGTTTACAATTGTGGCAATGAGCGCTTACCAGGCTCAAATAAACGCTGGGTTTTCAAAAGTATGTGACGTTTGTGGCTCCATTGTTGCAATAAACTTGAACAACGTTCATAATCATTTGTAGATGCGCCCCCAAAACATGACGCGGAACACAACGAAATGTGATTGGTTGCATTTCATGTCAGTCAAACGTCCGCTTGGGCAGTCCTTGACCAATGAAAGCTGCGATGGAGTCCAGACCTTCTGCCGTAAGTCTGAAGGTCTGGCTAAGCGAGACTAGGATGCACGTAACTAAACGACAGCGCTGTCCGTTATTTTTGTTCCACAGCTTGCATACTCTTCTGCTACACACTCAAAAGTATGTACTTTTGCTTTACAAAGAGTACATACTTTTAGGACGTAGTATATGTAGGCGAATTGGGACGCAGCGAGAAAATGTTAAATTCGGCATGAAACGGAAATTACAATCTTCCCTATTGTGATGCATCTGTGTCAAACGACTTCTCGAACAACAATAAATTTAGGGCAGGACTTGATTTTGTTCATGGGGAATTGATTGGATGGTTGTGGTTTGCTTTTCTTGCTTTAGTGACAGTTTGCCCCGCCCTCACGCCAGTAAACACGTCATCATCAGCGAAGAGAAGAGGGAGGGGAAGTTATTTTGATAAAAGATTACCATGGCACATGTTTTTTGTAAAAAAGTGCAGATAAACCATTTATAACAAAACACTGCTATATTACAAACGGTGTCAGTTTCACAGTGACTTTAAAATTACCTTCCATTGTGTTCAGCTGATGAAGAAAGAGTGTGCTGTGGTCGCACAGGAGTTGAAGTCCTCACGCCTTGTTTTTGTCTATTGTCTGGAGTCGCTGCTTCCTGCGGCGGATCTCCTGCTCGGATCGCACTGTTTCCATTCGCCAGTGAATTCCCTGTTATGGAGTCATCAGGTAGTTCTTCCCCACAATGAACCGCCGCTGGCGATGACGATAGTGATGTTGGGCTACTTATATTTCTGTTTTCTTGCGTCTCAGATGTCCAGTTGGGTGTGCCTGATTCGGGATTACTTTTGTTAGCGTTCATATCACTCGAGTCTCTCTGGTTTGAGACTTCTTCAGTCGCTATTACATCTGTGGCCATGATCGATGACGTCGGGGGTATGTGATCGATTATTATCGATCAGCAAAACAATCCTTTGCACGTAAAAAACAAACCTTAATAATAAACCAATCAGGACTTTACATAGTCTTGGATATCTCTGATTAAGATTAATACTTAGAATTGGTTATGTTTAAAATACGAGCATTCATGTGGCTATCAAGTATTGCGTTGAAAAACAATCTTGCCCTTTTAAGTAAACTCCCCGATGAGTGTGTGGTTAGTGCGCAGTCAGTCCCTTTTCCTCTCCTGCTTCCTTCCTACAGCACAACTGCTGTCAGTTTAACGGATTTAACTGTGAGTTCATATCAAATCACGTGCATATAACGCTTAAAATGGTCGCTAACGGTCTAGAGGACAGTTTTAGTAGTTGACAAACTCTGTAGACCCATCTCATCTGTTGCTTTAACCGGCCGTCATTCTTCTTTTGGAAGTGTCGGGTAAATTAAGGTGAAGTCTGACTCAATAATACCAAAACTTCCGGTCCTCATTTGACCTCATTCAGAATAAAAGTCTCCCGGGTTTTTTTTTTTTTAAACTAAAAGTCACGAATGAACAATGAAATGAACATTTATTTCTCTAGAATTTTTAAAGTGGATTTTTGTTTTATTTAGTGTTTATTAGATTAATACGGGGTGTGAGATTGTGTTGACATTTATTTAAACACATTTAGTCACATTAAAGGGACAGTTCATCCAAAAATGAAAATTACCCCATGCTTTACTCACCCTCAAGCCATCCTAGGTGTATATGACATTCTTCTTTCAGACGAATATAAACAAAGTTATACTAAAAAATGTCCTGGCACTTCCAATCATTATTATGGCAGCCCAAAATTTGAATCCCAAAAAAAGTGCATCCATCCATTATAAAAGTAGTGCACACAGCTCCGGTTTAATAAAGACCTTCTGAAGTGAAGCAATTGGTTTTTGTAAGAAAAATATCCATATTTAACACGGTATAAGTCAAATAAATAGCTTCCAGCCGACCGCCTTCCGTATTCAACTTATGAAAAAAGTTGGGATGGATGTAATGGATGGATGCACTTTTTGGGGCTTCAAATTTTGTTCTGCCATTCACTGCCAAAAACTTGGATTAGCCAGAACATTTTTTGAAAAAATATATAACTCTCTGATTGTATTCGTCTAAAAGAATAATGTCATATACACCTAGGATGGCTTGAAGGTGAGTAAATTATGGGATAATTTTCATTTTTGCCTGAACTATCTCTTTTAAACTGTTTTCCATGCCATCATAATTTATTTTTCTGCTTTTATATGTCTAAAAAAAAGGTTTTGCCCATGTCCCAGACTCCTTTCACTCTAAAACTATGAAAACTATCTTGTAACATCTAGAAATTGAGTAAAATGATCAGAAATCTTAATATTATTGTTAACCTTTTAATTTAAAATAAACTATAATAACCATCATAATAAATTAAACTAATCGAAGAGTGATCACAACCAGTCATATTACCACACTATTTTTTTCCCTTCAGTGTTACTTTAGTTTACCATAACAAGGAGTCAACAGCGTCAGTGAAGAGTTTGAGATTAAATATACGCGATGTCAAGGTATATATCACGTTTGAACATAATATTTATTCCAATAATTTTGTCAAATTATCCGAAACGTTCATTTAATTGCGTGTGTATAGAAAACATTGTATGCTAGCCATAAAATTAGCCGTAGCAAGATTTTCCATCACGGAGTTCTGATCAAATTGTGTATTTTAAGATGTCATGCAAACACTGGAGGAAATGTTTTTATGTTTTGTTTTGTTTGTTTCGAAAAATTCGCAGTAGTTAATGTATTTCGCATAGACTAGTTATTGAAACTCGATTTGTGGATATTTCGTGAGTCTGACCGTTCTGACCCAATGAGTCGAATAGAGAATAGGGCTGGTTTCAGGTTTTAGATAAAGCCAGGATTCGTCTTTAGTGTAATATTATAGTGTAATAATAACTTTTAGCTTTTATAAACGTGCCTTAGAAAAAAGAAAAAAAAAGAAAAAGAAAAATTACTGTTGTGCATCTTGAGACAAAACAATGGCACTTGCATATTTTCTGATATGCCAGTGCACGTTGCTTTATTTAATGCATTTTAGGCCTGGGACTAGCTTTAACCTTTATCTGTGAATCCGGGGGCTGATATCATAACATAAGGCACTCAAGTATTGATCTATTCAATAGTGATACAGTACACTAGATGGCGACAGAACACTATATTAAAAGGATGTTTGTATGGAGGTTTGGTAAACAGAAAATAAAAGTTATTTTTTGCAATTTTGGTGCCTCCAAAATCTGGACAAAATGTAGGCTTATATATAAAATAAGTATTTTTTTTAATTTTTTTTACCTATTTGACTATTGCAATACAGCTGATTAGTGATTATAATTAAAGTGATTTATAATGATGCAGAATCCATGTCTACAGAATCTTCTTCAAACCTTATAGCTGTTAGCTTCAATCTCGCACTCAACAACTATTTAAAAAAAGATGTTTTCTAAGTAAAAGTAAAATATTTATACATCTATGTATGTGTGTAAGTGAATTCTTAAAAAAATCTGACATTTCAAAATAATTTCAATCATTTGTGTGTGTGTGTGTGTATCTCTGAAATGATTTTGAAATGTCAGAATGTTTTGTGTCAATATAGAATATTATAAGAATATTTTCGAAACATAAAAAAAAACCTACAAATAAAATGTCCATTTTCAAAATGAGCAAATATTACGAGCAAAACCCACTTTTATTATAAACTATAATTATGTAAATAATTCGAATAACTTATAAATGGCATAGATGTATAAATGTTTTACTTTTACTTATTTTTTTTAACATAAAAACAATTAGATAAAACAATCAATATTCCCCCAGGAAGTGATTCATTTAATGATGAAGTCCATGATTTATTGGTCTTGTCTTATTATCAAATGAGGTTACTTCACACTGCATGATGAGAACGAGCAATTAGCGTATGCAAATGAGAGAGGACTCTGAGCTTTCGCTAATTTTGTGACAGAACAAAGAAAATTTACAGAGCTTATTTCTAAAATGCAAAATAGTCACATTAAAAAAAAAAGGATCTCAGCTGTACCCAAGATATTTTCTGATTTTCATTGCGGCATCATATTAACATATATCCGGATATGGATGCTGTATAATGTCTTGGTTGCTCCTGGCTATGGGAGACTGATAAACGTACCACAGATATCTGCGATGTGTGCTCAGGATCATTGAGTATAATCACTAATTAACATACTGCTATTTGCTCTGTCTGATCGAACGGCCTCATTAAGTAACAGATAATCCCACAATATTCAAAGTTTACAGTACCTTTTTGTTTCTGCTCGCTGAGATGTTTGCCGAAGCTCCTTGCAGGCGTCGTACACAAATAAAGAGCAGATGCTGACTTTGATGTGTGAATTTGTGCACAAAAAGTGCATATCTGGACCCTCAGAATTATCCTGGATGTGGCGGTTAGTGTCGGATTTCTCATTAACCAAAGTAAATTTGCTTAACACATGAAATAGGTTGCAAACAAGATGTTTTAAAGTTTTACTTCTTTTTTAATTATCAATGTTTGTTGTCTGACATTTCCCCCCATACAGATGGACTGAGATATTTGTGCCTTCAATATTAACATCTGCGGATGGTGATACAAGAGTAAAGTACATTGGGAGGAATAAAATATTGATTTGCTTGTATGCAAATGAGCTCAAATATGCTCATCCCTCACAAATAACCTCTCCCCTCCTCAAACATTTGGAAACCTGTGTGTGATCAGGAGTGGGCTCGAGAAACAGATGTGTGTTTGACATCCGGGGTGAGTAGAGTATCCGATTCCCTTTCTCTCCCGTCAGTGTTGTGAATGTTTCAAAAGCAAACTTTCTTTTTCCTGAGTCGGGGCGCGAGTTCCGCGCGGAGATGTTTGATGTTTTTCCTCTTGTGGAGCGCGACGAGATGAAGTGAGTTCTTAATTTATGAGGACATAACAAGGAAGCTATTAAGCAAACATATTTCCCTGCTTCGGCTGGCATGAAAGAGCCACTCAGGGCGAGAAAGCCAGCGCTTTGGTTGTGCGAAAAGATAATTGCCTAAATGTTTACAAGTTAGCAAGAGTTTAAAACCGTTGCACTAACAAAGCATCATTCAAGATGACCGCATATAAAGGTAACAAAAGGAATTAAAAGGCGTCTTTCGCTGTAATACCAAGAGGCTATAACCAATTTAACCGATGATATTGAGGGATACGGCATCCAATTTCCACAAGTGGGGCAGTGGGAAGTGTTTAGGCTAGTTGAAGTACGCGTCTTAATGAGAAAAGACAAAAAAGAAGTCATGTGCATGATTTATGCAGTCTGTTTCTAGGAGCACATGCATAATTATTTATGATCGCTGAGCCCGAGAAAGAGAAACTGGTAAAAAATTCAAAAGCAGAAGAAGTTAAATGAATATTTAAGGGTCGATGAAATATTTAGGGGAAACAAATGAGAAAAACATTTAAAACAGCATGATAAATAATAGTGGGAGTTGTCGGGTGGAAAAAAAGCGGCTGCCACGAGGCCTTAAACATGTCTGATCCTGGCCTCTGCGATTTGTTTTCCATATGCCGGTCGTTATGGGGGCACGGTCAGCGGACGAGGGTTGGCGCGTTGCAGGGGGATATTAGCTTTTTGTTGAGAGCGGTTGGATGGATGCCATGGGCTATACACAATTTAATGTGCCGACTGGTCGGGTACAAGTGGAGGGCAGGACACTGGCATTGACGAGAGGGAGAGATGATGTTTTATGCCAGAGGACCGGCGTTCTGACAATTAGTTTGACAAGGAGAAATGCTACCCATCAGATCGTGCTACCAGCATCACATTCACATGTGGTGTGGTTTGAGGCTTTATTAGCGTCCAAACCCCTTCTCTACCTAAGACAATGCAAATAGAGTGTTGGTAACTATTTAATTGGTACACTAAAAACTGTGGGTGAAATATGGACAAACCCAAACTGTTGGGTTCAATTTTATGTGAAAATGTAACCCAACGATTGGGTTTGTCCATATTTGACACAAATTAGGGTTGAAACAACCCAGCATTTTTAAGAGTGTACCAATCAAATGTTGAAAAATTTCAGGATTCAAGTAACTTGTGTGCCGCTTTTAACAACAATGCTAACATTTTTTTGAATATTTCCAGACAAAAGTCCAAATTTAAAACAGAATCAGTATAAGAATTCACATTTAGGCCTATTTCAAGTATTTTGCAGTGACTGAACATGGCAAACCAACACAATACCAATTGTTTATCATACAAGACTGATCAAAAATATTGTTTTAATATTACAATAAATATAGACCAAATAAAATGCAAAATTATTAACATTATGCAGGCTATATTGGGTAATTGACCTATTTTAATGTTTGAAGATGAGGTCATGTCATTTACAATATGTGACCCTGGACCACAAAGCCTACAAAGTTTTTTTTTAAATAGTGAATAAATAAGCTTTCAATTGACGTGTGGTTTGTTATGATAGGGTAATATTTGGCCAAGATACAACTATTTGAAAATCTGCAATCTGAGGGTGCAAAAAAATCAAAATATTGAGAAAATCGCCTTTAAAGTTGTGCCAATGGAGTCCTTAGCAATGCATATTACTACTAATAATACATTTTTTGATATATTTACAATAGGCAATTTACAAAATATCTTCATGGAACATGATCTTTACTTAATATCCTAATGATTTTTGACATAAAAGAAAAATTGATAATTTTGACCCATACAAATATATTGTTGGCTATTGCCACAAATATACCCGTGCGACTTATGACTGGTTTTGTGATCCAGGGTCACATATGTGGAAGCATATTCACATCTTTTTTTAAAGTTTATAGACCTAATCTGCCCTACAAAGGCAAAAGACTGTAACTCGCTAGAGTGTGGAAACTGAGAAAAAATGACTTTAAAGATTTTTAGTTGTCCAGCTAAATTAATTATAGGTAGGACACTGGAAATCTGACAATTAGATGTTTTGGTAATGAAAATTATCTACATAAAAAAAATCGAGCTCAAACTTGACTTTTGACCCCTATTTTGAAGTTACGCTGCCTTTGTATTGTCTGCAAAAAGTGCGAAGTCACACCAAGGCAAATGGCAGTAACTTCCACATGATCAATATTTGGTTGCTGATCACCATTTACAAAATCATTATAGTTACATCTGTATAAAATCTAGTGACCATGGCATTTATTTTGAATGATTTACAATAGCTTTTTTATATGGAGCAGGTTGGTAGCCTAATCATTGGATAGCTGACTAGCCTATTTATGCTATAGGCTGCTAGCTAGCTAAACAAAGTAGATTGCAACATTTATCTAAGTTGTTAGTCTAATGCATCTTTACACAATTTCTTACCTTGACCTAGATGTTTGCATTTCAAAGCCAGCTCAACCATCCTTAAACGCTATTAGTTAAAACAACCACTCAACTATTTGTTTTACCTTCATTTTTATTCAGGTGTTGAGGTGTCAGAAGTCCTTAAGTGACAGATGTAATTTAAACGCAGCAAACTTTAATGGACAGTAAAACAAAGGCAGAATACCTGGGTCGGCACAATAACTTCTAAACAATGGCTAAACAATAGCAAAGTATCCCAACTCAATTTGAGCGTTCTAAAACAAAGGCAAAGAACAGTAACTGGTGTTACAGTGTGTTCTGCCTTTGTTTCTCCTGGGCTTTTGGAAGTTACTGTTAAGACGACCCATTATTTTCACAATAAAACAACGGAATTGACTCAGGATACTTATCCACATGATAAACGCAGTCTTGAATGTCCCAAAAATATCAATAACTAATTTCCGACCAAAAATGAAGTTACTGCATTTTGCCTTTGTAGGGCGGTATTTATTTGTATGATTATATGGTTTGTAGCATTTTGCATTTAGCATTG
Source organism: Gobiocypris rarus (assembly GCA_023029165.1). NCBI lineage: Eukaryota > Metazoa > Chordata > Actinopteri > Cypriniformes > Gobionidae > Gobiocypris > Gobiocypris rarus. Next base: position 18,848,418 of record CM040913.1, read on the forward strand.
ATTTTTCTCCCTAATGTCTAAACAGAACATGCACCTGTTACCCAATTTTTCATTTCACTCTAATGTACATTATATCAATAATGTAGGCCGTAACCACCATAGACATTGAGGGGGACAATCCCCCCTCAATAATTAGAAGTGGCCAAATTGCCCCCCCCAATATTTGAAATTTTTGCTCTGCTCTCCTGCACTCCATTCACGATTTTACAGCGCACTGTATGTTAGGATGACAAAAAGTTTTAAAAGCTACATTTGTAGTCTGGTCAGCCTCAGGTCTAACGGCGCTTGTCCATGTCAAAATGATTGAGATGGCCAATCAAAGTAGGTGGGGTTTATGTTCTTTTTTTGGCTCAAGCAGTCTTCACACAGACAAGCGTGTCAATCTATCGCTTAATTCTCTATTCTTTCCGGTGAAATCACAAAACAAAATGCACACAAATGTGTCCATGCTCTTAATATAAAATCATCTTTGATTTTATACAGAAAAAAAACTATATGAGAGCGGACTAGAACCTGTAACCTTCGACGTAGTTTACAAAATTAACCAGACCACTAAGGAATTCAGATGTCAGTAGTGGATATATGTTCTATGGTTTTTATTCACAAACTAAATATTTGAAGCAAATTAATGCAAATACTATTTGCAAATAGTCCACAATGATTTTTTTCCCAACTAGAATTAGACCTAGAATTTCGTTTCTTTATGCTTTATAAAAATAACTAAATTGGTCCCCCCCCCCAATGTTCAAGACATGGTTACGGCCTTGTATTATATATGCTGAATACAAACTGGAATAAGCAGAATAAAGAATAAGAATATATAAGTGAGTAAACAAGTGAATTTAGAGCACTTTTCCAATTTGCATTACATTAGTTGAATATTTCCTATATATATCACAGATAAAATTATTTATAGTCAAGTTACCTTAATTTATATAGCGCTTTTTACAATGCAGATTGTTTCTGCTTTTGACCCAAAGATTGATGTGGCACCATAATATGCATTTTAAAATTGGCAATCAAATTTGGGAGATCTATAAATGTTTTAATGTTGACTTTTTTTTCTTTTTAGAAAGAGTTGGTGAGTAAATCATTTGTATGTCGTTGTTGTTTTTGTAGTTTTTCTTTTCTGATAACAGTCATTGGCCTCTTGTTTAATTTCCATTTTTCCAGATCTGAAAATAATTAAATCAGCAAACAAATAATTAATTGAGTCAATGAGAACAATTAGTTCAAAGACGCCTTTGAGAATTGGTCGTGCATAGTGAATTAGGTTAATTATCATACTACAAAATAATTGAGTGGAGGAGCTCTCTGCGTGTGTGATGCTGCGTGTGAGTAGTATTGACTTGTTTTGCAAATGAGAAGAAATGGGAAGGTTCAGTGGATCTCAAAGGCTCTTCATTGAACCATTGAAGAGTGTGTGCAGCTTTTTGTCATTTTTTTAGGCTTTACAGTCCCCATCCACTTTCATTACATGAAAAAGAGCAGCATGAACATTTGTCAAAACATCTCTATTTGTGTTCAACAGAAAAATAGGTTATACAGGTCTGGAAAAACATAAGGGTAAGGGTTAGTAAATAATAACATATTATAAATAATTATATTAAAGGGATACTTCACCCAAAAATGAATTTTTTTTCATTATTTACTCACCCTCGTGTATGTCGTTCCAAACCTTAACATTAAGATCTTTTTGATGAACTCTGAGAGATTTCCATCCATTGACAGCTACGCAGCAACCACTTTGTGCTGTGTAACACGAGAATGAAACTCATTAGTTCTAATGGAAGCTCAAATGTGCTGCGTAAAATGAGAATGAACCTCATTGGTTCTTGCAGAAGCTCAAACGTGCTGCATAACATGAGAATGAACCTCATTGGTTCTTGCAGAAGCTCAAACGTGCTGCATAACATGAGAATGAACCTCATTGGTTCTTGCAGAAGCTCAAACGTTTTGCGTAACACGAGAATGAACCTCATTGGTTCTTGCAGAAGCTGAAACGTGCTGCATAACATGAGAATGAACCTCATTGGTTCTTGCTGAAGCTCAAACGTGCTGCATAACATGAGAATGAACCTCATTGGTTCTTGCAGAAGCTCAAACGTGCTGTGTAACACGAGAATGAACCTCATTGGTTCTCGTGAAGCTCAAGCGTGCTGCATAACATGAGAATGAACCTCATTGGTTCTTGCAGAAGCTCAAACATGCTGCATAACATGAGAATGAATATCATTGGTTCTTGCAGAAGCTCAAACGTGCTGTGTAACACGAGAATGAACCTCATTGGTTCTTGCAGAAGCTTAAACGTGCTGCATAACATGAGAATGAACCTCATTGGTTCTTGCAAAAGCTCAAAGCGTGCTGTGTAACACGAGAATGAACCTCATTGGTTCGCGTAGAAGCTCAAGCGTGCTGCGTAACACGAGAATGAACCTCATTGGTTCTCGTAGAAGCTCAAGCGTGCTGCATAACATGAGAATGAACCTCATTGGTTCTTGCAAAAGCTCAAGCGTGCTGTGTAACACGAGAATGAACCTCATTGGTTCGCGTAGAAGCTCAAAGCGTGCTGCGTAACACGAGAATGAACCTCATTGGTTCGTAGAAGCTCAAGCGTGCTGCGTAACACGAGAATGAACCTCATTGGTTCTTGCAGAAGCTTAAACGTGCTGCATAACATGAGAATGAACCTCATTGGTTCTTGCAGAAGCTCAAACGTGCTGTGTAACACGAGAATGAACCTCATTGGTTCGTGCAGAAGCTCAAACGTGCTGCATAACATGAGAATGAACCTCATTGGTTCTTGCAGAAGCTCAAATGTGCAGCGTAACACGAGAATGAACCTCATTGGTTCGCGTAGAAGCTCAAACGTGCTGCATGAGAATGAACCTCATTGGTTCTTGTGGAAGCTGATGTGTGAGTTGATGAATGTTTATATGTGAATAAAAGCCTAAATTCAATCTGTTCATCATATAAAGCGATCGGGTCTCTTCAGAAAATTAGGACTAAAGTGCTCGATTCATACGGATTAGTTTGACGATCTCTTTATTAACTTTTTGAAGCGTCAAAGTGTCAGTTGCGAAAGCTTTCAGATTTCATCAAAAATATCTTCATTTGTGTTCCGAAGATGAACTAAAATCTTATGGGTTTGGAACGACATGAGGGTGAGTAATTAATGACATAATTTACATTTTTGGGACAACTATCCATTTAATGGCTGAACTATCCCTTTAAAGTCTCTTTTACAGGTCATCAAAACCTGGATTGATTTTTTTATTTACTCTGATCATTGCACATAACTGTCCTGCACTGGCCCTTGACAAAAGTAATGCAATGACACCCATGTTAAACTCCATTATAATGTGTACTGAAGGTTGTGACACTAATCTCAGTGACCTACACGGCCCATACATCAAAGTGTGTCTATCTGCTGACAGCGTGCTGTATCTGGGGGCCCGTGCTGCCGGTGGGGCCGCGAGGCAGAGCGATCGGAGCCGTTGCTGTAACCCTGTCCGCAGTCGGAGATCATTACCTCCGTGACTGATGTGCGGGGCGGCCCGGAGTGAGCACGTTTATTTCCCTATGCAGTGGTGGGTGTCTCGGCCCCATGAGGAGGACAGCCCTTCACGTTTTGTTAGCGTGGTCATGGCTCTCGCGTAAAATCGAGGCCCTCTATAGCGCACATACGCCTTGCCTTATCCTCCATCCTTATTTCAAGAATCAACTGTCTGTGGATGCTATGCTACAATTTTTTTTTTAAACATATATTGCTGCCATTTTGACTCATAATAGCTGCTAAGTATAAAGGAAAATGTAAAGTTAGCTCGTCATCAAGTTTATTTTGTTAGAATTACCAGCTGACTGTACATTATTCTGCTTATGACAGCATTTTTAATACATTAAGTGAATAAATAGACATGCACTCCTAATGGTTATGAAGTGAGTTTAAATTAATTCTCAAAATAGTATCAAAATAGATTTAATACAAGGCAGCTTTATAGCTATATTTATTATACTTTATTTGGTAAACTATAATATGAACTGTTCTGACTGTAAATTAATTGTTTCCTTAAAATGTCAAGTGCTGCTGTTCTACGGTGGCTGCATAGGATCAAGTGATTGTTCCTTTTACCATAACAGTGAACCTTACTGTAATTTACAGCCCAGGCTGGATATAAACCTTCAGTCAGATTTTACTACTAAGGTGAAGTGTGGCATTGCACGTTACAGTGTAGTATTTTTCAGACAAGCTCATAAAGCAGAATAATAGTAGTGTTTGCATCTTAAAGACGGCTGCACATGGCCCAGATAGATGACCTGGCCTCACTTTTACAAAACTAACGACCAGAGCAGACCGCTGCAGCTTTGCCATCCAAAAACTTCATTTCACACATTCAGCATTTTATAAATGCACTCTTTAATTTTTCCATTTATGGCCCCGTGATTAAAATCTCTGGCCTTGTGACCTAAGGGATCGTTCTGAGGGATAATGAATGGGATCAGGGCAGAAGCCTGGAAAAGATGGCATCTCGACACATCTTCAAGGTTAACAATGGGGAACAATGGACTGTGTCTTTTACCCTAAAGTGATGAATGAACTGTTTCAAGCATTTCAATAAGTGCCATTATAATAGATAGGACAGTAATATAACAACTAGCATTTCGTTTGAAAGCATAAATTTGTGCTTATAAAAATTGTCTTTAAAAAAAGTTAAATAAGTCTGCATTACATTGTTACTCCAGTAGGCAACATGACGACAAGAAGTGACTCTTTGTAACCGTTTCATTGAATCATTCACTCAACCAATTCATTCAAAACTGCTGATTCATTCTGGAACAGAGTGAGTGAATGTATTGTGAACCACTGAATCATTCATCTACCGATTAGTTCAAAAATACTGATTTATCCAGGAACAAAAAAAGAAGCATTGGAAAACTTTGCTTTGCTTTTAACTATTTTCGTTTGGAGTAAAATATAGCCAGCATATCGTGGGGGAAAATGTAAGTTACTTGATATTTTCATGCATGTCACTTGAGCGTTTGAATGAAAGCAATATCAATCTAAATTATTTATTTAATTCAGTTCATGTTGTAAGAAATTATAAGCTACTTTTATTATTATTATTGCACTGACCCTCATGCTCAAAATAATTTCTTGATTTATTTTAAATCTTAAATTAAACAAATTAGTTACAAATTAACTTTTATGGGCACTGAGAACTTTATTTTTCACAAAACTGACACATTTTAAGTAATCTGAAAAGTATCTGGGCTAGGACTTCTATTTCCCAGAATGCTTCGCTATGACATTTAAAAGGGACAGTAAATGTCAAAATAAAGTGTTATAATATGTTTTTTGGTGCAATATTAAAGTTAATTAATTTTAGTAGTGTATAATACTTGTAATGCTAGTCTAGAAGAGTTTTTTTTTATTTTTACCATAATGGTGACAAGTGGAGCATGAGCTTAGTTTTAAGAACAGATAATATGTTAAGTATTATATTGCTGTCTTCATTCAGCAAGTGCTATGCTAATGCTACCAACGCATTGTGTAATTAAATAGCAAGGTGGCATTTATTGGCTAGTTAAAGCTTGTCAAGTTTCCACTACTAAAATATTAAGATTACATGATATTTTTATGAAATGTTTGAACTATCTTACTCAAATATTTCAAGTTCAGAGCAATTAAAATGTATGATTAAAAAATAGTTCTGCTTAATTAAACTTTATATTTCTTAACTTAAAACTATTTTTTTTTAGTTTTGCCAACTTATTCGGGTTTACGGTATGTTAAATATTGCCATACTCATTCAGCAATTGCTATGCTATGCTAATGTTATCGAAGCATTGTGTTACAAATGAACAAGTTCACATATAGCTAAAGCTAGCTACGTTTCTAGTAGCCTACAAAAAATGAGATTACATTATAATGTTAAGCTTACTCAAATATTTCAAGTTAAGAGTAATTAAAATGTATGAGCACAAAATAAATCTGCATGTTCTGCTTTGAATTTCTTTATTTTGATGTAACTGATTACCTCATTACTCGTAGCCTAAGTATTACTTACTTATTCGGGTTTACAGTATATAAAAACAAGTTCAAAAACGTTGAAAAGACTCGCTGATCAAATGTTTGCCGATACGAATGCTGCGAATTACAAACAATTTCATTTTCACTCTACAGAACAATGTAATCCTCTATGACAGTTATCGTCAATGGAATATTACCCTCAAAATATTGGTTCATCATAAATTGTAGTTATTTTAGGGGCTTGACATGGCAAATGCAAAGCGAAATTAAATATAAATTTGAATATAAATACATAGAAAATGAACAAAGCCCCTATGAACAAGTCTTGGGGAAAAAACTAGAAAAAAGCAACGTTTGTTCCCATCCATCTCAGCGGTTTGTCTGTCTGTCAGAAACGCTACTCGGACGCGCGAGCTGTCAGTGCCTCCCGTTTGATGTTTCCTTGCTTTGTCTTCAAAATTCTCCGGATATAAGCACGAGCTCTGTTTGAGCTGTGTGGGAAAGGCCTATTGACAACCGTCGATCCATTGATCTGTAGCAGGGGACAGAATCTGATGGTGCTGCAGCTAAACTTATAATTGCGTTCGCTATCATAAATGTTTAACCGATTACCGGTGCGCAACGGCAAATAAACAACACCAACGAATCCGCAAGTAACTACCTCACTATCCCGGTTTTCCTGTCCCATAAAGAATTTAGCATCTCCCTCACGACTACAAAAATACTTCCCCCTTTCTTTTCTTTTTTTTTAAGAAAAGAGGAAAAAGATGAAATATTTTCTCTGTGGTTACTGAGACCTCTCTGTATTTCAAGTGATACTGACCTAAAAAGGTTGATCAAAGCCAGTTGGAACTGTGCAGCCTGCAGCAAGCAATAAATTGGACCATTCGATGTTTTTGCACCGACAAATTATTCTCCTGAGTCCTAACATTCTTGGTAGCAACTCAATTAGCTGGAGACAGATGTAGCAAGTATTCAACATTTAATGTTTAATAGATTTTTCAATATTTTAACATTGCTAGCCCTAGTTAGAATGGAAATGCTCCATTTCATGAAAATAATAACTATTTGCTTATAATCCCCACATAAACGGTGAGTTTGCGCGGTGTACGTGACAGCATCCATATCTGCCTGAGACGGTTCTCGCTCTGTTTAAATCCCCGCAGGCTATTCTGTCGTGTTGAAGTGGCTCACAGCATCTCTCCTTTCATGTGGCTGTTAAAAGACAATATTTCTCCTTTTTTGTGGAGGATAGACTTTCTCCAGACACCATTCCTCCTGCTTTAGACGATGCATGTATGATGGGGGGGGTTTGACTGAGAGATGGATGGAACAAATTGTACGACCTCTGAAGTCACATATTAACTCACATTTGCTGCGCTCGTGTGCATATTTATTCACCTCAGCATGATTATGTTCACTGTTGTGCTTTAGTAACAGTTTCATATTAAATCTAAAAGGGGAATTTATGTGTCTGTCATAAGCTGTCAAATGCTGCTTTGCTGAGCTCAACGGCTCTGACCAAGCTATGATATAAACAAAACGCTATTGGCTATTTTAAAAAAGGGGGAGGAGCTGATCAATATGCCCCGCCCTGTGAACGCTGTGCGTTTCAAAGCACTTCAGCTGGCCTTTAAAGAAAGAGTTATCACAAAAATGTAAATACTTATTATATTAGGCTACTCTCACCCTCGATTCAAACTATTGTGCTACAGAAGTAGACCATAACAGCCATGTCTGTCAAGCTCCAAAAATGTAGCTCCTGAAAGGACCAAACTTTATGAGAACTTTATGGCAAGGTTTTCTCAAAGTTATGACCAAATGTTCTCTGGTTAAAAGTTATCTGGTCTTTTATAATGCTCTCAAATCTTAAGGCACAAACACGTTACTAATGGAACTTTTTCTGAAATGTTTTAGTCCGTCTAACGCTTCTTTAAACGCAGGCCTACTACTTGCGTCAGAATGTTCAGAGAACCTTTAAAAGTAACACTCCCATAATGTTTGCAAAATTATAAAATGGAATATTCCCTTAACTATGGAAGCCCGTTTCCACCATGCACAGAATAAAACATTTAAAAAGATAATTGCAACTTTTTATCTCACAATTGCAAGTTTATATCTGGCAATTCTGACTTTTTTTCCCCATGCAATTGCGTTATAGTCAGAATTGTGAGATATAAACTCGCAATTGTGAAAAATAGTCAGGATTCTGAGATATAAAAGTAAAATTGCAAGAAATAAACTTGCAATTATGAACCTGCAATTGCAAGTTTATATCTCGCAATTCCCACTTCTTTTCTCAGAATATATCAGATGCATGCTATGTCGGCCACCATATCAGTATCAGCCGATATATATATAAATTTTTAATGTTATTGTTATCGGGCCGATAAGAAAATTTGGCCGATATATTAAAGCCGATAAATAATGGATTATATCCTTCAGCTGAGACACTTCAGATGTGAACTGTTCACCATGATGGTTTTTAATTGCTTAAAATATGATTGAAATCACCTTTTTTTTTTTTAAAAAAACATAAAATTATAAGAACATTATAAGAACATGGTTTTTAACTCTTTCCCATCCCCACCAGCGTTTAAAAAAAGTTGCATAGTTTTGATTTATATGATGTTTAATGTTGACAATCGCGTTATTTTACATATGCATCCGCTTACATGTGATCGCTTGCTTTACTCTGTCTTACTCGCGTGTGTTTTGATAAGGAGATTCAGTCATTCATGAGATGCGTAATAGCGCCCCCTAGCATCTAACAGTGAAAACAGGAAAACCCAGAAAATTCCGTGTTTGGCAATGAAGCGTTTTCTCAAAAATAACGGAAAATTTCGTGTTTGGCGGGGAAAAAGTTAATGATGAGACTTTTTTAGATTTTTTTAATACAAATTTAGATTTATTGGTTAATAAATCGGTTATCGGTTTTCAAATATAAAGAATTATCGGTATAGGTGCATCCCTATCCCAATTCTGAGAAGAAAAAAAAAGAAAACGTTTATATCTTGCAATTCTCAATTCTTTTCACAGAATTGTGAGATATAAATAGGGATGCGCAATATATCGGCCACCATATCAGCATCGGCCGATATATGTTAATTTTTTATGTCATTGTTATCGGCCCGATAAGAAAATGTAGCCGATATATTAAAGCCGATAAATAATGGATTATATCCTTCAGCTGAGACACTTCAGATGTGAACTGCTCACCATGATGGTTTTTAATTGCTTAAAATATGATTAAAATACTTTTAAAAAAAGAAAGAAAATAGGCTACATAAAATTATAAGAACATTCTGTGCTTGGGATGTGGCTTTTAATGATGAGATTGATTTTTTTTGTGTGTGTTTAATCAGGCTCTCAAAAATTAGATAAAAATGTGTAAAAATAAATCGGTTATCGGCTTTCAAATATAAAGATTTATCGGTATTGGTGCATCCCTAGATATAAACTTGTAATTGGCGAGTTATAAAGTCCAATTCTGAGAAAAAAAAAGAAAGAGTTTATATAACTCGCAATTGTGAAAATGGAGAAAATAATTTTATATCTAAAAATTGTACTTTATAACCAACAATTAAGACTTTATATCTCGCAACTTGAGATAAAAAGTCAGAATTGCAAGATTTAAAAAAAAAAGTTTTATTTTGTATTCTGTGGCAGAAACAAGCTTCAAGCTTTCATTACTTAACGGTCGTATAACCAGGAAAAACTTGGACATTTTAAACGTTCAGAGAACAAGTTGGACCGTTAGCAAAACGTTCTTAGAACATATTTTTGTTAGCTGGAAATGTAAAAATAATGACTATTTTTCAACCCTTCTGAAGTTGTATGACCACGAGGAACAGGCTGAAATGTAAGTTCTTATTCACTGATAATCTCCCAATGGAACGACATGAGGGTGAATAAATGATTTTAGTTGTTCTAAACAGATAATGGATTGCATTAGCAGCGATGCCGGGCCTGTCTTTTGTCATTAAATGGCTTGCTAGAGAGTGGTATCATGGGAAGACCTAAATATATGACATGCTCTGGCTGAATTATGGGGCCACAAAAATAATCACATCAAGATGTATGTGTCTGTATAACATATCTGCTTCAACCTGCCCCATCGATCACTTCATCAAAGAGCCAAGGTTCTGGAGTGACAGGAAAATGTGCTTAAACTCTCATTGTTTTGTAGAGGGCATGTCATATTAACCCTTGGAAATGAAGTTGTACCAGTGAGCTTGCAGCCAGATTTTTAACGGTGACTGATCTGAGTGCTTTTCAAGCATCATTTATCACAAATGGCTGGACGGCCGTCCGGTATGACATGAAGATGTAACTGATCTTCATAACTAGACAACTGGAGCAATTCGGTTTTGGCCAGCCTAGCCTGTCTTGCCAGGACAGGAGCACCATTTAACATATAAAATGTGGATCTAATTAGATTTCGCTGATGTCATTTGAATTTAATTAGATTAATAAACAGCTGTTCAAAGCATTCCATCAAATAATTTCAAGGAAACTGTTTAAATAGTGAACTGTTTTAAATAACAGTATTAAAAATGAATAATTGACATATTTTTTTAAATATCAGTAACAATATTTGAAATGGCAAACAGTTTTGAAATAACATAAAAATAATATTAACATATTGTTATGGATTAATCATATTTATTATAAAATATTTCGAACAATTGTTTTATTATTAACTTGTAATTTAAATAGTCAATAGTGTTAAGTAATAATACTATGATTACATCATATTTTGAATAATGAATTGTTTATTTAATATTTTTCAGTAAAAACAAAAATAATACGAACATAATAATGTTATGGATTAATCATATTTAAATATAATCATACAATATTTATAAAACAATATTGTTTTATTATTAACTTGTAATTTAAATAGTCAGTAGTTTAAGTAATAATAATATGATTACATAATATTTATAATAATGAATTGTTTATTTAATATTTTTCAGTAAAAAACATAACTAATATTAACATAATAATGTCATGGATAAATCATATTTAAATATGATTATAGCATTTAAAATAATTGTTTTATTATTAACTTAATTTATTTAAATGGTAAATAGTGTTAAGTAATAATATGATTACATAATATTTTGAATAATTAACTGTTTATTAAAATAGTTTATTTTTTTCAGTAAAAAATCATATATAAATATTATTATTGTAGTAGCAATATTATGAAATGCCCTAAAATGATTGCAAAATGTGCCTGTTTTTATTGCCTTGTTATGAATATTTAAATGTTGGGCATTATCAATAAGCATAATTTTTATTGCATTACTGGCTAATTATAAAAAAATGATAAGCTGTCGGCTTAAAAATGTGATCTGATGCCACTAAACATTGGCACTGCTATTAATGTTCAATGTTGTGTTACAGATGAAAGCCAGGTTTTTAATTGACAGAATTTATCTTTAATTACATTTTTAGATTAATTCTCATGGTTTATTTGTTTTAATGTTGGTACATTTTAAAAGTGGCACCGTCGATATAAATGTGAAACTGCGTGCATCTGGCGTAGCGTCAAATTTAATATGCATCAACTTTCAGTATATGTGTGGAAAATATTCTGTTTTTAGGATCAATAAAGCACCGAAACAGTCGATTAAATTAGTGAAGCACACACAGAGACATAAATAACATAAAATAGAGTCTGAGTGAGTGAACAACCCGTTTACCACCATGAAACAACATAATAATCCCTCTGTCTCCGGGGTTAAGTGGAACGCCAATACAGTATTGACAAAATGTCAGTCTGGCGCACCGAGTCCTTGTTCACACACTGCTTTATTTGCGGATACAGCCTGTGCAGATAGACACGCAAGTTTATCACTCAAGGTCAAGCCATCCAACGGCTTGACAGGCTTACGTTTCATTGATTCATGTTTGATAGCTTTATACTGAGAGTCTTTGTTAGGTTTGTCGCGGGCAAGCTCTATTGAAGTCGTTCTTTAGAGGTACACAAGAATGCTAATTCTCTTGCTGCCATTTGTTTTTAGCATTTCGCAAACCAACAGTGACCTAAAGTTGACCTTTTCGTTGAAAGAGTGCCGTCTTCTATTCATTGTTCATTAAAAAAAAAAAAAACGGACCTTTCCTCAACTCTCAGAGGTAGCAGCAGAATTGCAAATCTCTATTTCTCTTTAGAGAGTGTCTGCCTGGCTTTAGCAAGCCGCTATCCATTGGTTTTTAGAGCTGAATGCAGCTGTGAGTGGGAATTGGCAGCAGTATAACGGCTTTTATTGCTACACATTGGCTCAGTGGGTTCGAGACTACCACTGTGCATAATTAACTGCCAATGAAATGTTCCCTTGAGTCAATCTGTCTGCTTTATTAACAAAGTAATGTGGTTATGCTTTAATTGGCTCTTTTATTGTTAGCCAAATGAGATCAAATGATAGAACACATGGTTGCAAAGAGGAGACCATTAGTGGTCAGAGGCTCTATAAGTAGATGTTAGCGACGGCGTAATCTCTCCATATCCTGCTTGTCGTGATGGGTTTCTGTTTGTTTCCGCTGCTCAGGGTTGGTCCCTCAGAAAGTGACATGTTTGGATATAGCTATAGCAAATTGGCTTGTTTAAATGGATTTCTATCAGTTTAGTTTCAATAAAATCTATAGACCTTATTCAGTGCAGCGCCAGACTTACAGTGTTTTCAATGGCATCCGCCATTTTCCACAACTCATTTCTGTCCACTGAAAAGTCTTGGAAAGTTATTTTTGCTGTGTTTCGTTCAAAGATGGCGCTGCTGTGAATAAGGTCTATGGAAGCTTGCTGTCATTTTTTAAATGTGAAAATCGGACTTTTAGCATTGTGTAACGTTCACACTCACTAGATGTTGGTATGGCTGTAAGTACGTAACTTAGCAAGCTATGTTATTCATGTTAGCAATAACAAACGCATTGTATCTTTGAGTTCTCCTGGAAGCTCTTTTGTAAAAGTAATTGTGGAGGCTTTTAGTACTAGTACAATGATGGTGCAAAGGATGCACATTACATGTCTAACTTTTTTTGGCCCGCTTTTAATGTATTTTATCATTCTTCCTGCGAAAGAGAACTATGGGAAATGTGGTTTTGTTGGCCAAGCATGTTGCTTCATAAACCGGCTTAAAAGACTAGTTCACCCAAACATGTCGTTCCAAACCCGTAAAACATTGGTCCATCTTTGGAACAAGATATTATTAAAGAAATCCATAAAATCGTTCTAAACACAGTGGCAGCATTTCCGCTTTATAAGTCAGTATTGGCCGTTGGGCTCATGTGAACAGCGTCAGAGACTGACATGGAAGAGAAGAAATTGTTGAATGAAGTCGTTATTTTTGTTGTCGTTTTTTTCCGCACAAAAAGTATTCTCTTTATTCTCTTTTATTTTACATTAAGGTTGGACCACTGGAGTCACATGAAAGCTCCTGGATTTCATCAGTAATATCTTCATTTGTATTTTGAAGATGAACAAAGATCCCACAAAAAGTATTCGCAAAGCTTCATAACATTAAGGTTGAACCACTGTAGTCACATGGACTATTTTAACAATGTCTTTATCTTTCTGGGCCTTGCCAGTGTTAAAGGGTTTCTTCAGCGATTAGCACTAAGCTTTGTATCAGTAGAAATCCGGTAGTATATTCGAATGATCGTGCTTCCCTCCCTCATATCCCCCTGAGAAGAGAGATTTATGTAACTTAAGTCTGGAAAAAAGCCTCTGATGACACAAATTTTGTCATTTTGCGTCATCCGAGGCTTTTTTGAGACTACAGCCAGTAGTAGGAGCTAGTTCCACATGTTTTCAACCCGCCCATAGGGGGTGGGATCTCACTCACCGAATGTAAAATGCGCACGGCCGCTCGGGCATTCATAACAAAGCGGTGCGGAGCAAAGAGAGTGTTTTAACTTTTCAGTGAAATCCTATGAAAGTTAAGCTTCCATAGGCATGATCTGAAAATATGCCAGACTGGATACGCACCGTGAATGACTGCCGTGCTTAGCTCGGCTCAGCTGTTCTCTCTCGTGATGAATGAAATCTGACTCCTGCTGCGTTTGTGCCGTGACTCTCGTTCGGCTCACTCACACTATATTGAAGAGACACGTTCAGTTTTTAATTGTAGTGTCTGTTCTCTAACCGAACTAAATTATTTTATTACTATAAAAATGAAAACGACGATGGCGGGCGGTGCCGTGGTGGGCAAGTGATAACCGGTAGCCGTGGCTTGGGAGTGGCCTCGTAGGGCAGCAAAGCAAGTGCATTCTGGGAGTTGTTGTCTTTCATCCACATGAGCCAAAAATACATTTTCTGGCTTTTCTCAGGCTAGAAGGCACCAACTTCTAAAATAATTTCACATTTCTACTACATAAATGACCCAATTTAAAAACACACTCATCTTCCCAGTGGTTAAGTAGCCCTTTAATAACGTTGCAGTTTATGTAGGGTTAGAGTGCTCTTGGATTTCATCAAAATTTATACTTGTTTTACGGGTTTGGAAGTACATGAGGGTGTGTAATTAATGACAGAAATGTTATTTTTTGGGTGAACTAGTCCTTTAACAACTTTATTTTTGGGGGTTGTTTTGTAGTTTTTCTCAATCAACGGTACATAAAATGCATATGCTAAAATCTACTGTCAACGAATTATGATCAAAACCATTATTCTCAGAAAAATTTGGCATTGAGGACTTTGTTGACGTTCAAGTGCACTCAAATGTTGTAAATGCAATCATTCCTATGACTTGAAGGCAGCATTACTGCAAGGTAAGAGAACATCCCATAATTAATTGCATCGCTTCAAGGTCTTTTGTAAGCTAATTGAATCGAAAGGCAAACATATTACATCTCTGCAGCGACAACTTTGCTCAAGCGAGAATCAAAAGTGACGTTTGCTGTAGTTGAAGGTTTCACCCGAGGCAGAACCAGCCCTCAGTTACAGAATAATGACTGTGATGTCATCGGTTGTCAGATTTAAGACTGATTAATCATATTTCATAGTGAACACTGGCGGTTTCTGCTGCTGATTACTAATCATCACAATCCAAATTCTAATCGTTTTTGTTATTTTGCATAGCATTAAACAAAGCTGCCCCAAGTTCTACATTCAAGGGTGTAGATTATTAGTATCACTTTATTTATTGCAGCCAAATTTCTTAGAACACCCAGTGGGAAAGAAAACCTGTTGTGAGCAGATAATTATTTTCATCTTTCCTGTGGACAACATGTGCTTCACTTCCTGGCAACACATGTTCAGTCTGAAAGTGTCACAGAAGTCTCGTGAATTAGATCTCTGCGTTTCGGAGGGCCAGTTTCCCACCTGCCCAAACTACTGTTTGCATATGGACTGCGGCCAGAGGAAATCAGCATTTGGCAAACAGCTCCAAAGAATTGCCAAGGGGCGTCAACTGAGTCAGAAAAGTTTCAGAAACAGAAACCCGATCTCATGAGAAAACAGAACACATTTTTGCTGGTTTTAAAAACGGGAGACGCACGTCAGTAGACTTGCTGCGTTTTTTTAGTAAGTTGTGCCATGCGTGAGACAGTGCAAAAGACGTGAGGCTCAAACGCAATGGTCAAACACATCCGTATAGCACGAGTGTATATGAAAACAATAGAACAGTAGAAAATATAGAAAAACGAATTATGTGTGAACGGCCCCTTATTTGAACAAAAACATTTTTAGAAAAACTCCACCTCTAAACCGTACAGTCAGTGGGGCGTAAACAAATCGTACAAATCATACAAATTAGCCACCAATTTGGCCAAAATGTAAAATAGTTGTGAACTGATAAGAGATTGTGTTGGAACCTGATTTCCCCAAGTGTAACGGATGTAGCAGCTCAAGTTAGAGCTGTGGGTGTAAACCTCCATCCACTCACCTCAAGAGGCGGACTAGCGATTCACGCTAGCGGCTATGGTCTTTAGCATCGTTGTTAGGACATCTGCCTTTCACGCATCCTGCTCGGAGTGCTGCGAGTAGGACCGGTTACATTTGTTGGAGTTGACCCGGATGGGAGCGAGGTTTAGGAAGGTGTGTAACGGAAGGCCAGAATGTGCTGTGCATGTAAACCTCACTCCCCTGGCTTCAAGAGTCACGCTATGAGTCTTTAGCGCCCTTGTTAGCATGCCTGCCTTCCACACCAGAGATCCCAGTTCGAAACCCGCTCAGAACGGTGCAAGTAGGACTGGTTACATTTAGTGGAGTTGACCCGAATGGGCGTGAGGTTAAAGGGGTTGAGTGAAACAGATGTAGGCCAGTAAGAGCTGTGCATCAGCGACTGCGGTTTTTAATGTCCTTGTTAGCCTGCCCACCTTCCATGCCAGAGATCCCGATTCAAATCCAGCTTTGAGCGGGTCAGGTAGGGCTGGTTACAGTTGTACAACATGTTCCTAGATTAACATCTTTGTTGATCCTGGAACAACATTTTAATCAACCAATCAGATTTGAGGACAAGGTTTGGTGCTTCTACATCAGTTTTCAACATTTTCAGACAGGAATGTTGTTCCAGGATCAACAAAATATGTTGATCCAGGAACGCATTTAACGCATCTAAAAATCAGTATGTGCATTGGATTGGACTGTAAAAAGGCAGCATAGACTCATGTGTCGCAATATCACTGAAGAAGTTTTCTCCGAGCATAGCTCAGAGAACACAACCACAGGCCTAATCCGAGACTGCAAGGACATCAAATACACTTTCAATGTCTTCAAGGGATTCCAGAGGCCCATTTGCTATCGTATTTTGCTGGCGTACGCTCTAAACAGCAGGCGCGAATCAACAGAGAATTACCTGCAAAGTAGGCCTAAGTTCCTCTCCTCCAAAAACTGCATCATTAGGATCCTGCCAGAGATGGATGGCGACTTTCTGCATCAGCTGTTGGCCGCCAGAGAGAGGGACCGGTGGGCTCCTCCGTTCCTTGGCCTGCACGCTGACCTGCCCCTGGTTCTTATTTAACAGTCACAAGGCCATGAACCGAAATAAAGCAAAAAGAGAGACACAAACCCAAAAAAAACCCGGACTTGGCAGCCGGACCAGAGTCCCATCGTCCCCAAAGAAATTAGGGGCTGTAATCATTCAGAGGCGGTTAAACGTTATGGATGCATACAGTTCCGTCCTCCATCCTGATTCTGCATACCCGCCTGCCTGCGTCAGGACAAAAGGCCACGGTTGGAAGTGTCCAATTTTACCGTGCTTGACAGGTCAAAAGTGACGAATGGCAGCCATTGCTGAAAGAAGGTTACGTTTAAACACAGTGCAAGGCAATGAGGGGGAATACTTCCCTGACAATGACTGCTAAATCATTGTCAGGGAAACTAATGATAAGGTATCATAAGACAACGGGATAGCATGACAGATCGGCCGTGATCTTGCGCACCTTAATCACCCGCTGTCTGTTTCCCCCAGCATTCATCTTTATTTTGCATAGACATGCACATATTCTCCTGCTTCTTGAATGGATACATCAGCTTGTCAGCGCGAGTGTCACACAAAGCTTTATTTAAATTGTACATAGCAGGGTTCTTTGTTGTGAGCCCGGATGATGAATGGAATCAAATAATAATGACAAAGAATGTCTCAGCTGCCTTGAGCTCCTAGAGTGAGAGCCACATTCGCCGCAAGACCACCGAAATAAACTCACAGTGAGGGGATATTCAATTTTACCAGAAAATTGGGATGGAAAACTTGCATGGAAATAATTTCCACGTTAGCATGATTATTGACAATTCATATTAGTTACTAAAACGGGACATCAGTTGAACACATATTTTGTGTGATTATTTATAAGTAAATAAATAAATAATGCAACAAAAAAAGTTGTATTGATAAAGCAAGTATTGATAATATCAGGGGGTTTCAAACTTGGGTCTGGTGACCAAGGGATCAGAGGAAAAGTTAGGATGGGGTCCCTCACATGAGACATACTTGGGGGTCCTTGGCGTCTAAAAGTTTGATTGAAATCCCTGGATTATTATTTGATTACTTTTGATTAAGCAGCATTTCATGTAATTAATTTGATTCAGAATTCATCATTCTCATTAGTTAAGTAAATAATAATAACATTATAAAAATGTACATATTTATATTCCATACAAAGGGATTCAAGGGTGATTGTTTAGCAAATATTGATATTCGATTAATTGCAATTAATTGATCAGCATATCAATCTATTGACAGTTCTAATAAAATGTATTTATTTTAATTGTAAGGAGAGATATTTTGCATTGGAGATCATTGAAATGAAAGGAATTTAAAGTATTGTCACCCAATGGCTTTCTTTAGCAACAACAAAAAAAATCCCTCTACTTCTTGTCTGTGACTAAACATTCTAGACTGCTGTTGTGCAAATCTGTCGCACCTGTTGTAGTAATTTCAAAAACACACAAGTGAGAAGAACAAACAGAAAATAAGCCGGAGAACTCAAGGAGTGATGGTGGCATCTTGACAAGTCTTTAAGTAATTCCTACTAGAACAAACACCCTGGGGCTGCCTGGCTTCATTGCTTAAGTTGTTGAGAGGATAGCATCAAAGCACATTTTGAGAGCGGCACAATTATTGCATGTGACTAAGTGAGGCAGTATGGTGGAGGTGTCAACTTCTATGCATTTGTATGCATTTTGTAATTTGCTGAAGATTTGTCATTGCACTTTTTGTCATTGAACTTTGTGCCCTTTCTAATGGAGTACGGATAGAATCCACTTAAGGTAGGAATTTAAAGTTGACATATCCATCCATCCAATCTATCTAGTATGGGTTTCAACATACACCTTATACCTGTAACTTGTCCTGCACTGATTATCTTACAAAAATAAATTATACCTCAAACCATGTGGCTTGAGAAGGGGTGTCCTATACAATGTTTAGCTGGCAAATAATAAAACGTAACAAAAACAACAACAACAAAGACCTTAATTGAAGGAGGAACGAGTCAGACAAGAATATTATAGAAACTTGGAGTGAAAACACTCATAGCAACTAATTAGCAATGCCCTAGAAACCATCCAAACACCATATATTATAGCAACACTTTAACAAACACCCTAACAACTGAATAACGACACTCTGAAAAAACTCAGAACATCTTGGCAACACTTTAGCAACCACCCAGAGCATAGTAATAACAGCACATCAACATGCTAAAACACTCAAAAAACCTTAGCAAATGTATAGCAACATTCTGGCAACAGCTCACAAAAACTTAGCAACCATACAGCAATGCCCTAGCAACCACCCAAAACAACATGTGGTTAATTCAGAATAAATTAACCACATACACCCTGGTAACACCTCACAACACCCTAGAAACCGCATATCAACACCCTGGAATTAACCTAAAACTGCATAGCAACCACACAGATTAACTTTAGCAAACATCTAGAACATCCTAACAACTACACATTACATCCTAACAACTGCATATCAACACTCACAACACCTTATCAACTGCATAGTCCCTGGCAACAACTCATAACACCCTAGCAACTGCATGACCATGCCCTGGCAACCACCCAAAAAATATAGTAACCACCAAACATACTTATCAACGATTTAGAACATCCTACAACTGCATAGCAACATGTTAAAAACACTCAGGACACCTTTGCAATGGCATGAGCGAGCACCACTCACTTTCTCTTTGTAAAGTGCAGTGTAGTTTAATAATGCTGCTTTATGTTTCTCCAGTGCTGTACAGTGAAAACTCCTGCTCATTAGTAACAGGCCCAGCCACCAATAAAGACAACCTCCACCTCGCTCTAGGTTATGTGGACACCAAGCACCCAGGAATCTCAAGGACGTATCACTCTCCCAGATTAAACAATATTCACTCTCTGTCAAACACTCCATTCCCAAAACCGCCACGCTGGAGGAAAATAAGCCCCCGCTCGGCTCCGTCTCCATGCTTGACAGAGAGAGTGGGGGAGATCGCTTTGGCCTGAAGGAGAGACCAGATAGTGAAATAATCTTTAATCTCTGTCCCTTCCAGGCACCGGCAACACCTGTTATCCTTGATGGCGTCAGGCAAGAGGGCAGCGCACAGCCTCGTTTTAAAGCTGGTAATTATTGTACTAATTATTCACATAGGTGCCGGGTGATTACGGACGTTCAGGTGAATGCACGTCCCACACAGCGCCAGATGAGACCAGCCCGCAGACGCTCCTATCCCTTGTTTCCCTTCCAGATATTTGACCTCTTGTGTTGTTTGCAATCTGCACTCGGGGAGCGGAATAACAGGCAGAAACTTTTAATTGCTGGGAAACACTGCTCAAAGACACAAGCTTTAGCCATCTGTTAACTGTTTAGATAGACTCTTTTTTTTTTCTCTGCGTCTGAACGGGATGAGGATGTTGTTTTACGAAAAACAAAAGAGGAGCAGAGGGTTGCTAGTGTTTTTCCTTCGTTAACAGATGCGCTCTGCACAGGAAACAACACTTATTTGGATTATACACACGATGAGTTGTTTGTGGTTTACTACGTTGTTAGAAAAGCGGAATCGTTGGAAAAGCAAATGTAATGCGAGTGCTGTGTTGCACTCTGGAAGTGCGCGCCTTCCGTCATCTCATTAATATTCTATGAATCAAATGATTATTTTTGTGCTTTAAAGACTGTATATTTAATTAGGGCCTGGAGGGAATATGGTGCCTTTAAGCCAAATTTATCTGTCCTCAGACTGAATTTAATTCAATTAATGGTGAGAGACCAGAGTTATAGATTTCTCGTTCTCCCTCTCTTTGTTGAAAGCGACACCATTTTCATGAATTTTTCATTCTCAGACGCCAGTTTTGGGGCAATTAACCAGCTACTGAAAATTTTATTCCATTTCTGTTTCAAAAAAAGAGAAGGAATCTAGTGCTCATTATTGAGAGAGAAATTGGCCATTCTGTCATCATTTACTCACCCTCATGATGATCCGAAACGCTATGACTTTATTTCTGATGGAAAACAAAAGGAGAGATTTAGCAGAATGTCCAGGCTGCTCCTTTCACTGTAATATATATATATATATATATATATATATATATATATATATATATATATATATATATATATATATATTTATTTATATTCATGATTCGTTATCACAACTTATTTTTCTTTAATCAAATCAACTTAGATCATTTATGTAGTTCAGATAACATAATATTTTGAGTTTCTGTTAATAAAATCTCTTTCATTGTATTAACTCAAAATTATTTCAATGAACTCAACATTTTATGGCAACCAGGTAACTTTTCTTTTTAAGTTAAACCAACAATATTTTTTTTACAGTGAGTGTCTATTATTAAGAAAAGAAAAATCTAGTCTTAGGAATTTGTATTTACATTCATGACAAATGTCATGTGGCTTAAAAGTAATAAAAACATTTTGGACCCACTTTATATTAGTTGGCCTTAACTACTATGTACTTACATAAAAAAAAAACAAGTACAATGTACTTATTGTGTTCATATTGTATTAGAAAACACTTTTGCTGATATTGAGGTGGGATACGGGTAAAGTTAGGGACATGTGTGGTGGGATGGATAAGTCTAAGAGTATGGTTAGGTGTAAGGGAAGTGTCAACAGTGTAATTATAAATGTAACTACAGAAATTAATTACAGTTTTAATTACATGCAAGTATTTTTTTTAAATGTAAGTACAATGTAAAACATGTATGTACACAATAAGAGCATTGTATCAAATTATTAATTTAAATGTTAGTACATATTAGGAAAGGCCTCCTAATATAAAGTGGGTCCAAAATGTCTTGCACCTTGAATATATTTAAAAAGGAAAAAATATTTTTTTACAAATATCATCAATTATTAATTCATAAAAAATAAATAAAAAAAATGTAATAAGAAATTGTAATATATTAAGAAACTTATTGACCTTCACACACAGTCATGAGGTTCTTTCTGCATGTTAGTTGCACCAAATGGCAGATTCTTTATAAATATAAAGTGAAGCACAATTTGTTAAAAATATATATTTCTCCAGATAAATAATAACAAAAGATTATAATAAACTACACTGTAAAAAATATGTTCAATAAGTTATGACAGCATAGTTTTACATTGCTTTAAAAAAAATGTTTTTGTTATACAAGATTCAACTAATTTTAAGTCAGTTTAATTTAATTTAAGTTGAAATTACTTAAACATCCAAGTTGATTGTACTTAAAAATTTAAGGCAGCAACTTTGTTTCTAGTGTGCTTAAGGGTTTCTTTTCAAAAACTTCTTCATTTTAATGAGGCTTTTTTCTTCATTATAAAATCAGGAGAGCCTCATCTTCCCTACATTTTTGAACTTTAATTCAGGAATAAAAGAGAAAATCAAACCTATTTAGAATACGAAATATATTTCAAATTTACCTATACATATTACAAGTAGACATGCAGTATTAACTGGCTGCTACTCTCAGAATTATGTTATCAGTGACATTATTAGGGTCAAACAACAGAAATCATTGGCCAGTTCTTAATCCACGTAATGCCATTTACGGCGTTTTCCGTAAGTTAAGAATGATGCCAGTCGGCTATTACGTGAAACAAATCAGAGGAATTTAATGACCACTTTGAGCCGCTACTGTAAGTGTTTGAGCAACATACTGCAGATCAAAGGTTAAGTGAGAATGAAAGCGGGACATTTATCCTTTTAAGACTGTTTGGTGAAAATTGCTTCATTTGACGGCGTTAATGTCCTTCCTCCTTTATCACTCAGATTGCCTGACTTATAAATATGAATGTCTGCTCTGCTCGGCCCGCCTCAAATCCCCGGTGGTCACTCTGTCTGCTTATGATGAAGCATTCAAACAAGGGGGATGTAAGTGACAATGACACTACAAAAGCTCAACGATGGAGCCAGACAGGATCTCATTACGGCACAGGGCTGTTAATGATAAACTATCGCAGGTCAGTTGGGAAAACTTGTGTGGGTCAATGACATGACACTTTCTGTCCGATCTATTTAAATTCAATGCAATTCATACATACAATGACTTGAATGCACCTCTTCTATGATGAGTATGTTTTTAATTTCTGATTTAAAATTAATCTTTTCTTTACTGCTTATTAGATTTTGTTCACCAAATCAGTCATGTGCAACCAACATATGCAGAAAACCCTTCGTTTCAAAGGTCAATAAGTAGGTTAGGTCAAGTTGTAAAATGTCATGTGGTGCGACTCGCCAAATATGCAATGGCATTTATGAACTAATAATTCATGATATTTGCAACAACAATAACAACAACAAAAATTATTAAGATACACTCACATCTTCTGCGTCTAAGTAAAATGTGTTATT